>CM042142.1:52416004-52446004 GCA_023376005.1 Doryteuthis pealeii
TGTCAAAAACGGGGATTATCGCATGAATTTGTCTTGGCCTCCTGCCCCCCAAAACGCTAATTGGTGCTTGCTCAAAATTCAGTCCATCTACGACAAGGAAGAGTTTCGTATAAATCGCTGTCGATGTTCCTGAGGAAAGACAGGGGAGTAAACCCATAAAACAAATCCGGAGCCGGAGTCCCTAAGATGGAGTAACGCTGAACTTCAGCGTTACACAGCAACTCCTGCGACATTACTATTGCCAAACTGCATTGGTTTCTTACCTTTACTTTAGACCACAGCGGCAGTGTGGAGAGGGGGGGGATCTGCTGCTTGGGAAACAGCACATCCTCCATATCAACCTGCCCAGACTATGTAGTCCCCCCACAAAGTTTTGGACACTACTTCATTGACTTTTGCAGACGGAAGGATGACAATAACAACAAATATTGTTTTAAGTAACTAATAATAAACCCGAATAAACAATTGTATAAGTAACTATTCCTAACACAAAAATAGGACCATATGACCTTTAGGCACCCCTTTTGCGATCGCATTTCATAAGGACATTTTTTTCATTTACACCGTTAAAATCAGGTTGTTTGTTAACAGATGATTTTTAGAGTTTTTTTTTAAATGATAAAACTAACCCCTAACCCTAACCCTAACCCCTAACCCCTAACCCTAACCGCTAACTCTAACCACAACTCTAACCCCTAACAAAAGGGTGCCTAAAAGTCATATGGTCCCAAAAATGTATACACAGTTATATGTTATTAAGTATTCCTATCTAATGGGGGCCGGTTTAACTTATTCCGTAGAGCACTCATCTAGGAATCGCAAGTTTCCTGGATTCAATGCCGGTCCCCACCAACTCAACGTATGAGTAGCACAGATTGGGTAATCTGATCTATGTGGTAAAGTCGAGAGCTGATGGTACGTGTGGCGCTCTACCTCAGCAAAAAATATCCCTGGTCTAGCGCTAGCGAATAGAGGATAGACTTCCTCTTTGTCAGGCTGATACTACAACAAGCCACTCTGCCAACTTTACTTGCTCTTCCAATCTAACACAAATAATTTTTAAACAAATCTTTTTGACCCATAACAGGTACTACCAATCCCAGTCAAAGTGGATATCAGAGTAATGGCAATGAAAGGGTGACTCCACACTCCCCAGCGCTCCTGAACTAGAGCCTCAGCATCAGATGCAGTGTAGTATCATTGCAGGACACCCCTTTGTTTTGGGAGGGGGGTCTTAGTTCTCTGTAGGCAATATAGAGGGGAAATTCTAAGTCCCATCAAAAGGGAAAGCACACATCAACATGTGTTGAGCTTTAAAATAAACTATACACTAACAATTTTACCTACGCTTATAGGGAACGGGGATAAACACAATGAATGACATACGCAATGAACTGGGTTCTGTTATGTTGTAGGACATATCAACCCTTTTCGCGCCCTTTAATGCCGGATAAAGTCATTTCGATAAACGAAGGACTATGTTTCCTTACACTACACGCACTTGCTTAAATGATCAACCATATAAGTTTAGAACAGGCTAAATTCTGCTTAACTTGGGTGATCTAGCGGGGACAGGTGCTTTCAGCGTGACTTGACCCTAATATATGAACTGGGATATAAACAAAATGAAATTGGTAGATGCTTATGTCTACAATGTGTGCATTGTTGCGTATGTCAAGGCGCATAAAGATAGGGAAGAGGAAATCGATTCCATCCTATAAGGTATATTTGGTGATAACAGCAAATCTGTCAAAATAAACTGAATTAGAAAATTTAAAGAACGTTTTGAATGAATAAATTGAGGTTAATCCTCTGATAATGTAGATTTAGCGGTAGAAAAATTTAGATTGAGAATATATTTTGATATTTTCAAAATATTACATACTGATACAATGAAATTTTCTTCATATTTTACTATTTTGAAATATAGTTTTAGTTTAATTTTAAAAACATGGAAATGAAAGATTTGAGGAAAATGCGGATCCCTAAAACCTAAAAACATGAATTAACAAAATGAACTCAAATAGTAAAAAAAAGAAGTAAAATCGGTGGAGTGGCCTATTGTCAGAATCAATCAGACACGATGGAGTCTATCCCATTTTCACTAGTGTTAGACAAGGGAAATTATTTTTTCGTCGTAGGTGAAGTGCCACATTTACCATCAACTTCCCACTTTACCGCAAAGATGTGCTACTCATGCGTTGTGTTGTCGAGAGCTGGTATAGAACCCGGAACCTTGTGATTCCAAGGCGGATGTTCAACTGATTGAGCTAAAGCGGCCCCTTTTAGAACTTACTTTAAAATCAAATAGTAATAATTTAATCAGTTTAGCTTAATTTGGCAGCTATAGTAGTAGGATAAAGAGTAATGATTGAAGCCAAATTCACTAGTAAACTGGCCTCCGATAGAAACTTGTTAACAGTTACTTTATGTAAATACCCAACCCATCCGCTGGAACTGGATGTGACAGTAGAGCAATTACTTAAGCGGAGATTAAGGGGTGTTAATACAGAGTTTTCGTTCACCTAGACGGTTGCCATCTCAAAGTTAAAGAGACCAGTCTGCCCTAATTTTTACTCATATATAGAGAAAGAATAGTTGGATGTATACCTTTCCCAAGAGTATTAGCGCTATGGGAAATGCAACCAGCCTCATCCAGAAATTAAACTCATTTGCCGTCCTTCCTGTCAGGTGTGGCAGTAGAATACACCGACTGCATCTCTGCAGAGGGGTAAAATCACTCGGTTATTTCCTATAACTCCAATCTAAAAAAGGAGAACCACTCTGAATGAATTTTATCTGTTAATCAATCTACCCATTATTTTCCGATTAAAGAAAGGAAAAAAAGAAGACGGGGTTAGGGTTAGGGTTAGGGGTTAGGGTTAGTTTAATGGGAAAATAATGGGTAGATTAATTAACAGATAAAAGTTATTCAGAGTGGTTCCCCTTTTTAGATTGGAGTTATAGGAAATAACCAATCACTCTAATGGAACCACCTGTTGTCTGTGGGTGGCAATCTATAATGCTTGTATGTGCTAGAAGGCGATAACTGAGGATCTTTGTGTCCTGGGTGTGTCATTAAACTACATCTAGTGGTGGTGTTCTAATTTTGGATCTCTGAAGAATGTGTAGTACCCCTATATCAGAATCATAGTACCTGTTAGGGTCCCCTCTATGGTTTAAATAGATGAGAAAGGAATATTAAAAATGTGTTTAAAAATTGATTTTTTGAAAAAAATTGAATACCCAACAAGAATGAATGAAACAAAAAAAGTGTTGACATGCCGTAAAATCCAACCAACCAACCAACCAACCAACCAACCAATCCTTTTCCTTTGTTCATTTCCTACGATGATAACCATTACACTACAAGTACTTCCTTTACAGTTACTGTAGAGTAAGCATCTACATCAATATTTATTAAGCTTAAGGTAATACGATACAGGGCCAAGTGGAAGAAATAAAAGTTAGAAAGATTTTGTTATACTAATCTTCGAAGTGGGGAGGGCCTGGCTACCTTGAAAATCAGCATGATAAATGTTGAATTTTTATGTGGGCTCGAAAACAGATCTTTTGCTGCTGGGAAAAAAATTTACAAATATCTCGGCCACGAAGTAGGCACAACATCGTATTTGTCTTTTTTTTTCTCACTTTCTTTTCTTTTCTTATTCATTACTAGAAGCGAATACCCAGCATCACCTGGGTAGAGGAGGAAGGGGGAAAACCTAGTGTTTTGATTTGTTTACTTTTGAGATTTACAAATGCTGGACATTTTTAAGTAAAATTTCAATGCTATTTCTATGTATGTTTTAATTTTTAAATATTTTCGAAATAATTCAAATGTTTCATAATTTTTGTACGAAAAGCAAGAACCGTGATATTAATATATATATATATATATATATATATATATATATAATATATATATATATATATATTTATATATATATATATATATATATATTATATATATATATATATTATATACTATATATATATATATATATATATATATATATTTATATATATTATAATATTAATATATTATATATATATATATTATTATATACTATATATATATATATATATATATATATATATATACTTATATATATATATATTACTATATTATATATATATATTATATATATATATATATATATATATATTATATATATATATATATATATATATATATATATATATATATACTTATATTATATATATATTATTATATTATATTATGTATATTATATAATTATATATATTATATATATATATTTGACGTTAATTGTTTTATTTTCGTGATTCATCCGGAAATATATACATATATTCATACATAACAACTGTCCATTATATTACGTACTAGAATCGGCTACCCAGCATCGCCTAGGTAGAGGGGTGGGCTATAGGAAAAAAAAACCGGTGTATCAATTTGTTTGCTTTTGAAATTTACAAATGCTGGACATTTTAAGTAGAATTTCAATGCTATTTCTATGTATATTTTAATTTTTAAATATTTTGGAATATAAATCAAATCTTCATAATTTTTTAGGGTGAGGGGAGAGTTCCCGTAGCGTAGTGGCTGGACTTTGACATCGTAGTAAGCAAGAAAAAGATCTAGTCACTGTATTACGTTCATTTTCGGACTAATACATTTGGGAAAGGTATGATTCCCCCTGCTAGGGATTAAATAGAACCACTACTGTTCTTTTTAAGGGGTTGCTTTAGCTCAGTCGGTAGGAATCTCAAGGTTCCGGGTTAGATACCCGTCTTCACCAGCTAAGCGCATGAGTAGCACAGATTGAGTAATCTGATAGTGCGGTAAAGTGAGGAGCTGACGGTAGGTGTGGTGCTCTATCTCAGCAAAAAACAATCTGTCTAGTCTAATGTTAGCGAAAAAGAGATAGACTCGCTCACTGTCCGACTGATGCCGATAATAGGCCACTTGGTCAACTTTATTTTTATTTACTGTTCTTCTAAAAGGATGGCTTTGACATTAGATAACCCATGAAGGTTGATGTGCCATTAAATCGTCGTCGTCGTCGGGGCGGCCTGAAGTCAGTACGAACCATATAGCGAGGGAATCTATCATCCTTTCACTAGCGCTAGACCAAGGAGATTATTTTATCGTCTGAGGAGGAGCGCACACTTACCATCAGCTCATCACTTAACCGTACAGATCCCTGTGCTGCTCATATGCTGAGTTGGCGAGGACCGGCATCGAACCAGGAGCCTTGTGATTCCTAGCCGGACGCTCTACCGACTGAACTAAACTGGCCTTTAAAGAAACCAAACCTTCATTCGTTCTGTCTTTCATTTATTTGGTGATTTATTTCCTTCCTTTTTTCTTTCATTTATTTGATTCATTGTTTGTTTGTTTCTTTTTCTTTCTTTTCTTTCTTTCTTTCTTTCTTTCTTTCTTTTCATTTGTTTAATTTTTTCTTTATGCTCTCGTTTGTGTACTTATTACTTTCTTTTTGTTTGATTCTTTCTTTTTCACACTTTTTTGTTGGTTTATTTCTTTGTGTCTCTCATTCCTTTCTTTCTTTCTTTCTTTCTTTCTTTCTTTCTTTCGTTTGTTTATTTACCTCTTTATTTATTTTTTCGTTTGTGTACATACTGTTTTCTTTTTTATTTTTTGTTTATTTCTTTCACTTTTTCGTTTTGTATTTTTCTTTCTTTCTTTCTTTCTTTCTTTCTTTCTTTCTTTCTTTCTTTCTTTCTGTCTGCTGTCTGTCTGTCTGCCTGTCTTTCTTCTTTTTTCTTCTTATTTGTTTACTTCTTTACTTTGCGTTTTGCACTAAACACTTTTTTTTTAGTAACTTCTTTCTTTCTTTCTTTCTTTCTTTCTTTCTTTCTTTCTTTCTTTCTTTCACTTGTTTCTTTACTTCTTTTATTCTTTCTTTCGTTGATAGTTTATTTCTATTTTCCCGCTCTTTATCCCCCCCCCATTGTTAAGTTTCCTCATTCTGTTCTTTCATTTGACCCTTCAACATTTTGTCTCATTCAACATTATCATTTCACTTCCCTTATTCCTATTTCCTCTATATTTTTCATAAGTATATACTTTGACCGAAGAATTGACACGATCTTAAATTAAAAAAAAAAAGATGTCATCCAAAACAATCCTGAACAAGATTTGTTACCCAATCAGCCATAAGACAAATTTATCATATATATAAAAAATATAAACAATATATAACCTAAAAAAAGAAAACAATTGTTCGATAATCAATCAGTCAGATGTTCAAAACGAATTGTAGAAAGAACAAGATGGTATAAAGTTTAGATACTGGACATATATGCCGAAAAGGTGGGTCTCCTTAAAAAAAACTGTGATATTGTAAAAGGTATGTGGAATCTCTAAAGGAGGCGGCTTCCTGAAATGAGGTAACCAAACATGTTACTATTAGTATTTTTGTAATTTAACCATTGTAGTTGTAGATAAATAAAATTATTCGAATCAATTATTACTCCTTTTCAATCTATTAGATTTCCATATACCACAGTTGAATGAGCTGTATAACTTTATTAAGTTATAAGATGACTTGATTAGTTAAGTTAAAAGTTAAAGCTAATTGAAACAATGACATCGCGATATGCATTTAAAAATTGAAATAGTTTATTATAAATTATCTTAATTTCTCATCTTGATGTATAAATGAATTATTCATATTATATCTACATCTAGATAATAAATGTTATGCTTAAGTAATAAGTACCAGGTACTTTTCACAATATCACAATTCATTAAGAGAACCTGCCTTTTCGTCATACATGTCAGGTTTCAAAACTTTGACTCCCCCCAGAAAGTTTTTTTTAGGGATTTTGCTTATTATGAAACGATACTTTTGTACTATTTAGGGCGGGAATCGTTTCATAAATGTAGGTTTTATTAAGGGTATTCTTTTATTTTAAGCTTTTTCTTTCTTTCAGTCATGCAGTATTTCAACATTGTCGTCAATTCCATGCGCAGATATACATATATATACAAACACATGTTTTTTTCCCTCTCTGAGAATCGTTTTAATGTATAACAATAAATAGGTTATTTTATTTAGTGATCTTTTTAATGACATTAAAAAACCCGTTTTTAAAAGACAAGTTGAACTAGCGTCAAATTACGTCTCCAGGCTTTCAATTTCTCTAGAGGAGGGGGAAGGGTGAACCATTTACATGGAGACCTCCTTTCGTAAGAGAGAGGGATAGCTCGAAGTCACCTTTAATTGGAGGTTCCGCTGTCTCTTCTCAGTATAAAGCGCCCAAAGACCGCAATATGGTTTATTTGTTGCAGAGATCTCGTTCCCTGTCCACAAGCTGGTGGCTGATCAACACTCGATGGGTCACTCAGGTGAAGGTGTATGATGTTGCAAGACCCGAAATCTTGTAATTACATCATTGATGATGTGGTCAGGGGCACTTTTAGGATGTATTCCTTGATATGATATGATCGAATTTCATTCATTTAATCGTTATTTTCTCTTTTCCACCTGCTGATTATTTTACAAAAGAGTATTTTTTATTATTTTATTATTTTACAAAGATTGCTAACAATTATTTTAAAAAATTGCTAACAATTATTTTAACAATTATTTAAAAAAAGAATTTTTTTACAAAAAGTATTTTTTATTATTTTATTATTTTACAAAAATTGCTAACAATTATTTAAAAAAATTGCAAACAATTATTTTAACAATTATTTTTAACAATTATTTAAAAATTGCTAACAATTATTTTACAAAAAATTGCTAACAATTTTATTATTTTACAAAAGAGTATTTTTTATTTATTTTTATTTATTCGTGACCTGTTTAATTTTTATTATCTTTTTTTAAGCAGCTTTAAACATTAAGTAAAAACAAAAATGGAGATCAAGAGTCTGTCTAGGGGTTAATAATACAGCTTTAGTAATGTAATGGTTAGCGTCGTAAGAAATAGACACAGCGAACCGAGTTCAAATCCTGGACGTAGATGTTTAAATTTTCACATAGATCTTATACACCTGGAAAATGTATACAAAGTATGTCAGAAAAGTTCCAGTATGTAAAAAACTTCGATCTGTGGGGCATCGTCCACTGCGAGGTCTTGCCACAGCGCCAGACGATCAACCAGTATGACTACAAAGAGATACTGCGGCGTTTGCTTCGTTTAGTGCGTGAGAAGAGGTGAGATATGTGGCAGGACAATTAATGGATGCTCCACCATGAAAACGCACTTCCCCACACTGCCCTGAGTACCCGAGAGTTTCTGGCCCAGAAGAACATCACTGTGCTAGAGCAACCTCCTTACTCGCCCGACCTGGCCCCATGTGATTTTTTCCTCTTCCCCAAACTCAAGGGGTCATTAAGTGAACCCGTTTTGAGGATGTGCACGACATCAAAAAAGCCATGACAACAGAGCCACGGAGAATCCCAGAAGAATCCTTCCAGGAGTGCTTGCAGGCGTGGCAGAGAAGGATGGGAAAGTGCATTAGACTCCTGTGGGATAACTTGTAGTTTGTAGTTTGGATTTGAAATAATTTTTTTGAAACACATGTCCTGGAACGTTTACAACATAACCTCGTACATCCAGTTATACTTCCCCCAGCTATGGCTAAATAGTAGGCCAGACTGGGTTCTTTAACTTATGTATACCTATCGGCATTCAAACCTTTTAAACTCCGCTTAAGATGACCTTGTGTCGCATTCTGCTTGCGCAGAAGGGTTGGTAAACACATAATGATTAATAGAACGGACATTTTCAAAGTGTGGTTGATTTTGATTGGTTGATTGGTTGGATTTTACGGCATGTCAATCCTCGTAGGGATATTTTATGCCAACGACATTGTTTTATTCATTCTTGATAGTTACTGAAAATCTTGTTAAAGACAATTTTTAAAAACACATTTTGTGTTAACTCATTTTTTTCTATTTAACCCATAGATAGGACTCTAACAGATACTACCACTCCGGGTCAGGCTGGACCTAGAAGTAATGGCGATAAAGTGGTCTTCCTCATTCCCAAGAGTTCCAGAATTGGAATATCACACTCAGATATTTTAATGTCATACCAGAGACAATAAGACCCCTAGCCACTGGGATTTCACCACGAGATACAGTTTAAAGTCAAACCCAGGACACAAATTGTAGCTGACATTTTTTGTTAATTTTGCATTAATTTTCATTGGAAAGAGATTAATTTATATCTAGAGATATATATAGACTGGCTAGAGATGACTTTTTCAGTTGTTATCATGTAAACCAATACAATCTGTCACATACCTCAACTGTGAGCAAATTATTTGTATTAAGAATAGTTATTTAATGATATAATCATTTACTAAGGATAATCATTATTAGTTAATTGGAACCAGATAACTATGTGCAAGTTATTTCCATTAAGAATAGTTACTTAAAGCTATAATTGTTTACTAGGGATTATCATTATTAGTTACTTGAAACCATGTAACTGAAAAGTATTTGCATTAAGAATAGTTACTTGAGGTTATAATTGTTTTCTAAGGATTTTCATTATTATTCAATTGAATCCATTTAATTATGCATAAATATGTATTAGGAATTATCTGTATTAGGAAGAATTAATTGAAGCTGTAATTGTTTACTATGGATTATCATTATTAGTTAATTAAAAAAATATAATTGTTTACAAGTTATCTATATTAAGAATAGTTACGTAAAGCTCTACCGCCCTGTCGGTGGGGCGTTAGAATGCACCGACTGCACCTCTGTAGAGGGGTAAGAATCCCCCAATGAGGCCACCTGTTGGCCGTGGGTGGCGACCCGTGATGCTTAAGGATAGAGCCCAGGTGGATGAGCAGTTCATGACATGCAATACTCCACTTTGGCCCTATCTTGGGCTAGACGGGCGGTCGGAGAGGCCCCCTCCGATCAATCGGAGAGGCCCCCTCCGATCAATCGGCTGGTCACGTCAAGCCCTAGCACCTATATAATTGCCCCAACCCTATTGCCCTTATGGCAAGCCCCAACCCCTTTTTATCATATGGGTGCTAGAAGGCGGTGGCTGCGGTCTACATGTCCTGGGAATGACGTTTAAACTATCTGATGGTGAGGTTCCAGTTTTGGAGGTTTGGGGAATGTGGAGCAGCCCTTCATCACCATTGCTCCCTGGTCCACTCTGACCCGGAGTGGTAGTACCTGTTAGGGTCCCATCTATGGGTTAAATAGAAAAATGTATTTATAAAAAATTGTATTATCCATTAAGAATTGATTTATTTCAAAACTTTATCGGCATTAAATGACCCACTGAGGTTGATATGCCGTAAAACAAAACAAACAAACAAACAAACAAACAAACAAACAAACAGTAAAGCTCTAATTGTTTGTTAAAGATTATCATTATTAATTACTTTAAACCACATAACTGTGCATAACTTAGTAATATTAAGAAAAGTTACTTGAAGTTATAATTATTTATTAAGGATTATCCCTATTAATTACTTGTTTATTCATTTGTTTGATATGCCTCCTTGGGCATCTCTCACTTGTTTATTTTCTCATATCAAATTTTGAAAAAAGAGAATTCCATGTTACCTGTGCACCGTGGGGATTTTTCTTATTGAACAAACCATCATTAGTGAGAAAACACAAGAAGATGCAACTAGATCTGTGTATGTTACAGTTGAGAGGACAAACACCAGTTTCAATTATGGAGTTTATAATCAACAACAGAACTTCCTCACACCATTACGAAAGCAGCAGCATCTTTCAAAGGATTCTGATACTGTCTCCATAGCCTTATGTGGTATCCTCACAACCTTGAAATACAGTAGGCACTTTTTCAGTGACCACTAGGATATCAAATAAATTGATCATTTGTTTGACGTTTCCCTAACCTCTAGGCATTGGTTGATTAAATTGATCCTTTGCTGATCAATTGTGGGATTAAAATATAATGATGTCTTAAGGATTAATAGTAACTAGCAGGACCTGTGGATATAATACTGTATGATGATTTAATCATTATAACGTTTGATAATTTTGCTCAAGTGCTATGCGGAATACTTCAATTTGTAAAAAATATAATAATCTTGATTTAACACTGTCTCACTCTTTTTTTTCTTTTTGTCCTTCTTTTCATCTTTTCAGTAGGTTCAATTGAAACAGATTGGCGTTATAGCTCTGTGCGCTCACTCACTTCCTCTATCCCTCCCACGCTCTTCTTTCTTTCTTTTTTTCTTTAATTTTTCTGTGTAGCATGTCCTCTTATCTCCTTTATTTCTTTAATAAAAACGGTATGATCCATTATCTAGCTGAGGTAACGTTACTCATGAGAAATAAGAATTCGACGGATAAGCAACACTAGATAATCAGGATTTACATTTTTGCATTTCATCTTGGACGATTTGGACGGTTTCATTTTTAACCTGAGGGTGTTTCAAGATGACAACGTCCGTACAATTAAGGAACACATGTATTAATATATAGATGGTAGTTACTCTACCTGATCTAATAAATTATCCCTGTCGGCGAGACGTAGAATACACTGATTGTATATGTATTAGTTAGGAACAACTGAAACCATATAACTGCCTATAGATAAAGGATTATTATCAAATAAGAATTGTTACATTAAACAATATCATTGTATGCAAATTATCTGTATTAAAAAGAGTTACTTAAAGCCATAATTGTTTACTAAGCATTATCATTATCAATTACTTTAAACCATATAATTTTGTACAAATTATCTGTATTAGGAAGAGTTACTTGAAGCATAATTGTTTACTACGGATTGTCATTATTTGTTAATTAAAACCATATAATTGTGTACAAATTATCTATATATTTAGAATAGTTACTTAAAGCTATAATTGTTTACTAAGCCTTATCATTATAATTACTTTAAACCATATAATTGTGTACAAATTATCTGTATTAGGAAGAGTTACTTGAAGCTATAATTGTTTACTACGGATTATCATTATTTGTTAATTAAAACCATATAAATATGTACAAGTCATCTATATTAAGAATAGTTACTTAAAGCTACCATTGTTTACTAAGGATTATCATTATCAATTACTTTAAACCATATAATTGTGTACAAATTATCTGTATTATGAAGAGTTACTTCAAGCTATAATTGTTTACTACGGATTGTCATTATTTGTTAATTAAAACCATATAATTGTGTACAAGTTATCTATATATTTAGAATAGTTACTTAAAGCTATAATTGTTTACTAAGGATTATCATTATCAATTACTTTAAACCATATAATTGTGTACAAATTATCTGTATTATGACGAGTTACTTGAAGCTATATATTATTAGTTAATTAAAACCATATAATTGTGTACAAGTTATCTGTATTAAGAATAGTTAAAGCTAAAGTCCAAAGAGGATGTCCGGATATGAGACTAAACTACATCTGATTCTGAGGTTCCTATTCTGGTGTTCTGGGAAGTGTAGAATACCCCTTCATTTCCATTACTCCCGGATCCACTGTCTTGCAGAGTATGTATCTGTTGGGGTCCCATCTATGGGTCCAAATAAATCTGTCTAAAAATTATTTGTATATGATTGAACGGTGTTAAAAAAAAATCCCCTGAGAAACAACTGCACAAAAAAATGTAAATATGAACGATTTCCTAACCTCTAGGCATAAAATAACCCTAAACGGGTTGACATACCGTTAATCAACCAATCAATCAATCTAAAAAATGGGAAGTCTAATGATTTTCAATTATTCACCTACAACTAAAACAAAACAGAGCGGTTGTGTGTAATGGTTATTGTCGTAAAAATGGACTTCCTTTTTCTCGTATCATTCTAAAAATAAATAGACCCATATCACTAGGCAATATTTAGATATTTAAATGTCTTGATGAAAATTCTCTCTCTCTCTCTCTCTCTCTCTCTCTCTCTCTCTCTATATATATATATTATATATATATATATATATATATATATATATATATATATATATATTTGAATTAACTTTCACTGCCAGCATAAAGCAATGTCGTCTGTTTTTTACAGACTGGATCTTTTGGTGATCGTAAAATATATAAACAAATGTATGTATTCAATAGTTTAAACACCACCCCTTAAAAGCAGCTGTCAAATGGCCGAGAGGTTAACGAATCGGGCTGAGGGAAAGTCAGTCGGGTTTCGCTCCTGTTCAAAGGTAGTTGTATAGTCACACTGAAGAGACGTGAAGCGTCGAAGCACGGTGTCTGTGGATGACTTATATATATATATATATATAATATGTTGTAGATTTTGCGTCTCCGTATGCTTCTGGTGCGTATATATATTTGAGATGTATTTTAGTATTTGTATCCGTTGTTGGAAATACATATACCAGGTTACCATTACACACAATACGTTAATGCTTCACACCTATGCCCAAATCTGGTATATGTATTTCCAACAACGGATACAAATGCAAAATTACCTCTCCTATATATTCGAATCGTTTTAAAAATCTAGTAATTTTTTCAAATATTAATAAATCGTCTTCATAACTATTATTTTTCACATTTATTTATTTTTTCCAGATTTCCCATTGTGCTAATACCCATGGCTATGGGTAAATAGAATCTCAGAGTGGGCTCTTTAACTTTAGTATGCCAAACGGTATAGAAGGAAGAAAAGTTTGAATTCAAACCTATTGTACTCAACTTACCTTATTACGTATCCTGTCCACGAGGAGGTATTGGATAAATGCATTTATCTAAAATAAAATACACTATTCAACCAGCTTATATATGGGGTATGTCCAAAAAGGTACAATAAGCATAAATTTATAAAAATTGAAATATTAATATTATTATATTATCACATATGAAAAAAAAACAGGAGATATGCAATACTTCTTGTAATAGCCATAACATCACACGCATTTGCAGTGTCACAACAGAGATGACTACCAATCTTATTATAATGCAGATTCGGTGTATGTCTGTAACCGAAAGTACGTCACTGCTTGCGTCTCCATATTTCAAGGAATTGCATAAGATTATCAATGTGTATTTAATTCATAGTCTAAATCATTAAACATAGATAAACACAATAAAATAAATGTTATTTTTTAACGATGTTTCTATGATAATCTGAGAATGGCCTCAAAACAGCCCATGATATTGGTGCATTTAAAACCATGCAGTGTGTTATATATCACTAAGAATTTCCCTTAGCGCTAATACCCTTGGGAAAGGTATGAATCCTACTCTCCTTCCAGCTATGGGTAAATAGTAGGGCAGACTGTGCTCTTTAACCTTGGTTAGGCAACCGGTCTAGGAGAAGGAAAACTCTGAATTCAAACCTGTTAAATTCCGCTTAAGAAATTGGCCTTGTGTTGCATCCTGCTCGTGCGGAGGAGTTGGTAAATAAATATATATCTCTAAGAAATAAATGTTTACATAATATATGGTGTGGTTAATTTGCATACTGGTTTTAACAAAATCGGGTTTAATAAATACTTACATGGTGTTATTGATCTCTAATATTATTGTTTTATTCTCTAACGTATTAAAATCAATCCATAAATGAATGATTTTATATAAAGAATCAATTAAAATAGAATTAAAATAAGTGTAATCTTTTTATATGCGTTCTTATTTATTTCGTTAATATTTCTTATTTAATATATTTAATTACATTAAAACATGAATATTTACGCCCGAGGGTGCATATTCTTGCTAGTGATAAACAATGGTCAAATAGAGGTGTGGAGTGTAATAAGATTTTTTGCAAGCCAAGGGCAAAAATCCAACAGAAATCCGACCGCCTGCCTGAAAAAACTGAAAAGGTTATTTGTCTGCATCAGGCAACACAGTCAAATGGCGATGTTCTCTGGTCCAGATAATGCGGAGAAACTGGTGCCAAATTCTATTCTTATATCACCTATGAGCATCCGTAGCTTCCATGTGCCGATGATATCTGTAAGGAATTCACATATTTCTGAGATATGATATCCATCTTGGTATTGGTTGGTTGGTTGGTTGGTTGTTTTGTTTTACGGCATATCAACCTTTTCTGGTTGTTTAATGCCGAATCAAGTCATTTTGATACCAGTTTGCTTAACAGTACCTGCTGTTGCTTAACACGTTGGCTACGTATTGGTATACATATGTCTATTACTGACGTATGTACCATTGTAAATATTTCACACACACACACACACACACACACACACACACAGATATATATATATTAATTTATCCATTTATTTATATATCTTATAACCCGTTACACATCATTTTTATATTATATATTGCTATTATATCATATAGTATATATATATACATATAATAAATAAATCACTGGTAAATACGGGTGCCAAATGTATACCAACACGTAACACCGACAATTTCCCATTGCTGTACACGTATTAGTATGATATACCACAGAGGCTTGATAGATTATTGGCCTACTACATGTACCAGCAATACTTTCAAAACTGATGCAATAAAGGAAATATGGCAACGTCAGTGAAGAGAAACTGCCATTTGAGCAAACGTAGGCAATGTGCTAAATGGTCACCCATCTAAATATTGAACTCGCTGCTTGACTTTGGTGATCTAGCGGGAACCAGTTCTTTCAACGCGACTTGACCATAAGCTCTTGATATTATCATCCGGTGAGAAAGACAATAGCAATTTCTACCTCGGAGATAGAGTACGTCGTCTTTTTTTTAAGCCTCAGCAATCATTCTGCGGAAAACGGTGTTAATTCATGCCCGGGTACTAGTTATTTACTAAGCTTTATTTAATAAGGGCACAAAGCCGGATTTATGGGACACCAAGTGAGACACGAACTCACAATAATTTTTTGCTTGTATAGCTTGAGTAAGGCCGGTACAAATGCACAATAGCGCGCAAGAGATGTCGAAAACTCCCGAAGTAGCCTAACCCATACCCTAACCCTAGCGTTTCAAAGGTGTCGGGTATTTTCGTTAAATGTAATGCTTTTTATACGTAATCTAATGATATCATGTCTTGCGCGCTGTTCTGCAGTAGTACCATAAAACCAAATATTGGCAGGTTTTAGCGGTAGGGTCTAAGTCCTAATTTTATTAGTGGGGAGGTGCTGCCTGGTATACAAACATCCAGCAATCAAGCTTGCATTATTTGTTTTGTGTCTGTCTCACCTAAAGACGAGGCAATACTCGTTTTAGTATTCGTGATATTTTCTTCTTCACAGGGTAAAACGTAGCACAAAGTTGGGTTAATGTAGGGAGCTGCATGCGTACGTGTGTAAAAAACAACAATAACAACAACAACAATAACAATAACAACAATAACAATAACAACAATAACAACAGCAAAACAAAACAACAAAACAAAAAAGCCCAGTTTCTGCGGTGCGAGCCACAATGACTTCAGGATACTTGTGATCTTCGTATTTTAGAGCGAAAGGAGGGGAATACTGCCCTAGGGTAAGAATCATCATCATCATCATCATCATCATCATCATGTCGCGCTAGTAGCGCGGATATCCATGACAATCTCTCGCGAACCCTCCCTATCACTCATTGACCTCGGGAGGTGCATGCTGCATCCGCACATAGCTGGTCTATGTAGGTCTTTGTTGGACGTCCCGCACTAGTATATCCCTGTGCCGATTTCCACAGAAGGACGTCGCTTATTAGCTCATCCTTACTTCTCCAGCAGTGTCCGACATGTCTTGTTCGCCTTACTCGGATGGTTTGTGTAACAGGGACATGTGGCCGAATAGCTGTTTTCTTGTGGGATGTTGCTTCCACGATTTGTTCAAGATCACACGCAGCATTTTTGTGCAGCTCCCATCCAGTCTATTTTCCAGGCGCCTCGTCAAAGTCCAAGTAGTGCAGCCATACAACAGGACCGACACCACTAGGGGACCTCAGTATCTTCATTCTAGATTAATTTAATTTGAGCTGTCTCTCACCTGAAGACGAAACACGACTGGTCATAGTAATTTCATTCATAGATACATAGATAAATAAATAAAATGAATAAATAAATAAATAATAAATAAAAAGAATTGAAAAATTGAGATTAAATAATGTCAGAAAAGGTATCAGCGTGGATATGGCAGTCCTATATTGTGACATCAAACCGACAAAGTCTGTGGTATTGTGAGATACTGCTGGGGCACTCTGAGTTAGTGGTAATGATGCTTCGGCCCCGAAACCATGCCTGAACCTAGAGTCATCATCTGATGAAGGCTTTGTCGCTTGCAATGCTTCTGTGTAAATAGCAGTCATTGTATGAAGATTATTGGATACTTACTTTCCAGCGGCTTCGAACAGAGTAAGTGAAGACTGAGAAGCGCCTGCCTTGTGTTTGGTCATATTTATTACATGTTTAATTGCATAAAGATCACTTGTCGGCCGCATATGTCACATGTTACACCTTGCCCTATGATATAAGCGGCTTGTTTTGACGCAGAGATCATTGGTTTTATTACTACCCTATCTACAATACATTGATCGTTCTTATAGAACTACAGTGATCCTAGACTAGGTCGCAACACCGGCAATCTGTTACTACCCTATCTACAATACATTGATCGTTCTTATAGAACTACAGTGATCCTAGACTAGGTCGCAACACCGGCAATCTGTTGCAAGATTAATTCAGCCTAATTAAGATACGAGGCAAAGTGTTTTTCTTTTCTTTCCGTTCCTGTCAGTTGTCATAGTGTGATCTGGAAGGGGTTTATTTTCTACTTTCTTGTTAATGAGGATACTCTCCTCTCCGTAGCGTTTCCTTCCGAGGAATTCACTACAATTAAAAAAATAAAAAAATAAAAAATCGGCCAAGGCGAATTTTTATTAATAGTTATTTGATGTGGGCACATCTCTGCACCTACTTCAAATAACATTTTTTATTTCAGGAAACAAAAAAGTGGTTAAAATGTGGTTACAGAAATGTGGGACCATATGACCTTTAGGCACCCCTTTTGCGATCTCGTTTCATAAGGACATTTTTTTTTCATTTACACCGCCAAAATCCCGTTGTTTGTTAGGGGTTAGGGTTAAGGCTTAGGGTTAGGGTTATAATTAAAAAAAAACTATAAAAATCATCTGTTAACAAACAACCGGATTTTGGCGGTGTAAATGAAAAATGTCCTTATGAAACGAGATCGCAAAAGGGGTGCCTAAAGGTCATATGGTGCGAAATATGCACCGCACCTCGGCATATAGCCAAAAGTTTTGTCGGGGGAGGGGGAACGTGACCAAAATGGTCATACAGCTACTTGGTTCTAACTAGCTTGTTACACTCTCCGACCGATCCATGCTAAAATAAATACTTACATTCTTCTCCTTGCGCAGCCTCCTTTCACCAAAATACCTCAAACTCTCTATGGGTGATACCTCAGATATCAGATGATTGATTTTTTATTATCAAATTTTATTATTAGTGTTTTTTTAGAGGGGGTGGGATACAAACAAAGGGAAAAAAACCCAAGAAACTAAAAAATACTCAACAAAATAAAAATTGTGGGTCATTTGGTTGGTTCCCTTTTCCTCGCTAATATTTAGGATCGCCGACTGTCTTCCGGTCATTTAGGTCGAAAGCAAGCCGATCAGTTCCTCTAAATAAACAAATACATAATAAATAAAACCCAAAACATCTTAATAATAATAAATAAATAAATGAATAATAAATTGACGATATTTATAGAACAAAATAATATACGTCATTTATGCATAACGTGGATAAATACACGTCACAATATTGTAAAGGGAATTATTATGAAATAAAGAAATTATTACGAGACATTATGATATAATAATATTACCAAAAAGTGATATAAATAATGTCTGAATGGACATTTACTAAGATTCACACAGATCCTCTTATGAATGAGGGCAAAGTGAATAATTATTTTCAGAAATTGTAAACAATAAACCATTGATTTTTACGGTAGGTCAGTTATAACAATATTATATTTTTCAAATTTTTGATACCCGTAAGTGTTCACAGTGTTTCAGAATTGAAGCTGAGGCACTTTAGGCTAACAATTTTGTTCCCATATGGGAAAACTGTATAAATATGTTACTTTGGTATATTTATACGGTATCAATGCAGAATAGCGCGCAAGAGAGAATGTCATTAGATTACGTATAAAAAGTATTATATTTCATTACATTTCACGGAAATACCCGAAACCTTTGAGACGCTAGGATTTAGTTTAGGGTAAGGGTTAGGGTTAGTTTTTGAGTTAGGGTTAGGGTTAGACTTATTGTTAGGGTTAGAGTTAGGCTACTTTGGGAGTTTCCATAATCTATTGATATTTATAGATAAATGCGATTCTAATGATATTATATTGTAAATACGAGATTATACGTAAAATACGATTCTAATGATATTATCTTTTGCGTGCTATTTATACAACTGAAAGAAGAAGAAAATTAAGAAAAAAGAAAAAAGAAAAGAAAAAGAAAGATCCGTATATACATGTGTATAAGTCGATTTTGGTTGATCAATATACAACACTTGCCTTAACAGTAAAAAGACGATACCTCAAATCCTAAATGATATGGTACAAATGAACAATAGCCCGCAAGAGATAATATAATTAGAATTGCATTTTACGTATAAATAGCATTAGATGTCGGAAACTCCCGATATAGCCTAAGCCTAACTACCACTACCCTACCACTAACCCTAGCGTCTCAAAGGTTTTGGGTGTTTCCGTAAAATTTAATAAAATGTAATGCTTTTTATACGTAATCTACTGATATTATCTCTTGCGCGCTATTCTGCATTAGTACCAATGATTCAATAGTAGTTTCATTGACGACAGTCGCTGCTGACGACTTCGCCATGGACTTTTCGCGAATGTGTGAATGTATACCATGTACCACGCTGATCCATTGCACCTAAATAACGAATTCGATCCATGTTGGATGCCCAATACTGGCGACCTTACGTCACATGCTCCCCGTGATGAACGGGATGGTTAAATACTTCTCACAAATCTGTTAATACTGAATATCGAGTTCGATCCTCGCTGGATGCCCCATACTGGCGACCTTGTCACATACTAACCGTGATGAACGGGTTGGGTAAATACTTCTCACAAATCTGTTAATACTGAATATCGAGTTCGATCCTCGCTGGATGCCCCATACTGGCGACCTTTGTCACATACTAACCGTGATGAACGGGTTGGGTAAATACTTCTCACAAATCTGTTAATACTGAATATCGAGTTCGATCCTCGCTGGATGCCCCATACAGGCGACTTTTGTAACATACTAACCGTGATGAATGGGTTGGGTAAATACGTCTCGCAAATCTATTAATACTGAATATCGAGTTCGATCCTCGCTGGATGCACCATACAGGCGACTTTTGTAACATACTAACCGTGATGAATGGGTTGGCTAAATACTTCTCACAAATCTGTTAATACTGAATATCGAGTTCGATCCTCGCTGGATGCCCCATACAGGCGACTTTTGTAACATACTAACCGTGAATGAATGGGTTGGGTAAATACGTCTCGCAAATCTATTAATACTGAATATCGAGTTCGATCCTCGCTGGATGCACCATACAGGCGACTTTTGTAACATACTAACCGTGATGAATGGGTTGGGTAAATACTTCTCACAAATCTGTTAATACTGAATATCGAGTTCGATCCTCGCTGGATGCCCATACAGGCGACTTTTGTAACATACTAACCGTGATGAATGGGTTGGGTAAATACGTCTCGCAAATCTATTAATACTGAATATCGAGTTCGATCCTCGCTGGATGCCCATACAGGCGACTTTTGTAACATACTAACCGTGATGAATGGGTTGGGTAAATACGTCTCGCAAATCTATTAATACTGAATATCGAGTTCGATCCTCGCTGGATGCCCCATACAGGCGACTTTTGTAACATACTAACCGTGATGAATGGGTTGGGTAAATACGTCTCGTAAATCTATTAATACTGAATATCGAGTTCCCCCCATACTGGCGACCTTTGTCATACTAACCTTAATGAATGGGTTGGGTAAATACTTCTCGCAAATCTATTAATACTGAATATCGAGTTCATTCCTCGTTAGATGCCCCATACTGGCGACCTTTGTCACATACTAACCTTAATGAATGGGTTGGGTAAATACTTCTCGCAAATCTATTAATACTGAATATCGAGTTCATTCCTCGTTAGATGCCCATACTGGCGACCTTTGTCACATACTAACCGTGATGAACGGGTTGAGTAAATACTTCTCGCAAATCTATTAATACTGAATATCGAGTTCATTCCGTTAGATGCCCCATACTGGCGACCTTTGTCACATACTAACCTTAATGAATGGGTTGGGTAAATACTTCTCGCAAATCTATTAATACTGAATATCGAGTTCGATCCTCGCTGGATGCCCCATACTGGCGACCTTTGTCACATACTAACCGTGATGAATGGGTTGGGTAAATACTTCTCACAAATCTATTAATACTGAATAGCGAGTTCGATTCTCACTGAATGCCCCATATTGGCGACTTTATGTCCCATCCTTACCCGTAGCGAACGTGTTGGTTAAAAATTTCTCGCAAAAGCATTAATACTGAATAGCGAGTTCGATTCTCGTTGGATGCTCCATATTTGCGATCTTGTGTCACATCCTACCCGGTTTTGCTTGCCCTAAAACCGACTTCACCGAACAAGATTACGCAGAAATAATGGGTTAGGGTTAGGGTATAGACACGGTGATCCGAGTTCAAATCCTGGTTGAAGCTATTTGCATTTCACATAGCACTGGGGAAGATATGAATCCAAATATTCTCCAGTAATGGGGAAAATAGTAGGGCTGACTGGCCTCTTTAACCTTGGTATGGAAACCTGTTTAGTAAACGTAAATCTCAGAAATAAAACCCGTTAAATTCCGCTAAAAAATTGGGTACAAATGCACAATAGCGCACAAGAGATAATATCATTAGAATCGCATTTTACGTATGAATAGCATTAGATGGTTGGTTGGTTTATTAATTTTTAACGGCATATCAACCCGTCCAGGGTTATATCATACCTAGCGGTTGGGGTGTTATACATAAATAGCATTAGATGTCGGAAACTCCCAAAGTAGCCTAACCCTAACTCTAACACTAACCTTAACACTAACCTTAACGTCTCAGAGGTTTCGACCATTTCCGTGAAATGTAACGAATTATAATGCTTTTTATACATAATCTAATGATATCATCTCTTGCTCGCTATCGTACCAAAAATTAACCTTGTGTCGCATCCTGCTCTTACGGAGGGGTTGGGTGAATATATACTATTTTCCCATAGATGGTAAAAGAGATAGATTCGTGCCTTTTTCAAAGGCACTAGCACGAACTGAAACGCAAACACTTGCGTTCTGGATTTGAACTTGGTTCAATGATTCCATTTCCTACGGCGATAAGCGCGCCCTCCTAGTGTAAACAGTAACTTCTTGAATTTATATACTGGCGTCAGTTATAGAGTGCGCGGCTGTTGGCTTCTGAGAACGTGAGGTTTTATTTCTGAGCCGCGCCAAGTTATTTTGTCATTCGCTCCTCGGCAAACAAAGAGATCTGGCTAGTTTTTCGATGGGCGATACGAGATATTTACATTGCAATCGGCGCAAAAGTGATTTTCACATACACTTTATATTTTTTCTTCTCCTCCCTCCTTTTCATCTGATTCTTATGGTGTAGTGTGTGCACTGTCAGGTTTTCTTCCCCCAATCTCGAGAAGCGATTATTTGCAGTGTGTAGTTTATGAAGCCATAAAATTGTCGTCTGAAATGACAAACGATCGGATCGTCAAAATGGCGACTCTGGCGTCTGGAGGCGACAAAAACAGCAAGTTGCTGCAAGCTTCGAACCTAACTCATTTCAGCAGACAAACTTGGCCTGTAGTGCTCAAGGTCGTCGCACGTGGGATGAGTAAGCGACCTAAATTGAGTAATTATCAAGAAGAAGAAGAAGAAGCAAGAAAAAGAAGAAGAAAGAAAGAAGAAAGAAAGAAGAAGAAAGAAGAAAGAAGCAAGAAGAGAAGAGAGAGAAGAAGAAAGAAACAACAAACAAAAAAGAAGAAAGAAAGAAAGAAGAGGAGAAGAAGAAAACAAAGAAGAGGGAGAAGAAAGAAAGAAAGAAAGAAGCAAAGAAAGAAACAAAGAAGAAAGAAGAAGAAGAAAGAAAAAAGAAGAGGGAGAAGAAGAAGAAGAAGAAAGAAAGAAAGAAAGAAAGAAAGAAGAGGGAGAAGAAACAAAGAACAAGCAAGAAGAGAAACAAAGAAGAAGGAGAAGAAACAAAGAAAGAAAGAAGAAAAGAGTAGAAAAAAGATTGAAACGAAGAAAGAAATAAAGAAGAAGCAAGAAGAAAACAAGAAAAAGAAGCAAGAAATAAGAAGCAATAACGAAGCAAGAAGAAGAAGAACTAAGAAAAAGAAGAAGAAACAAAAGAAGAAAAAGAAAGAAGAATGAGAAGAGAAAAAGAAAGAGGGAGCAAGAAGAAGAAAGAAGCAAGAAAAAGAAAAAAAAAAAAGAAAAAAAAAGAAAGAAAGAAGCAAGAAATTAAGAAAAAGTGAAGAAGAAACAAGAAGAAGAAAAAGAAAGAAGAATGAGAAGAAAAAGAAAGAGGGAGCAAGAAGAAGAAAGAAATAAGAAACAAGCAAAAGAAAGAAAGAAAAAAAGTAAGAAGAAGCAAGAAAGAATAATGTTAAAGAAGAAGGAATGAAGAAGAAAACAAAATGAAGGATTGGTTAAATTGTTTTTGAAGATGGAAGTCAATGATACAAACAGAATGGAGAGTTTTACGTTTTCACTGTAAACGTCAATGCAAGAATTTAGCTGACAAAATTAGACCACTCTCACTTAGGTTTCATTTACAACATCTTGAAAAAGTCCGGAAAAACCTAACCCAAAATAATATAAAAAAGATTCATGTGTAAAAGATGTGTAGGGAGACAATGATCTATTGTCTCACTTGGATAATGGGGTACCTCATGGAATATCACATGGCAGTTCGAGAAATCAATTCTCGTATTCTCGTGTTCTTATGCCAGTGTTCTTTGAACAGTAGAAACATTATATCTCCACCACCTTTACTATTGAACAGTAAAGTCAACATAGCTATGATCATTTTACTATTTATGAATCTCAAGAAAGCCCTTGTTTGTGTACCCTTTCACATACTGCTTGTACATTTAGAACAATATGTGCATATTTCATCATTTGGGACTCGTTTGTGTATTCTTTTCTAATACTACTTATACGTATATTATGTAGACTAGCAACCTACCCCCCCCCCCAAAAAAAAAAAAAAAAAACCAAACAAACAAAAAAAAAAAAGCCTCTAGTCGGTGTAAGAAGACTTTTTTTGAAAGATATTGCCTGAGCGGAGGAATTAAATAAATAAAATAAAATGTTTAATATTAAAAAACAATTACCGTATTTGACAGCAGGTCAGATTCAGGAAACAAGTTTTTAGCGTATTTAATCATATATTGTTGAAAACAGTCTAGCTGTGCTTGATTATAACACTACCAGCAATAAAATAAGGATGCATGGAGTTTAGGGTAGGTAAAAGTACTGAGCGTAAGTTGGGTTAGTGAGCATCATAGAGAAGATTTGCCTCGGCCTACGGGAGGTCTCAAACTTCACCTACGGTGTATAAGACGCAGGGCAATTTTTTGAGCCAAAGTTTTGGAAACAAGTGCGTCCTATATGCCGTCAAATACGGTACTTACATAAACAGCATCATATTCACCCCACTCCACTAAGATATATATTTTGTTTTACGACAGTAGGGACCTCAAAAACGAGTCTAAAAACTTCTGATTTAATCATTCAGACTCTTATCTTTAGAGAAAAATTTAAAAATCGTACGAGCAA
Organism: Doryteuthis pealeii; assembly: GCA_023376005.1. NCBI lineage: Eukaryota > Metazoa > Mollusca > Cephalopoda > Myopsida > Loliginidae > Doryteuthis > Doryteuthis pealeii. The sequence continues at coordinate 52,440,836 of CM042142.1, forward strand.
AATATATTTTGTTCGAATTTCAAAAAATGAAATAAGGGTCGACCTAGTAAAAAAGTATTTCCCCTTTTAAATATTTTAAAACATTTTTAGGAAAAAAAAACCTATTTTAAACATAAATTCATCTAAAGGTGAAAAAATATCGAAATTTTCGTGAAAATTTGACAATTAATTGATTTTTCAAAGAATTTTAATATTTTTATGTAGTAATAATACTGACTATATATTAAATACTCATTGATATACTTATTTAATTACTGAAATGACTGTGACGTAAGCAGTAACGTAGTTTCAGTTACAGACAAATAGAGACCGAATCTCTATTATCAATAGAATATATTAAATGTTTCTGAATGTTTATTAAATGTGTCTTCCGTTTATTCTGTGTAAGCATATCGCAGGTATATTAATGCTAATATTGGTCCGTGGTGAGTGGAGATTTGACTAAATATCTTCCTACCTCCAAGCTACCTCATAAATGTATTAACCTAATTTTAAAAGAATCTACAAGGGAACATTTTTGGGTGGGTGGGATGGAGGGTTACCTCTCTACAGTAAGCGTATTTAAAAGACCCATAGACATGTGTATTAATTAATCATCATCATCATCATCATCATAATCATCATCATCATCATCATGTCGCACAATTAGCACGGACATCCATGACAATCTCTCGGCAACCTTTCCTATCATTCATTGTTCCATGGTGGTCCTCTGCGCAGCACCCAGCATCCTCGCATAGTTGGTCAATGTAGGTCCTTGGTGGGCGGTCCACATTAGCATGTCCATGTGTTGGCTTCCACAGGAAAACGTAGCTTATGAGCTCGTCCTTGTTTCCCCAGCAGTGTTCAGCATGCCTTATCCGTCTCACTCGGATGGTTTCTGAGATGGGGGACAGGTGGCCATACAGCTGCTTCCTTATGGGGTGCTGTTTCCACGATTCGTTCAAGACTGCACGCAGCATTCTTGTGCAGCTCCCATCTAGCTTATTCTCAAGGCGCCTCGTTAGGGTCCAAGTGGTGCAACCATACAGCAGCCTGAAAAATTGTCGCTAACTTGTCAGTGAGATCAGATTTCCATATGACTGATAATCTGTTTGTAGCCGACCATGCCTTTCCTATTCGTGTATTAACATCGCTTTCTATGGATGAGATATTACTACCTTGGTATGTGAATTGTTCTAATCCCTCCGCACGAGTTGGATGTGAATCAAAATCAATTTCTTAAGCGGAGTTCAACAGGTTTGTATTAAGAGTTTTCCTTTTCCTAGATTGGTTGTCTAAGGTTAAAGAGTCCATCTGCCCTACTATTTTCACATAGTTGGAGGGAGAATAGTTTGATTCATACCTTTTCCAAGGTTATTAGCGCTATGGAAATTTAAACAGCCTCGTCTAGGATTTGAACTTGTTACGGTCTATCCATTTCCTAGGACGGTAACCATTACACCACACGCCTCGATAAATATCCGTTATAAGACACCTTTTCACAATATTACAAAATCTTATGATTTAACTTTAGAACTGCAATCATAAGTGGATTCATCCTTGACAAAAAATGTTGTTTTTCCCCCAGAGTTTCATCAGCGGATTACCACATGAAGAAGAACTGCGATAGAGAACACAAAATGTCATAATGAGGAGGGGTAAAAAATTATTGTGATTACCCAGGATCATGTAGCCTCATGCTGGAACAGCCACGAGGCTACCAGATCCTAACTAATTGCAATTATTTTTTTTAACTCACCCCTCATTTTTTTACCCCCGCCTCTGAGTTCCAGCATGAGGCTACCTGATCCTGGGTAATCACAATATTTTTTTTACCTACCCTCATTATGACATTCTTGTGTTCTCTATCGTAATTCTTCTGCCTGTGGTAATCCTCTGATGTGACTCAGGCGAAAACAAAGAATTCTCTTGTTAAAAATGAATCCGCTTATGATTGCAATTCTCAAATTTTTTACCCATTAAAAACTGTTTAAATATGTTATGAGAATACACTAGAATTATTCATCCTTAACAAAAATTCTTGTTTTCACCTGAGTCTCATCAGAGGATTACCACAGGAAGAATAACTACGATAGAGAATGCAAGAAAATGCATGCCATAATGAGGGGGGGTTAAAATTATTGTGATTACCTAGGATCAGGTAGAAGCAAGGTAATCATAATCATTTTTTACCCCCACCCTCTCATTATTATATTCTTGCAATCTCTATCATAGTTATTCCTCATGTGGTAATCCTCCGATGAGACTCTGGGGGAAATAAATATTTTTGTAAAGGTTGAATCCGCTTATGATTGCTATTCTAAAATTTTGAATCCACAAAAAAAAAAATGTTTATATAATTTAACTGTATTTAAAAAAAAATTCTTTCATCGCAGGTACATGAATGAATCAAATGAAAATACTACGTTGAAGGATTTGTAAACTTAATGCATCGTAAGGAATAATTAAGAACAAAACCTTTATCAGCTGTCCGGCTAAAAAAAAAAAAAAAAAAAAAAATGACCAGCCGTAAAAAAATCGGCACCGTCTCCCGATCGGAATACGACGATGCAATTCTACGGAACAACGTACGTGCCGACAATCGGCTGACGCGGGAACTCAAAGACGTGGAACGAGCCCAGAAAGTGAAATTTAGAGACATCAGTTTTGAGACGAAGCGGATCCGTAGCAAGATTCCCTCGGGAGACCGGAATTTTCGCAAGAGTGCAGAATACCAGCAGGTTCTTCTGCAGATGTCACGGCAGGAGACAATGTCAGCACAGGCGAAGACGAGTATGCTCAGCCTCGACGAATTTGGTGGCCATGATGAGTTCGGAGAAGAGATAAAGACGACGGGACTCAGAGATACAAAATCAGAATCATCACTCGAGAGTATGAAAAGCGGTAGGATTCTTCTTCTTCTTCTTCTTCTTCTTCTTCTTCTTCTTCTTCTTCTTCTTCTTCTTCTTCGTGCCTAGACTTGTACTCTCTCTGTGCTAGTTTGCTGCATTCGCTAATTATATGATTAATCCTTTCGTATTTTTTCTCTACACATTCTACACTTATCTATTTTTTGCTTTTATATGATTTGTTCTTATGGCATTATCGTGTGCTGCAATTATAAGAGATTAAATTTCTCTCTTCTGAGCCATGTCCATGTCTTTTGATGTGCTATTTCTTCAGTTTGTCGCTTGAAGAGCCCATATAGTTGTTTTTCTTCCCATTTCTGTTTCCTTGTTTTTTTTCTACATATATGCTCGCCCACATGTTGTAATTGTTCTTTCTGGCTACTGCAATTAATGTTTCTCTTCTCTTTTTAGTGTATTCTTCGAGTGCTCGCATTGTCGCATCTACGCAGTATTCAATGCTGGCGAGTCCTTTCCCCCTTGTTTTCTTGCTATATATAATCTGTCTATGTCATCCCTTGGGTGTAATGCCTTGTGAATTATAAGTTTCCGTGTCCTCTTGTCCATCTGTCGAATTTCCTCTTTTGTCAATTTTAGAATGGTCCTGAGTATCTTACAAGGAGAACAGGCCATGTGTTTATTTCCTTAATGAGATTCCTGTTGCTGAGTTAATGATGTCTGCTTCCAGTATCCCCAAGTATTTATAGTTCTCTTTTCTCCCATTGTCCATATTTCTTCTTGACTTTGTAGTTCTATTCCTTCCATTGTTTCTCTTTTTCCTTTTTTTTATCACAAGCATGGCGCAGTTTTCGATGCCGAAGTCCATATCTATGTCCTTGTTGTATATTCTTGTTATATCCCGAGATGTAGGATATACAAAATTGATAATAAAAACAGTGAATATGTTAACAATAACAATATTTGTTTTATTTATTCTCACTGACAGGGAAATACAGTGGATGGGTTTGGAGACAGTTCAGCTAGATGTATCATACGTGTGATCACGTATGGGACCCAATCCTTGTCTGCTTGACTGTTCGCATTTTGTGTCACTCCTTATTAGAGAGTATCCGGTTTGAATCTTTAGGGGAGATAACTCTCTCTAACAATTCTAATGGTTTGTACAAGGGTCTCCAGTTCTTTCTCATTTTTTGGCAAAAGGTTTTATATTATCCATATGCATTAAATGATTTATCTTCTGTGAGTTTGTGAACCTGTACCCTCCTGTACATTTCCTAAGTATATAATTGAGCGGGATCATTGCTATGACAAATAGCTATGGCGACAGGAAGTCTTCCTGGAAGATGCCTCTTTGGATTTTCACCTCTGCTAAGGTCTGTCCTCCTGTTGTGAATTCTACTTTTCAATTTTCCATGGTTTTAGTGATGGATTTTATTACTTTGTCAGATATTTTGTACATCCTCAGACATTCAAGAATCCAAGTTTGTGAGACCATTATTATTATTATTATTATTATTATTATTATTATTATTATTTCACTCCTTGTGAGTTTTTAACATCGGCGTTAGCTGATGGCCTTTCACTGGAGTTTAAGTGACAACAAGTCTCCTCAGGTTTTCTGGACTCTCCTGAGTATTCTAGGTGATTTCAACAATGCTGTTGTCGGGATGGTATCAATTCTTCCTTTGTTTTCCAGTTCCTCTAGTCTCTTTTTCAAGTTTTTGGGGACCGTTCCAAATGCCCCATCTACAATTGGTATCACTTTCACCCTAATATTCCATAGTTTTTTCAATTTTCTAGCAAGGTCTAGGTATTTGTCAGTCTTTTTGTTTTCTTTCATCTTCACCCTGTGATCTTCTGGAACTGCAAAATCTACCAGTTAGTGAATTTGTAGTCCTCTATATATTTTCTAAGTATATAATTTAGTGGCATCATTGCTATAATAAACAGTAGCGGCGATAGTGAGTCTCCTTGGAAAATAGCTCTTCAGATTTTTACTTTTGTCAAGGATTGTCCTCCTGGTTTAAATTGAACTTTCCAGTTTTCCATGGATTTTTTGATGAAATTTACGAAATTGTAGGATATTTTGTACATCTTTAAGCTTTCGACAATATAGGTATGTGAGACCATATCATAGGCCTTTTTATAGTCTATCCATGCTATTGCGAGATTTTTCCGCCTAGTTTTAACTTCCTTAAGGATATGTTGATCTATACAAAGTTAGTCATGTGCTCTACTTTTCCCTCTACGGCATCCTTTCTGATCTTCTGGAAAGAGTTTGCGCGAATTAAATGATAAATATATTTCTTGTTTTATTACC
>CM042142.1:52451004-52471004 GCA_023376005.1 Doryteuthis pealeii
GTTTTATTAATATGATATTGATATAATGAATATGTAAATACCTTGGTACCCCCTCACTATAATCTGATTGGACAGTGTCATGTATAAATAGTCGACACTGTGTTGGACCGATACCTATTGCCTCCAACCCGTCTTTCGGGACAGGGGTCCAGTGCGCTTCGGCCACTGGACCGGTGAGATGGTAAATTAATAGCGTCGATCCCAGAGGGCCATCCCTCCAGGCAATACCTGCCCCCTTGACTTAAAGGGGCAGGGCTGGGTTTATTGCCCAGCGCCTGAGGCGCCCCTTTGAGGGGGAATGCCGACGGGATCGACGCAATTTTTCTACCCGCCACCCATGAGTCTCGGCTTGTGGGTGGTCCTACATAAATAGGGCCTTCGTGTCTGACTCGGTACGCGTGGGGTACTGGGAAAATAAACCTAATGCCTACAAGCTAAACTTACTCGCTATACTACACCACGACTGCTCGGCAGACGGATGCTATTCGACGTACCAATTACTACTGTGATAATATACCAAATATTAACTTCAGAATATATCCCTTAACCCGGATATATCAGATATATAAGCTATGTAATTATTTTACCTCTAAAGAGGGAAAAATCTTTAAAAATTAAATTATTTTGTAAAATCCCAAGTTGTATTATGTATTTTACAAAAAAATATTTAAAAAAATGTAGGGACTGACAAGACTTTCGGACTACCCTGTACAAAATAGTTAGTTTGTGCGGCATGTCAACCCATGTTGGGTTATTTACTCTCTACTGCGGCTGAAACTCTTTCTTTACCGGAGAGTCTGTGTGTTTTCACTCCATGTACTGTCTTTTTGACTCATGTACATACTGGACAACCTATGTTTAACTCATTTGTAAACACTATTTTGACAAAAAACACCCGTACACATTGCATATTCTCCTATTAATTTCACATGGTTTGCACTTCCAAGTCTCCAAAAAATTTGATGATAGACATCTGTTAAAGCCTGGAGCCCTGTTTACTTTACCAAAATTTTGAATAACCCCAAAACAAACATTTTTGCAAGATTATGATAATCATCGCTTTAAATGTAATGTAGAATTTACATTTAGGGGGAAATCTTTAAAATAACTTGCAAATATATATACCCTCTGGGTCCAAGTATTTACGTTTAATGTTATGAAATATCATATTAAATTACCATCGGGGTGCAAGTATTACGTTTAATGTTTGATATTAAATTAATTTACGTTTTAATGTTAAGAAATATTCATATTAAATACCCTCCGGGTGCAAGTATTTACGTTTTAATGTTAAGAATATCAATATACCATCGGGTGCAAGTTTACGTTTTATGTTGAAATATCATTATTAAATTACCATCGGTGCAAGTATTTACGTTTAATGTTAAGAAATATCATATTAAATTACCATCGGGTGCAATATTTACGTTTTAATGCTTTGAAATATCATATTAAATTACCCTCTGGTGCAAGTATTTACGTTTTAATGTTAAGAAATATCATATTAAATTACCCTCGGGTGCAAGTATTTACGTTTTATGTTATGAAATTCATATTAAATTACCATCGGGTGCAAGTATTTATATGTTAATGTTATGAAATATCATATTAAATTACTCTCTGGGTGCAAGTATTTACGTTTTAATGTTATGAAATATCATATTAAATTAGAAAGGCAAATGATACTAAATAAGAATGCAGATAAAAAGATTTGAAACAGAGGTGGGGTATGATAAAAAATATAACAACTGAAACCTAATCTTCCATCACTCCCGTCTTTCATTGCTAAATTTTCTTAATTTAACTATTTAAGTAAAATAGAATAAAATGACAGTTATTTCTTCTTGTTAATGGATTTCTTTTAAGATTTATTGAAGACTGAAGATTTATTGCTCAGGTCTATTAAAATAAAACCAAACAATTAGAAATTAATAATACCAAGCATATATTTATTAAAATCAATTTTTTAATATCAATATGCAGATTAGCCTATCCATTCACATTATAAACTGCTATTTTGTTGTATATATAAATACAATTGCATGTTATTAGTATGTAAATATGGTCAACAGTATTAATAATGAAAAACAATTTTATTAATAATTGAGGTTTAAATAAAAATAAAATCATAGAGAATGTGGCGTAAGTAACTAAGAGAATTGTGACCTGTGTAGCAATATAGTTTTGGTGACAGACAAACACACAATCTTTATTATAATAATATTATTTTTTTCAAAGAATTCCCCTTATTTATTGAATGTCTCTCGTATGTATATCTTTATTTAAGATAGAAAAATCTCAATTCGAAACCCACGAACATTTTATCGAATCTATGTACATCTTTACCCAAGAAATAATCATTATCCAAGATTTTTAAAATTATTTTTAAGATGAAAAAATATGTTGATTGGTTGCTGGATTTTACGCATGTCAATCCTTGCAGGTTTACAGCTGCCAAAGTTTATTTTTCAAATAATTATATGGTTTCAAGTCACTATTACTAGTTAATTATACTTAACCTGTCCCTGACTATAATGATCCTTGTGTTCAACTGACATGCTGGGTTATGAGTCAATACTTACTATTTAATTATAATCATTTGTAAACAATTTATCAATTTTAATTTCTTAACCCATCGTTATGTCAATTTTTCCTTCGAAACTTTTATTTCTTCAGCCGTTTTATCAGCCGTTGAAAGCCAGCCGTGAAGACAAATGTCGGTACTCTTCCAATATGTGACCTACCAAAGGTTTGTGATCGACTATTGATCTACTATTCATGGCATGTGATCTACTAGGAAAAAGGGTCAGGGTTAAGGGCTAGGATTAGGGTTAGTTTAATGAGAAAATATGGATAGTTAATGGGTAGATCACATATTGGAATATAAACAACTCGGTAGATCACTATGGATAGTTAATGGGTAGATCACATATTGGAATATAAATAACTCGGTAGATTGGATTAGAAACCATTCGGTAGATCATATATTGGTAGAGCATCCAAATTTCATTACCTTTTGTTTTTATATATATATCATTGGGATTCTGATGTAATAGTTCTTTCTAATCCCAATTCCGAAAGAATGAACTTTAACCGTTTAGGGGAGGGTCAAAGTTTAGATACGGGACATGTATGCCGAAAAGAGGGATCACCTTAAGGAAAAATTGTGATATCTTAAAACGTACCTGGTACCTCTAAGGGAGAGAAATTTCTAAAATGATGTAACCAAGCGAGTACCCGGTAGTATTAGTATTTTTGTAATTAAACTATTGTAGTTCTTTTAGACAATAACAAAAAAAATTTATTCTGCTTATTATTCTGATAACTCCATTGCAGCTGAATGAGTGGTCTATTTTATTAAATTCTAAAATGGCTTGATTAGTTAAAAGTTAAAGTTAATAGAAAAACCCGACATAATGATATACATTAAAAAATTGACATAATTTATATATAATTATTTTAATCCATTATTTAGATATGTAAATAAGTTATTTATATCATATATAAATCTCGATGATAAATGTTATGCTTGAGTAATAGGGACCAGGTACTTATTACAACTTTTTCTTATGGGACTCCACCTTTTCAGCATACATGTCTGGTACCTAAACATTGACCCCCGGAATTGTTTCCTAATTTGTTGACAAGGAATTCAGTTTCTGTATCTAAATTTCGAATAGAAGTAGTCGCTGATAAAGATTGAGAAACATTTTTCTCGTCTGTTTCCCTTGTCAATTGCCCTGGTAAGTTTATGGTATGTGACAAAGAGCACGGGGCGATTGGTGGATGTGGGGACCGTGGAGTTGAGAATTCCTTGCCCCAAGGATTAAGCGCGTCCGTGTGTATCTGGCCTGCGCGAGGGGGGTATAGCGAGTGACTCAAGATTGAACTAGCAACCTCCTGATCATGAATGGTGGAATTGCTGTCACCCCTGTGACCCGAAGTGGTTCGGCCACTGAGAGAAATAAATGCCGAGACGAGTTCTCTCGGTGAAAAACGTCTTTTCCTGGGGGAGAGTACGGCGTGTCGTGTTTAAATTTTAAAGTGAATTGAATGGAACTTTTGACGAATTATATAAGAACTACTGGGAGTGTTGCCGGCAGAATATTGTTTTCAGTTGAAGGAACCGATTAGTGCGGTCGTCACTTGAACTAACAACTAGAGGGTAGGACTAGAAGTAATCTTTGAAGAAGACAGCAACATTTTCTTTTGTAATTTTTCATGTTATCTACGGTTACTTGTTTATATTGACGTATTATTTTTCATAGTGTGGGATTGTTAAAAGTGCATTTCATGATCGAATTCAATTCGCTATTCTCAGTACAAATAATTTGCATACATTTATATGGTTTCAAGTAATTATTCCTATTTAATGATAATTAAATAATTATATATCTTCAATTAAGGACTTCCTATCTAATACTAATAATTTGCCAACAAAGTGTCGGTTCTAATAATGTTAAAACGGTGGACACTTTATACGTGCCATACCAATGTATCAAGAGTCAATGTATTGTATAGTTCACAATCATTGTAATTATTGGAGACATATATACAAACTCCTAGATGGGGCCCTAACAGGTACTATTACTGAGTCAGGGGGCCAGGACCACCATCTTAAAAGGACAGAAAAAAAGAGTTCGCTTCACAATGCAAGTTATTAGGATATTGAGTTTGATTTTTTTTGTAGATAAAATATAGAATCTTGGCACATATTTTTGATAATGCTTATAATATGTTAGCCAAAGATATAAACTGGTTGTAATGACAAACGATAACACCGACTGACTTTGGAAAGCTTTATTCTACTTAAAATATTTGGTACCCTTATTAAGAGTTTATATGGTCTAGTATTCGCTAGAGAGTTCTCCAAAGGTGAGGTACTCATAAAGTAGGGGGGTAAATCGATTACTTATTAACTGTTCTCATTTTGATTTTTAAGTTTAATAATGGCTTCATGCAAATGTGAAAGAAAAACATAGCTTTCATTGACTCCATCGTCAAGCCAGGTATATTCTATTCCTCATCGACAGGATGATAAAACTTTGATTTCTCCCTTGATACAAACCATAACTTTATTTTATAACGGATGGTACTGTAAACAAGCTAAAGCTTGTTTGCCAGTGTTCAACACTTCGGACTATTTGTTACTTGAAAAATATTACACACACACATATATATATATATATATATATATATATATATATATATATATATGTGTGTGTGTGTGTGTGAATGTATATGTATGTATATAAAATGTGTGTACGTAATACGAGAGAAAAGTAAATATTTCATAAAGTATGCAAGTGATTTCAGTTTTGGTATTTAAAAAAAAAATCTATTTCGAATATTTAGGTATCAGCTACACGTGTTTCGGATATCTGACAACCCTGTTAAAGTAATGCAATTGATGAGAATAAGATACCTAAAAAACAAGCAGATTTATAGGTATTACAGAATGTCCTATAATACGCTTAAAAAGCGTGGTGTAATGGTTAAAGTCATGGGAAATGGACTCGTTGCCCGAATTCAAATCCTGACATGGTGGTGCATTGAATACCCTTCCTACTCTCCCTCCAGCTTGGTTAGTAGGGCAGACTGGGCCTTTAACAGGCATTTTCTAAATTCAAACCTGTTAAACTCCGCTTAAGAAATTGCCTTGTGTCGTATCCTATTGGTAATATCAAAAATGAAAAAAATAACTTTCTAATTCAATGATATCCATTATTGACCTAAGCAAATTGAAAATATCATTTTCGATCAGAATCGAAGTTGTTAAATAAATAAAAAAAAAAAGCCTGTGTAACAAAAAAAAAGGTTAGTAAAATGTTACCCTTAAGGAACTAGTTACTATTTGATTACTGAGTTAAACAACAATAGACTTGTTCAGTACTTAGGTGAGTAACTATTAAACAACAGTAGGGACTGTAAGCAACCTGTTGCCTAGGTAAAAGATCGGGCTATACATAAATATAAAGGTACTTATCTATATTTGGCACAAGGCGTCATATGTGGGGCTGACAGTGAGGAGTGGATGTATTACAAAAGTAACAGGATCCGGCACCAACGAGGGGTCTAAATAATTATTTGTTTATCTGGCATGTAGGGGGGGGGCGTGCGGCGTAAAGGTTAATTTTTGAACGAAACTGTTGGTGTTTCGCTTTCACACTATTTTCCATTGGAAAGGCATGAATCCCTCGCATCTCTCGACAGCCATGGGTAAATAATAAGGCAAATTGGACATTGGTAAGATAACCATTCTAGGAAAATAGGAAATTCAGAATTCAGAGGCAGGGTTGAGGCGCTAGCAAGCTATGCCACACTGTAAAAAAATCCACTAGCTACGAAACAGCAACACCATCAACAGACGTGGTGTGGCTGTATCCCAATGCTCCTCAAAGGTCGTGGGAAATTTACATACATTATAATTTTGTACGGAGAAAAGTGGCGTAATGGTTCATCTTAGGAAAATCGAAACCGCGACCCAATTTCAAATCTTAGATGAAACTGTTTGCGTTTCACTTTTGTGCTAATTCTTGGGAAAATACATAAATATATATGTTCTTCCCTCAGCTATGGGTAAAATAGAGCAGACTGGGTGTTTCAGCCCCGGTAGATATTTACTCAACCCATTCGCCACGGATAGGATGCAACACAATGATGCACGTATGAGGCATCTAGCAAGGATCGAACTCGCTATTCATTAGTAATGGATCTGGGAGAATAGCTTGCTAACCATTACACCAATATAAGACGCCCTGACTCTTCAGTTTGGTATGCCAACCAGTCTAGAAGGGAAACTAAAGTTAAACCAGCTGTACCCGCTTACAAATCGACTGTGTCACATCCTGCACATTGCAGAGGGGTTGGATAATACATACATTACAGTTTAGTCTGGCAAACACTGCATCTTCTACTGGGAGCAGTTCTTTTATTACGTACATTTTACAGACTGGATTTTGTAAACTCTTTCTAATTCATATTGAATAAAATCTGTAGAAAAGAACAGTTGGAAGATATTTACGTATAAAAAATACTTATTTTGTTTGTATAATGATCGAATAGAAATAAAATCTTCGAATCTTTGGTTCAAAAGAAAATTAACTTTTTATTGAAAAATTGTTAGGTTGGTTGGTTGGATTTTTATGGCATATCAACCTTTGTTGGGTTATTTTATGCCGAAGACGTTTTTTTTATTCATTTTTGAAGGGTACTCAATTCTGTAAAACTCATTGTAATAGTAAATGAACACACACAGTTGGACTTGAGAAAGCTTTATTCTACTTAGAATATAGTTGCAGTTTTCTTGGGAGTTTATATACTTTCAGAAAGCTAAAGATTTACACAAAGAGGAGGTAATAATTAAACAGAGGAAGTAACCTCACCATCGGATGCAGTTTAACATCATACCCAGGACACCCACAGTAGTCGAGCTAGAACACACTTATATTAACGTGCTAATCAGTGCTCTAGGGCAGGTGTCCGACCATATGTTTTTATCCTGACTAGGATAAAATAATATTACTCTGTCACACGCGATGATTGAGAAAGACAGCTGTATTTGATAATGCCTATCAAAAGAAAAAGTATGAATTAAAGTTTTATATAAAGATAACAATTATAAATTGGATCACTTTTTGTATATTTGTACAAATGTATATTTTGTTGTTTTGTATGCATAGTCATTTTTCATGGATAAAATATTTCAGACATGTCTTCTTTTCGTATTTATTATTTACTAGTTGAAATATCTGTCTTACGACGGGTAAGAGGTCAAGACATTAATACTGATGGTGAGTTGGTAAGTTTTATTTGCATCAAAGTCAAACTGCTAATATATATATATATATATAATATATATATATATATATATATATATATATAATTTAGACAATTAATAACAAATGATAGCATACACAGCCTTGATAATGGTTCAAAAGAGAAGTGAAACTACTTGGTCTACAAATGAAAACACATTCGGACAATTCATTAATTCCTTTCAGGATGATATTAAGTACTTGTTAGAAATATTGAAAGAAAAAGACTCCATTATTTTTAATCAAATTTGTTTATATATATATATATATATATATATATATATATTAAACTTATTGGAAAACCCTTGTGGTAAGAAAAAAACCGGGCAAATAGTTTGATAGTAAAAATATACTACCAAACTTCATCTATGGGAAAAAATGAAAAAAAGAAAAAAACAAGAGGGTCGTACCAACCGAAAATAATCGATTAATACTGTAATACTTGGCCAAAAGAAAGAAATATATATATATATATATATATATATATATATATATATATATATATATATATACTAGCAAAAGTACCCGGTCCATGACCGGACTAAATAAAATGGAGAGTAGAATGGTATGAAGAGAAAAAAAAAACGATTCAAAGGAAAGAATAAAAAGAAAAGAAAAACTATTGGAAAGGAAATGGAATTACGAGAAAATATAAAAATGGAGAAAGGAAGTGAATCAAAAGGTGTTATAAGGGAAATATTTCCCCTGAAAGAAACTTGGACTCGTCCTTTATAAAGATACAAATATGGGAGGTTATTTGTAGTCAAGTTACGTAATAGTATTCACTAGTCGTGTAGTTAATCATACTGTTGGAAAACTATGCGTTGACTTTATTATTTATATTCCTGTACAAAAAATAATAAACGTTTTTCCGGATTTCTAATGTTGCATTTGATAAATTCAGTCACACCAAAGATTAAAAAGTAAAATCTGTGAGGTGGGGTCGAGATTAAAGAGAAGGAAAAATGATGGAATGATAATCAGTTTAAACTAGAATGAAATATTCCCATGTCCACCCAGCTTATCGGAAAAAATATAGTTAAGAGGGCGAATTGCCAATATGCGATATTGGCGCCGAAATTAAATCTCTTGACAAAAGTCACTTATCGTGGCCCGTCAACCAGCGAGTCGCGTTATTCAAGCGCTCCCTCTATCTTGTCAACCAGTGAGTGGTTTCATCCAGTGCTACACTACCTTCACCCTCAGCAAGATAAGTCTGGTTAGCAAACGTCACAAGTTTGCAACCATTTTATACCCTTTGAATATGTTTCTTTATCTTCAATTGTTGTTTTCGTCTTCTTTCATCCGAAATTACTTGCTTACCACAGGGAAATTATAAGAGTCCCGAAATCCTCTTAAACTATAAATATATATATATAATCAATAGTCATGATATTATGGATGATTTGGAGTCATAACCTAAAGTTTCATGGTTATGCAATCCTCAGATGAGTCAAATCATTTGACTTATCTGGGGATTGCATAACCATGAAACTTTAAGTTATGAGTCCAAATCATCCATTCATAATATATATATATATATATATATATATATATATATATAGAGAGAGAGAGAGAGAAAAGAGACCCACCCTGTCGGCTGGGGCGTTAGAACGACTGCACCTCTGCAGAGGGGTAAGACTCCCCCAATGGGCCACCAGCTGGCCGTGGGTGGCGATCCGTGATGCTTAAGGATAGAGCCCAGGTGGATGAGCAGTTCATGACATGCAATACTCCCACTTTGGCCCTATCTTGGGCTAGACGGGCGGTCGGAGAGGCCCCCTCCGATCAATCGGCTGGTCACGTCAAGCCCTAGCACCTATATGATTTTCCCAACCCTATTACCCTTATGGCAAGCCCCAACCCCTTTTTATCATATGGCTGCTAGAAGGCGGTGGCTGCGAGTCTACATGTCCTGGGAATGACGTTAAACTCTATCTGATAGTGAGGTTCCAGTTTTGGAGGTTTGGGGAATATGGAGCACCCCTTCATCACACCATGGTCCACTCTGACCTGGAGTGGTAGTACCTGTATGGGTTAAATAGAAAAATGTATTTATAAAAAAATTGTATTATCCATTAAGAATTGATTTATTTCAAAACTTTATCGGCATTAAATGACCCACCGAGGTAGATATGCCGTAAAACAAAACAAACCAAAAGAAAGAGAGACGGGGAGATACAAGACATCTACGGTGAATTAACCGTTTTGGGGTTTTAGAGAAGATGTGCCAGAATTTCTCGGAAGCGAGCCGAAGATTCGATATTTTGAATCCAATTATTGATATGGATACCGAATAATATTACCGAATCAATTTAGGGGTCAACCAACTGAGAAGGTCGCTCGGTTGATATCGCGTAGAAAAATGAGCGGATGTCCATCATTAACCCATGAAACCTGCGAGATACTTAGTATTTGTTGACGGCGCGAAGGTTCCTTGGCATCGATCATTCTTGCGAGGAGTCGAAACCAGAATCGAAAAATAATGATCTTTCCTCTGCCCATTCTTCCCCTCTCTCACTCTTTCTCAATAAGGAAAAATAGTTTTAGAGTTTAAGACCCACAAATGATCCCCCAAGCTGAAGAAACTAAAAGGGTTAGTGGGTGGTACAAGGTAGCAGAAAATTTAAGAGGAAAACTACAAATCGAGTTCGATCTTTGGCCGAGACTTATCGCTTAGTGGAAAATATGGCTCAACATCCTAATATGGCTCTCCCCCCACTAAATGTTTCCTGAGTGTAATTCAACGACAGTAGATGGAGTGGAGAGTGAATGAGGTTTGGTTTGGTTTGTTTTACGGCATATCAACCTCGGTGGGTCATTTAATGCCGACAAAGTTTTGAATTTTTTTTTTTAAAACACGTTTTACTATTTAACCCATAGATGGGACCTAACAGGTACTACCACTCCGGGTCAAAGTGGACCAGGGAATAAGGGTGATGAAGAGGTGCCCCACATTCTTCAGACCTCCAGAACTGAAATCTCACCATCAGATAGAGTTTAACGTTATTCCGGATATGAAGACCTCAGCCACAGCCTTCTAGCACCCATATGATAAAAAAGGGTTGGGGCTTGCCATAAAGGCCTATAGAGTAGGGACAATCATATAGGTGGTAGGGCTTGACACGGAGAGTCGATTGATAGGAGAGGGCTTCTCCGACCGCACGTCTAGCCAAAGTAAGTCGGCAGCTAGGCAACACAATTTCTTATAATAATCCTATCTGCACAATCAGCCAAAACAACTGATTCCGGGCGAATGTCCAAACGTTTCATCGAAAAAGAAACAAAAGCATGATATTGATATTTTTATTTTATTAAAATTATCTCCACATTTTAGATGGTTTTATATTTAATAATGACAAATGAAAATTCCGATAGACTTTGGAAAGCTTTTTTTCTACTTAAAATAATTGGTACACTTATTGAGAGTTTATATAATCTAGTATTCACTGGAGAGTTCTCCAAAGGGGAGGTAATCATAAAACAGGGGAGGTAATTCAATTGTTACAATTTATTATTTTAGAAATTAGGATGTTTTGATAATAAAAATGTTTTACGTAACAATAAAAAATAGACAAGGGATATAAATTAAAAGATGCTGTAAGATATATCAAAGTAGTAGTACCACCAGTATTAACATAAAATATTTTTCAGTACTCCGCGTGAATACGAGTTTCCAGCTTCTAAAAATCCAGGCTCTTATATATTGTTGGAGGAGGTAAAGTGTAGCGATTAGTGCTTCCTGTAATGGGACAGTCCATTTCTACACTACAGACTGTTTTTCATTTGTAAAAAAAAAAAAAGTTATGACGAGTAAAAGAATTTAATTTAAAAAAAAAAAAAACAAGACAACCCCCCCCCCACACACACAAAAAATCAAATAGTAAATAATGGTATTTCAATAATTGATATCGTGTTCATTTACAGCATATAATTTATGTAACTGTTTTCAATCTCTAAATTAGATTTTCACAATTGTTTTTTTTATTTAAAAAAAATTGGATTTTTATTTTTATTTTTCAAACAAAAACAGCATGATCTCACCACTGAAAAAGATGTTCTCAAATGAACTCGCCTTGGCATTTATTTCTCTCAGTGGTCGAACTACTTCAGCTAATAGGGATGACAGCAATCCCACCACTCATGGTCAGGAGGTTGCGAGTTCATTCTCCGCTACAATTTTCTTTTAAGCTTACGCTCAAGTCACGATGAAAACACCGGTTCCGGTTAGGTCACCGAAGTTAAACAGCGATGAGCCCGTTTAATATTTAGATGAATGCCCATTTAAGCAACAACTGGTACTATAACCCCCCCCCCCAAAAAAAAAAAAAAAAAAAAAAAAAAAAAAAAACAAACAAACAAAAAACAAAAAAAACAACATATCAAAATGACGTGATCAGGCATTAAATGACCCGAAAAGGGTGATATGCCGTAAATCAAAATGGCCAAACCACCCTTTAAGCTATACAGTTTTGAAACAGCTTTTTTGGACGCGCCACGGATGGTACTGGCACATGTATTCGAACACCCTCGGCTCGCAGCAACATCTTGCTAGACTCCAGTCACTCATTGGGACAATCCTTCGCGTAGGGTGCAAGATTGTTTAAGTTGTCTCCGTTATCTTTCAAGAATATCCCACAAGGCAATGGGAAAGTTTTTCTTTTCCGGTTTGAGGCTGAAGTAATTGATTATTTCTTGCCGGCATAAGTGATTAGCGTCAGAGTCGAGACAGTATTGATTACCGTGTATGTTAGTCCCGCGAGACTACGGATCGAAATGAAGGACTAGCAAGGTTGTTTGAAAGATTGACGATGTAGCACATTTTCCCTGCGACATTGGTATTCTTCAAGGGTCGATAAAGCTTCGCATCACTGACACATTTATTATCAACCAGTTTAGGGGTTAAGGAATCGCGTTCATATATTTGTGTAGTTCAAGGTTTTTGTTGTGCACAGTCCTATCATCATATATCAATTATTTTCAAACAGATCTATGCAACCCAAAGACAGTTTCTACCACTCCAGGTCAGAGTGAACCTAGGAGTATGGAAATGAAGGTGTACTGCACACTCAGAACGAGAGACTCGGCATCAGATGTTGTTTAGTGTTTTATCCAGAACACTCATTTTTTGGTGGGGGGTAGTCTTGCCCTATGCATGGTAGATAGTCAACGTATTCTAGATACTACCATTTGTGTACTCATTTTCATTTAAAAAAGAAAATTATTTAAATCAATTTTTTAAGGTCAAACATTTGTTTCAATTGAAAAGTAGTAACATAATGTGTATCAGTAAAGAAAAATAATATTACATATGTAATTTATTCTTCATACATTTTAAACAAGTAAATTATAAAAATCGCTAAGTGAAAATTTATGATGCACTCAAAATAAACCTTTATAACAATTTTAAAACATTGTTAGAAGTTTCTTAGAAATCATAAAAACATTAAAGACACTATGTACAGAAAAATTACTGACTTGTTGATATTTATTAAAATTCTTTTTTTTTCGTTCTAAACATGCTGTTCGTAAACTTTATTGTTAGTAGGGAAATAAGTTTAGTGTGATATGCCTACGTCTACGGGAGGTCATAAGTGACAAGTCACTAACCCAAATTGATGAACAAAAAAAAAAAAATTACCAAAAATTAGGGAATTATCCGATTTTAAAATTTTCAGTGTTGTCTTATTAATTAATGAGAAAGAAATTCTTTCAAAAAATAAATATGCAAGCGGCCGCCCGTATAGCACCGCCCATAAAAAGTAAGGTGGGTGGGTCAAAATTAAGTGACCTGAAAAAAAAAAAAAGTTTAAAATAAAATAACGAACGTCTTATAAAATTCATTCATTGATAAATTAACACTGAAAATTTTATTAAAATCGGATAATTCCGATTTTGGGAATTTTTTTCAATCAGGGGGTAAGTTTATTTTGTAAAATGCGTCTGTAAAATTAAAATTGGCAGTACCTAGTTCTAGCTACGCTCACAGAGCTATAAGTATCCGGTTACTTTATGTTAGTCTAGCGAGAATCCGGATTTGAATGAAGGACTAGAAGGCTGGATGAAAGACTGACTATAGAGCATGTTTTTCATTTCTCTACATCAACATTTGTTAAAGGTTCGATAAAGCCGAGGTCAATATTCGACAAAAAAGCGAAATAGAAAAAGATTGGTTGGATAATTTCATGCCCAAGATGTATTCGAGTTAGTTTTTTTTTTTCAAACTCGATTTTTTAAAACAATTTTTAATTTTTTTTCTATTTAACCCATCGCATCATAATCTACTACTCCGGGTCAGGGCGAGGCGGGGGGGGAGGGGTGCAGTTATGGCCTCCGACCACGGGTGCATTTCATATCTGATAATAACCGTAGTTTAATGTACGTAGCAATAAAACAAACAATTGGGAGGAAGACTATTGCCAATCCTACATGGCATGGGATGTCCGCATATTGAAACAATATAGTACAGACAAAAAACCATAATGAGCAGACAGAAAAGAGAATGCATGTGTAGAAGTACTTGTTTCGCGTCCGTTTCAACCTGGTGCAATTCTCGCTTACCGCCGCCGGTAACGAATCGCTCAAAAGACTGTTTGTTGATTCGTTTGGTGTAACGCGTTCCGCCATTCCTAAATGCTACAATGGACTTACACACGAGATTGGAGACCGTTTTCAACTTGACAATTAAAAGCGCTGTGTATATCGCCCACCCGAGTTCTGTATACAGTAATTGCTTATCAGTAGTCTTTCATATATCGCTATGTAAAATATACGTAGGATTTGCGTATATAAGTGATTTCTCTCGACATTTTTCGATGACCTATTCTAATTTATCTTAGGAGCATCACGTGGTATAATGGTCAGGGAGATAGAATAACAAACCACTGATAGTGAGTTCAATTCTTATTAATTTTATTTTTATTTATCCAAATGAAAATTTAACATTGATCTTTTCAACTTTCTTTGTTTAGTCATTCTGTCCTTCGGCGACGCAAACTTTTGATTTGACTTACGAAGGAACCCAGGGTAGGGATTGTAGGTCACGTGGTGCGATTTTTAATATTCTTATTATCATTTTTTTTGTTTTACACTTCCTTACAAAGGATTATAACTTAACCTTTAATAAATGATCCTAATTATTCTTAAGTATTTAATTTAAAATCACCAGTCAACCTATAAACATATTATATTGTTATAAGGTGCCCCATGCTTCTATGTACCAAACTAAGCTAGGCTTAGTTGATGATTACTCCAATTTGTCTTGGTTTGGTTTGTGTAAAAAAAAAGAAAGACAAACAAGGTAATTGCTTTACTCGGGTTTTATTCAATATAACTAGTAAAAAAAAGAAAATAATTAAATATTATATTGAATTAGAAAGACTAATAAAATTCAATGCAGACACAAAAAGGATTCCACTTAGTTTTACTTTATTCTCCTTTATTATTATATAAAATCATACATAGGGTTGCTTTTGATACGTCTGAGAATAAAACAATAATATTAGAAATCAATAACACCAAGTAATTATTTATCAAACACGGTCTTATTAAACCGGTATGTAAATTATTGACACCATATGCTATGTAAACATTCATTTCTTAATGATATATAATAAACATCGCAGGATTTTAAACATATTAATAATATGGTCTGTTTTGAGGCAAATCTATCTAAACTAGACCTTGATAGAGACATCGTTAATAAACAATATGCTAAATAAGAATAGATAATGATTATTTAATAACCATTGAAAATATATCTTACATAACTAAAGGAATTGTGACGTTGGTGGTGACGTAGTTACAGACATACAGACATACACGCACCCCCTTTAATTTTTCTGAAATTTTCCAGGTGTGGACTATGTTAACATTAGACAATTCACACAATTTGAGCTTTCAATTCCAAAAATTGGCTGAGTTATGTCGAGTTTTAGCTCTCCAAATTTGGTTGGGTTGGCGAAAGATGGTGACTTTTTGTAATCTATTATTGTCTGTTAAATGAATTCTATAGCTTCCTTACTATTAAGAATTGGTTTATAAAAGCATTTGTACCCATAAAATCCAAAATGCTATTTAAAAAGTTTTAAAGTCAACCAATTTTAAGTTATTGATGATTTCTGATTTTTTCCTGATCAATATCTCGATGTGGCACTGCATCTATGACAATTTTTTTCTATTATTATTCTTAGAATATTTGAAGACCCAACAAGAATGAATAATCAACGTTTTCGGCATAAAATAGCCCAAGAATTGATATGCCGTAAAATACATAGTTTATTTATTTGTATTGCGCTCTTGGCTTCGTCAATTAAAATCATTAAAAAAAAACTCTGAATAAATAATTCAAGTTATTTAAACATGCCTTAACACTTTTTGTTGTAATCAAAAGTGTGATCATTCGTTAATAGGTTAGTGGTGGGTTGGTTGTATATATCTAGTGAGGATAGGGGATAGAATGAAAGCGTCAAAAACAGTCCAGGGTGTCCCGCACTTAAAGTTTGTATCGTACTCTTTTTGTGCATATTTTATGAAAGATTCCTTAACATTTTGAGTTAAATCATTCCCCCCCCCCCACCGCTTTGTATTGGTCTGATTAACGAAATGTTGGCACGTCAACACCTCGAATAATTACCAACAAAGGTGGCTATGATAATATCATTAAAGAAATTAACATGAACTGCGATTGAATTATCTAATTGTTGAAATCTTGAATAATTTTCCTCTTATTGTTGTAGCGATTCCATATTAACTTAAAAGTATTAAAATGTCTTTGAAGGAAGTTTCGCGAAATCAGCTTGAAAAAATTATTCAATTTCGAAGATGCATATTGTAATCAAATTTATAAACACTTTTTTCATATAATTATATGAAGCAATTTTTAATAAAGAAAACGCAGCTTCATTTATTTTTTGCGAGTAAAAAATCACATTTATCAAATAATGTGATAAAATTGAAGTGTAAATAATGAACAATGCAAAAAAGATAAAGCCGTGAAAGATTTTTCGTTTATTATTCTAAATAAGAGAAAATTAACAAATGCTCATGAAGTTATTGACGAGGCCCATTGATTGAGTGATTGATTTTAACGGCATGTCAACGCGTCAAGGGATGTTTTATTCCTAGCAGTTAGGTAATCGCATTCATTGTTCTTTTGTATTTATATTTGCGGGTTTGTTTCTTTAGTGGATTTGCACGTGATTATATGATATCAAGTATTTCTATCTAATACAAATAATTTGCACACAGTTGTATTGTTTCAAGTATTCCTATCTAATACAAATAATATGGACGCAGTTGCATGGTTTCAAGAATTCTTAACGTATACTTATATGGTTTCTAGTACTTATTTCTATTTAATATTAATATTTTTGCACATAGTTAAATGGTTTCAAGTAACTAATAATAATATTTAGTAATCGATCTTAGCTGTAAGTAACTATTCTTAAGTCTCATTAATTGATTTTAACGGCATGTTAACCCGGCTAGGGTTATTTCAAGCTAAGCAGTTACGGAATAGCGTTCATTATACGTTCACATTTACATTTGTGTAGTTATTTCTAATGAGTTTATATATATATATATATATATATATATATATATATATATATATATAATATATATATATAAATATTCCTATACATATAATTTGAACTCAATTGAATCCTTTCTGGTAAGTAAAGTAAGTAAATTCGACCGAGTGGCATATTGTCGGCATCAGCGAACAGCGAGGGAGTCTATCATCTTTTCATCAGCGCTAGACCAGGGGAGACAAATATATTTGACATTACGGGTTTTGAGAGTTATGACTGTTTCTAGATCGATTTTTTGCTTTGTGTTATGTGCCAAAATTTTAGGTACAAGCGAGCTTCAGATACGTTTATGCTAATAAATTCACTAAAAGCATTTAAGTTATTAAATTTATTAAGCCAAAGAAAATATTATTTATAAAAAAATAAACATTAAAACATATTACAACAAATATTACTATTTCATTATAGTGCTATTTTACTTTAAAAAAACCTACAATAATAGTTATCAATTTTTAATTCTATTTTTTCAATAGCTTATTTTCTTTTTTCTTTTCTTTAATAAATGATTATAAAAGCCAAACACACAAATATAGTTGTCCCTTGACTTAACGAGTACCTCAACTTCCGAGTTACGAGCTGTCACTCGGTTGATATTCAGCTTTGTATTATGAGCTAAAAGTTTTGGTACAAGCGATCTTCAGATACGCTTGTGTTAATAAGTTCACTAAAAATATTTAAGGTTACAAATTTATTACGCTAAAGAAAAAAGATTATTTCTAACAAAAATACAAGCTAACAAAACAAAATAATGGTGGAAATCTTAAAATCCCAGGATGTTTATAAACCATGATTTGTGTATTTGCTGGTTGGACGTCATCAGCCTCGATTTCAAATTGAGTCCGTTCGAAAGGCTGTCAAGATAACAGACTTCCTGCACGAACCAAAACATTTAAAAAAATATAATAAGTATCGAGTGACAACTATATTTATAAGGCCTTTTGTATTAAAAAATGAGTTTCTTTATTTCTTTCTTTTTTCTCGTCTCAAGTCCATATTTCTTTCTGATTCTCTTGTATTTCTTTTTTATTTTTATTTTTTAAATTTTTTTGTGTTTTTTTTTACTTTCTTGTTTGTATTTCTTTCTCATTTTTTTGTGTGTTTCTTTTTTCGTTTCTTTTTGTTTCGTTTTTCGCCTCTTTTTCCTTTCTCTCTTTGGCGAAACCCGCTTATATACTTATAAAGCCAACTAAATTATTAGGTGTTAATACAGTCATACGATATAATGATTAAGTCATAAATCTCCCGCATTTGGCGCTTTTAATACAAATAATAGCCAAGCATGTGCATTAACACAGAAACTGGTAATTGTAGACGTAAAAAGCGAGCAAAGAAGAAAAATGTCAATTCTGACTGCATAAATACAAAAGGCGACCCAAATTTACATATTTTTCCTCACATAGCGACTTACATTAACACATGAAAACCACACAAAGCTGGATTTAAACATAAGTAATAATGAGATAAGTATGTAAATTCTCTATTTTAATCACTGCTATTCAAACCAAAAAGAAGTAAACGTGTCTTTATACTGCAGGCAGTATTCACTTCAATGAATCAATTATGATTTAAAACCTGATACGGTGATCGAACCCGCGATCGCGTAACCTTAACTAGTAGGATGATATGAATCAAAGTACGATTGCTCGTACTATATAGTGTGGATATTGCGAATACTGTAGAGGCGCGTAGTGTAATGGTTACCGTTGTAGGAAATGGACAAGACGAGATGAGTTCAAATCCTAAACAAGACACTCCAAATTTCACATAGCACCAATACTCTTGGGAAAGGTATGAATCCAATTATTATCGATCCAGCTATGGATAAATAGTAGGGCAGATTGTGCTCTTTAACCTTGGTTAGGTAACCAGACTAGGAGAAGGAAAACTCTGAATTTAAATCAGTTAAACTCCGCTTAAGAAATTGATCTTGTGTTGAATATATATATATATATATATATATATATATATATATATATATATATATAGTGGTACCTTGACTTACGAGCATCTCATCTTCCAAGTTACAAGCTGTCACTCGGTTGATATTCTGTTTTGTGTGATGAGCTAAAAGTTTTGGTAAAAGCGAGCTTCAGATACGCTTATGTTAATAGGTTCACTAAAAACATTTAAGTCTCCAAATTTATTACGCAAAAGAAAAGGATTATTTATATAAAAAAAAAAAAAACACCAAAACATATTACAGCACATAAGTCTTTACATAATTCTTTACATTTACTGATGGAACGTATTAATGGCATTTCAGTTTATTTCAATAATGAAAATTGCTTTGGGTTACAAGTGGAACGAATTGAACTCGCAAATCAATGTATTCTTCTCTTTTTCTTTCTATTATATATATATATATATATATATATATATATATATATATATATATATATATATATATTAATGGATGTGGAGGCTGGAAAGAAGAGAATTGATAGGGAAAATGTTATAGGCATTTTAAAATGTGTGTACTGCATTGGAAATTAATTTTGTTTAAGGATGGTTTATATTGTCTTGTATAAAGCTTACAGTATTTGGAGTTTTTTTAAAGTTTTTTCTTTGTGCAGAATCTCTCTCTCTCTCT
>CM042142.1:52476004-52481004 GCA_023376005.1 Doryteuthis pealeii
AAAGAAAAGTTAAAATTGAGAATGAAAGGAAGACAGAAAAGAGAAAATCAACAAGGAGAAAGAAAGAAAGAAAGAGAGGGAAAGAAAGAAATCAACAAGGAAAGAAAGGAAAGAAAGAAATGAAAGAAAAAAAAGAGATAGGAAAAGAAAGAAAGTTAAAATTGAGAAATGAAAGGAAGACAGAAAAGAAAGAAAATCAACAAGGAAAGAAAGGAAGAAAAGAGATAGGGAAAGAAAGAAAATCAACAAGGAAAGAAAGGAAAGAAAGAAAAAAGAAAAAAAGAGATAGGAAAAGAAAGAAAAAAAATTGAGAATGAAAGGAAGACAAAAAAGAAAGAAAACAAGGAAGAAAGGAAAGAAAGGGAAAGAAAGAAAAAACAAGGAAAGAAAGGAAAGAAAGAATGAAAGAAAAAAAAGAGAGATAGGAAAGAAAAGAAAGTTAAATTGAAGAAATGAAAGGAAGACAGAAAGAAAGAAAATCAACAAGGAAAGAAAGGAAAGAAAGAGATAGGGAAAGAAAGAAAATCAACAAGGAAAGAAAGGAAAGAAAGAAATGAAAGAAAAAAAAGAGATAGGAAAAGAAAGAAGTTAAAATTGAGAAATGAAAGGAAGACAGAAAAGAAAGAAAATCAACAAGGAAAGAAAGGAAAGAAAGAGATAGGGAAAGAAAGAAAATCAACAAGGAAAGAAAGGAAAGAAAGAAAAAAGAAAAAAAAGAGATAGGAAAAGAAAGAAAAGTTAAAATTGAGAATGAAAGAAGACAGAAAAGAAAGAAAATTAACAAGGAAAGAAAGGAAAGAAAGAGATAGGGAAAGAAAGAAAATCAACAAGGAAAGAAAGGAAAGAAAGAAATGAAAGAAAAAAAAAGAGATAGGAAAAGAAAGAAAAGTTAAAATTGAGAAATGAAAGGAAGACAGAAAAGAAAGAAAATCAACAAGGAAAGAAAGGAAAGAAAAGGAATAGGGAAAGAAGAAAATCAACAAGGAAAGAAAGGAAAGAAAGAAATGAAGAAAAAAAAGAGATAGGAAAAGAAGAAAAGTTAAAATTGAGAAATGAAAGGAAGACAGAAAAGAAGAAAATCAACAGGAAAGAAAGGAAAGAAGAGATAGGGAAAGAAAGAAAATCAACAAGGAAAGAAAGGAAAGAAAGAAATGAAAGAAAAAAAGAGATAGGAAAAGAAAGAAAGTTAAATTGAGAAATGAAAGGAAGACAGAAAAGAAAGAAAATCAACAAAGGAAAGAAAGGAAGAAAGAGATAGGGAAAGAAAGAAAATCAAAAGGAAAGAAAGGAAGAAAAGAAAATGAAAGAAAAAAAAAGAGGATAGGAAAGAAGAAAGGTTAAAATTAGAAATGAAAGGAAGACAGAAAAGAAAGAAAATCAACAAGGAAAGAAAGGAAAGAAGAGATAGGGAAAGAAAGAAATCAACAAGGAAAGAAAGGAAAAAGAAATGAAAGAAAAAAAGAGATAAAGAAAGAAAGTTACAATTGAGAAATGAAAGGAAGACAGAAAAGAAAGAAAATTAACAAGGAAAGAAAGGAAAGAAGAGATAGGGAAAGAAAGAAAAATCAAAGGAAAGAAGGAAAGAAAGAAAATGAAAGAAAAAAAAGAGATAGGAAAAAAAGAAAAGTTAAAAATTGAGAAAAAGGAAAGAAAGAAAGAAAGAAAGAAATCAACAAGGAAAGAAAGGAAAGAAAGAATAGGGAAAGAAAGAAAATCAACAAGGAAAGAAAGGAAAGAAAGAAACGAAAGAAAAAGAGGGGAAAAGAAAGAAAAGTTAAAATTGAGAAATGAAAGGAAGACAGAAAAGAAAGAAAATCAACTAGGAAAGAAAGGAAAGAAAGAGATAAAAGAAAGAAAATCAACAAGGAAAAAGGAAAGAAAGAGAAAAAGAAAGAAAAGAAAAAAAGATAGGAAAGAAAGAAAAGATAAATTGAAAAATGTTAGGATATAGAAAAGAAAAAATTAACAAGGAAAGAAAGGAAAGAAAGAAAATTTAAAATTGAGAAATGAAAGGAAGACAGAAAAGAAAGAAAATCAACAAGGAAAGAAAGGAAAGAAGAAATGAAAGAAAAAAAGAGAGGGGAAAAAAAAGAAAAGATAAAATTGAGAAATGTTAGGAAGATAGAAAAGAAAGAAAATTAAACAAGGAAAGAAAGGAAAGAAAGAGATAGGGAAAGAAAGAAAATTTAAAATTGAGAAGGAAAGAAGAAAAAAGAGATGAGGAAAGAAGAAATTTAAAATTGAGAGGAAAGAAAGAAAAAAAAAAGAGATGAGGAAAGAAAGAAATTTAAAATTGAGAAGGAAAGAAAGAAAAAGAGATGAGGAAAGAAAGAAAAGTTAAAATTGAGAAGGAAAGAAAGAAAAAAAAAGAGATGAGGAAAGAAAGAAAATTTAAAATTGAGAAGGAAAGAAAGAAAAAAAAAGAGATGAGGAAAGAAAGAAAAGTTAAAATTGAGAAACTAAAGGAAGACAGAAAAGAAAGAAAATCAACAAGGAAAGAAAGGAAAGAAATGAAAGAAAAAAAGAGATAGGAAAAGAAGGAAAAGTTACAATTGAAAAATAAAATAAAAAAGAAACGAAAAAGAAAAGTTGAAAATAACGTAAAATCTTGCTTCTCTTGTTTTGTTGTAAATTTCTTTTTGTTGTAAAGTGTGATGAACTTAATTTCAGTTGCCGATTCACTTTGGGTGCGTTCTTCACGGCTTGCAGCATTTGCTGAAAGGGAAGGGAAGAACATTCAATGAAATCGTGCGAAGAGGAATTTTTATTTGTATATACACCCCTGTAGCAACTGGTGTCTAAGCAGGAAACTTATTCACTTTCATTATATCATGTTCAGGTATTAATCTATTTTTATGCACATTTCATCTTCAGCTCCAGCATAAACTCTACCACCTTTCAAAGGAAAGAGATTAATAAATATTTTTGATGAGCCAAAAATTCAAACGAAATAAAACGTTTTGGTGGGTGAGGGGGTTACGTTATAAATTAGAAAAGGAAGTGTAGGGTTGGATTTTTCAGTGATTTTTTTAAACGATTTTATTTATTTATTTATCTAAATCTTCGATTAAATGCTACTTTACGGAAATAAATTTCATCATCGTATGTCACCCTATCATTTTTATTGCGAACTAGCTTAAAAGTTGTCTAATGGCGGCAATTAAGTTAGCTCCTCCGGATGGTTCTTAATTACGCCTTCGGTCCAACAATGATACTTATGACGCTGGTTTTTGCAAGTAATTTCAATTATTCCCAAATTTATTTCCAAGTTATAAAAATTGTTATCCTACAAAAAATTCATCGCAAAAAAAATCACGAAAAAATTGCCGAAAACAATTGTAGTAAATATTGTTGTTGGCATCCTTCCGTCTACTAAAGACGATGGCGTAGTGTCCACTTTTTATTTTTATTCTTATTTTATTCTATTTTATTTGCAACTGCGTGAGTGGCTGAACAGACCAATTTTTGAATGGCAATCTCTGGTGCAGTGATTGCAAACAAACGGTGATGCTTGCTGGAGATGCTGTTGTCTCTCCTTCCTTTTAACTCTCTTTTCTGCGGCGGCTTCTTTCCTCTCTTTTTCACTCCTTTTCGATCCTTGTTTGACGAGGAGGCGCCAGATCGTACGGTCTTCTGTATAAGCCTCCCAATTTGAAAATACAAAATTTCAGGATTGCAGATCCGGTTTGGCACAGAATATTTTTAATTTCATATCAGGGTCCAGATGGTAGAAAGAGTGTACCATGTTTTTTTTTCATTCCAGCACTTTTAACCAGTTCACTGGTCGTCTTCAAGGGTATTATTGGTTGTAGTAGTAGTTTGTTTTGTGGTGCGAATTTTATTCACTTAGGACGGTTTATGGTACACACTCAATAGGAAGACTTGATCGTATAAACTTGAAGAATAACAGGAAAAAATATTCCATGTTTAAAAAACCCTGCTTAAATAATAACTTGCTGCTAAAATATACTCTCTCTCTCTCTCTCACACACAAACACACACCATTCGTGTAAGACGAACGAGACACGCCGGAAACTGTTGGAGAAGCAAGGACGAACTCATAAGTGACGTTCTTCTGTGGAAGCCATCACATGGGCACGCTAGCGTGGGCCGACCGGCAAAGACATACATTGACCAGCTTTGCGCGGAAACTGGATGCCAAGGACCTCCCTGGAGCAATGAATGATAGGGAAGGTTGGTGAGAGATTGTCATGGATTTCCGTGTTGCTCGCGCGACATGATGATGATGATGATGATATATATATATATATATATTCTAAATTTTTACTTGAAGGCACTTACAACGCATGTATCGCATAAAATTCGATACTTTTTCTTATAGAAAATGAACTTGACAAGTGTAATCCCGGCAAAGGATGGCTCGGTGTGTAGAATACCGTACAGACTGTTTCGACTTTATTAAGTCTCATCAGCGGCATATACTAACGATTTCCCTCCGACAGAAATCGAAACCGGGACCTCAGCAGACACAGTGAAACACTAGTGAAACACTTTTATCGCCTTGGCCACAGTACACAGCTGACCATCCTAGCGAAATTAAGCTTGTCAAGTGATACTACACGCCTCTACCATAACAGGTAAGGGGGTGTTATTGGGAGAATAATAACAACAAACAGACCGTATGCCCTTCGGCGAAGTGAATAAGATTTTTGGATGTTTGTTTATTCGGTGGTGTGGCGGCATTAGCCGGACAGCGAGCGAGTCTATCATCTTTTAAATAGCACTAGAACAGGGAGATTGTTTATGCGCCTTAGATGGAGCGCCACACACACCATAAGCTCCTCGTTTTACCGCACAAATCCAAGCTCTGCTAATCATGCGCTGAGTTGGAGAGAGTCGGTATCGAACTCGGAATATTATGGTTCCTAGACGGATACTCTACAAAGCTATTGGCAGATATTTATTAAACTTTGCCTTATCTAAAACCTCAATTACTTTGATTCGTCAAATTAGGATAATCTTAGTTCACACTGATGGGA
>CM042142.1:52486004-52493504 GCA_023376005.1 Doryteuthis pealeii
GGTTGGTCACTGGGGGAGCATGGGCAGTAGAGTTAGCTGATCATTTAACATAATGTGATAATCGCGATAGCGAGGGAACAGTTGCAAGTCCATGTTGCAGTCCATGTTGCAAGCTGTCCCGCCCCCCCCCCCCCCACTGACCGGGATGAACTCGAGAAGAAAATTAAAAGACGGACATACGTGGATATTTTCGTTCTTGCTTCTCTTTTTCTTTTCGTGGAGGTGAATCTTGGCTTGTACGATTTCCACCTACATAACGTGGGTTAAGGTGTGCTGTAGGCGTAATTGTGCAGACCACGACTAAAGACTGCCTCATACTTTGCTTAGTATGGCATAGAGGAACAGAAGGAAGAGTGGTAGTGGTATGGAGAGGAGGATGGGGTTACGCCAATTTTTAAAGAGTGAAGAACTTACCTTCTTGGAAAATCAGCTTCCAAAAGCCAGGTTTTTTTTTCATTTCTATTTTTAGAAATTTAATTTAATCTATTCATTTTTTTTTACCTAGGCTCGAACTCCGCCATTCGCCACGGCGGGCGAGAAATATGCAACTATTTGAGGCATGAAATACACACTCTTCGTTCATGTTTTAATTATGTTTATTTTGCTTTTTAATATTTTCTTTCATTTCATCACTTTCCTTTTTTCTGTCTTTTATTTATAATAAAAAATAATAAAAAAAGCAGAACTTTTTATCTTCTTTGTTTTAATTAGATTTATTTGTTTTTATTTGTTGTGGTTTTATTTCCCTTCTAGCAGAAGTCTTCACTTGGAGATTTCTTTAATTACACCTTCTTTGTTTTGAATAAAGAACGAATTACTTGCAATTGAACTTTTAACTTTGAAAGAGGACCACAACTGGGCCACTTCTGTCTTTCTGTTTTCATTAGTAGTTTCACTTTCACTTCTACTTTCACTTTCAATTCTACTTTCACTTTCACTTTCAATTCTACTTTCACTTTCACTTTCACTTTAGTTATCCACCTTTTTTTCTTCTGATTGTTTTCATTATTAGTTTCACTTTGACTTTAGTTTTAATTTAACTTTCTTTTTTTTTTTACAATAACTGCAATCCATGATTTTACTCTCTAGGCAACCGGATGACGCATTTCTAACATTGATTATTGGATTTCTCTTTGCATTTAGACAATACAAAACTCCGGCCTACATCACTGAAAATCAATAACACATTAAAAAGAAAAAAGAAAAAAAAAAAGAAAGAAAATAAAAAAATAAACAAAAATAAACAAAAACAAACCACGCCCATAATAAAGAGAATATTTTTTTTATTTATACAAGTTCGATAAACCATGCAAAGAGAAAATGAAGATGTGTTGATATAAAGAATTTCTAAAGACCTGTTGACCGTGAAGAGAGTTTCAAAGCGAAGAGATTGGTCGAATTAATGGCTTGAATTTTTCTTTCTTTTTTTTTGTCTTTTTTTTTGTCTTTTTTTTTTTGTCAATAAAACGTTGGTACGAAAATTAGCTTCATTTCTTTGATCTTCTCACCGCAAATCAGACGACCTTTTGGTCATGCTACCAATTCTATTACGGTGATTTACAAGAAGTGATTTCTCTTTCTTCATCTTAATCTCATCCTTTTTCTCACATTCCTCTCGGGACGCCGCACCAGGTTTACAAATGCAACCTATTTATTTGCCCCCTCTCTGGTTGGTTGGTTGGTTGGTTGGTGGATGGCTGGTTTTCGTTTTTTTACGACATACCAACCCTTTTTCGGGCCATTTACCTCTGAATTAAATCAAAGGTTGCTTACAATTCCTACTGTTGCTTAAGTGGTTGGTTGGTTTTTACGGCTTGTCAACCCTTGCTGGGTTATTTTATGCTAAAGATGTTTTGTTTTATTTATTCTAAAGGGTACTCAATGTTTTTCCAATTCAATTTTTAAAACCTTATTTTTTTATATTTAACCCATGACACCCTAACAGGTAGTACCACCTCGGATCAGAGTGAACCTGGGAGTAATGATGATAAAGGGATACACCACATTCATCAGAGCGCTAGAATTGGAAATTCACCATCAAAGAGTTTAACGTCATACCCAGGACATTAAGACCGTCAGTCACCACCTTCTACTACATATATGATAAAAAGGGATGGGGCTTGCAATAAGGGCAATAGGGTAATATGTATGCTTTAAGAGCTATTGCATAATTTCAATATGTAAAAAGTATAATAATCTTGATTTAACACACACACACACACACACACACACACACACACACACACACTCTCTCTCTCTCTCTCTCTCTCTCTCTGTGTCTGTCTCTCTCTGTCTCTCTGTCTCTTTCTCTCTGGCTACTTCAAACCATTTTTCCACTCCATTGAAACAGATTAGTGTTATCGCTTCCATTCCCACTCTCTCCCCCTCTATCTTGTACCTCCACAGCTCCCACTTTAACACCCCCCATATATATAACATATATGCATATACATGCGGATCTTCATTCCATCTAATAGACATTTAGGTTAAGTATAGTATTTTCAGTTTTTTTTGGCGTGTCGTACTTAGACACAAAAAAATGTCTTTCTTGTCTGCCAGTGAAATTCCTTGATGTCTGTCAACTCGGAGCATGCGCATTGGCGTCTGCGTGACAAGCGGTATCGAACTGCATTGTGGGTGGGGGTGCATTTTGTTGATTCCAGGCTTCATTTCCGGTCCTGCGATGATTAACCCCAAACACGATTTGAGAGGAGATTCAAAATTGAACTAGTTCCGATTTCACCGTTTTAGCTCGTTAACGCAACGGATCAGTTCTTGCAGACGCAATCATTGAGCCGGAAGAAGAAGATGGGGGTGGGGAGAGAAACATAAAACGAAGAAGAAGTAGGAGGAAGAAGAGGAAGGAGAGGAACGATTTTTCGATAAAGATAGGTAAAGAATATAAGTAAGATATTTTTTGTAAATCTCCATGCATCAAAGAAATGTCTTGCGCTCACAAATTGTTCAGAGAATGTGATGCAATTTGCCCATTATATATATATATATATATATATA
Organism: Doryteuthis pealeii; assembly: GCA_023376005.1. Taxonomy (NCBI): domain Eukaryota; kingdom Metazoa; phylum Mollusca; class Cephalopoda; order Myopsida; family Loliginidae; genus Doryteuthis; species Doryteuthis pealeii. The sequence goes on from CM042142.1 coordinate 52,489,020, forward strand.
TATATATATATATATATATATATACCCTTGTGCAAATTAATTGAAACGATATTTCGTTATTATTATGTTATCTGCGATCTTTCCATATATCTTGGTTCGTGCAGCGTTTCAGTTTTCGTACGCTTCCTTGGAGTAACGTTCATCGCTGATAATGGCCGTAGAACAACTAATCGACAGGTTCTACCACTCCTGGTCAGAGTGTAACTGGGTGTAATGGTAATACAGTCAGCGTATTCTAAACCCCGTCGACAGAGCGGAGATATTTACCTGTCGAAGAAACATGTAGCTCTATGACTATACATTTGACTCCCATAAACATTAAACCTGTAAGATCCGCTTCTTACCGTGTTTACCCGAAAAAAGACAGGTCTTAAATTTTCACTTCGAAATAAAACACTAAGGCTTATTTTCGGGGGATGTCTTACTCTTCATACATCGAAAAGCGACATTACGAAATAAAAAATTACGAATTTTTTTTAAACAAACAGAAATTACGAAAAACGATTTACATATGATCATTGACGAAGACGGGTGTTTGTGTCGGATGATGTGATTGTGAAGAATGCTTATTTCTTTGGTCTGTCTGCCGCTCTCAGCTGGGGCTTATTTTAAAGGGAGGTCTTATATTAAAATCATCCTGAAAAATAACGCAAGGATTTATTTTTCTTATTTTCGAGGAAACACGGTAGATATCATTTGAGAGCTCAAGTGTCACCGTAAGTGACTCAATTATTTGATTTTGCAACGTTTAGTTCAAAAGTCTAAAAATAGTTTTGTCTGGAACTGAGGTTCCCAACCTTTTTCTATTACCGCACCCTTAAAAGAGTTTTGCTCTGACCCGCTCCCCTACAATTTATACTATTGTTCAAAAATATAGAATTTGGATCCAAAGTACAGTTTTATCAAAAGATCATATATATTTCGCTCTCTAAATAATAATATTAATCTGAAATAAAGAAATGAAAATATAAATGATATTAATTACAAAAGAAAAAAAAAATAATCTAAATTTGAACAGACACTTCTCGCACCCCCCGGTCGAGAACCCCTGATCGGGAACTCCGGATCGGGAACCCCTGGTCTAGAACATTCTGATAAAAAGCACCATCACACTAATTCCCGTATTTGAATAACCCCCTGAAAGGACATTTTCATACTTTATGGTGAGTAGATACGACTCAACGTCGGTCACCAGGTATCAGTTTTTTAAGGAGCCCAATAAAGTGTTGCCTCGACGACCCTTCTGGGTCCACCAAAATTAGTAACAAAATTATAAATAACCTTTTGTTGCCCGGTAGGCCACCCGTTCTGGGAAATTAACGATCTCTCATAAGTCGGTAGGGATTAGTCTCTTACTATTGGTGTCATTATTTACACAGTCAAGAGATTAGGATACGTTTCATTTTTTGTTTAGATTTCTTGAGATCATTAACGTTGTGACCCGGACGACGATGATATAGATAAGACTAAATCATTTCATTTTGCTCGCAACCCACGCACATAAATCTCAAATTCTTTTACGTATAAGTTGTTATGGAGTCGTGTGGTGTAATGGTTACCGTCGTAGGAAAGGGACACAAGTTCAAATCCTGGACGAGGCAGTTTACATTTAACATAGGACTAATGCATTTGGGAAAAGCATGCATCCAACTATTTGTCCTATTACAGTGTTTCCCCGAATGTAAAACAGGGCTTATATTAATTTTCACTCCGAAATATAACACTAGAGCTTATTTTCGGGAAATGTCGAGTGTCTGCGTCGTATGATGTGATTGCGAAAAATGCTTATTTCTTTTACCTGTTTTCCGCTCTCAACTAGGGCTTATTTTAAGAGGAGAGCTTATATTAAAATCATCTTGAAAATCACAGTAGGCGTTATTTCTCATGTAGGTCTTATTTACGGGGAAACACGGTATATACCTGTAGTAGGGTTGGCTTCTTGGCTTCATTATTTAAAGACATATCAACCTTTATGGGTTATTCTATGCCAAAGTTATGCTTGTAGAATAGTAGTGGTACTATTTAAACCATAACTAGGTGAAGAAGGAGGTTCATACATTTCCCAAGAGTATTAATCCGCAAATAAGCGTAATACGGTGACTAGAGTTCGAACTCGCTTTCTACGATATCACAGTGCAGCATGTTAGCTACTACACCATGGCGATTCCCTCCACCTGTAACTGTGCCCTTTAAGCTTGATATGGCAACCGGTTTGGGAGAATGAAATCAAACCCTGAAGATGGATGGGTTCAGCCAGGCTTATTCCTGCCCAAGTCACACTACCCGAGGAGCGCTCTCAGAACTAAATTTGGTCATGCAACCAGTGAACATGAAATTAAAGGAGGGCAAATAATGCAATTGAACTGGTCTTTTTTCGATGAGGGTGAATCAACAAATCCGTAGCCAGATACGTTGTTAGAGTCATCTTTATAATAAGTTTTCGTTGTATAATGTTAAATCACGTATTATCTTATTACAATGGAGATTATGTGTCTGTAATCGAAAATACGTCACTACCAATGTCACAATTTACTTATTTACGTTATATTCTCAATGGTTATTAAATACTCATTATTGAATCTTAATTAGCATCTTATCTTATTTATCAACAATATCTTTATTAAGGTCTAGCTCAGATAGATTTGCCTCAAAACAACACATACTATTGATGTGTTTAAAATCTTGCAATGTGTGTGTTTAAAATCTTGCAATGTGTGTTATATAAATACAGTGAGAAATAAATGATTACAAAATATATCGTGTGAATAATTTGCATAACGCTTTTAATAAAACCGTGTTTAATAAATAATTACTTGGTGCTATTGATTTCTAATATTATTGTTTTATTCTCCAACATATTAAAATCAATCCTATGAATGATATATATATATTTTATATAGAAACCAATCAAAATATAATCAAAATAAATGTGTTCTTTTTATATGCATTATTATTCCATTTCTTTAGTCTTTCTAATTCAATATATTTCATTACATTAAAACTGTAATAATTATGCCCAGAGGGTGCATATTCTTGCTAGTCTTTTTTAAACGGAGAACGAAAAAGAGCAAGACATTGTCTTGCCTGCCGGGATCGAGCCCACGTCCTCCCGCATGCGAAGGCAGACGCGATTTAGGGACTGGCCGGACGCGAAGTGCCAGGATGTTTCGGTAAATACGTACATAAATAACGTGTGAGTCAAACGCGGGGCAGTAAGGAGTTGCGAACGACCGAGTAATGAAATCTGATTTTGAACTGCTAAAAATTATTTCGACTGCGGTGACGGATTTTGCAGCTGCTAAACGAAAACGAAGAGCGTGTTGACCAGGGGAAGGTTTGGCTTGCTGGAAGACTGTGGACTCGCTTGTTTTTGGCCCCACCTCTCGGCGGGAGCTTGTTGATACGAACATCTATTTCCCCCCATATATTTCCCCCCTTCCATAGTTTCTATTCCAAATTGTTATCATATATTCAAATCAGTTAGAATAAAGTAAGAATAAGCGCAATCTTTTTTGTGTACTTATTTAATTTCATTAGCCTTTCTAATTCGATATGATATTTAATTTTATTTAAACTTAAATACTTCTGCCCGGCATATTGTTGCTAGTATATATCAAAATTGATAAAAATCCTGAAAGACAGGAAGGAGGAAAATGTATACTCAATCAGCAACTCTTTCATCTGACTTTCAACTCCATGAGTTAATCTTTTTACTGATTGATTCATTTTAACGGCACGTCAAGCAGTATAGGGTTATTTTACGCCCAGAGGTTAAAAAACACCGCTGTCATATTTATATGAATAGAATGAGTTCTGAGTTGAATAGATAGTGAACTTTGGAATATCCCATCATATAGGTAAAACATACCAAGAAGATTTGGTACTACCATGGGGGTGAATTTGGTAGGCAAAGAGTGAAGAACTGTAATAATTTGTAATGAATTCATTGAAACAAAATAAGAATTTAATAAAAAAATTCAAGTGGCAAAAATATTGTAAACTCAATGCTTATCAACCCACGTTTGTCTCCAAATCAGCAGGAGCTGAACCGTCTGCAAAGTTAGAATAGCGGAGACATGAAGTCAACGGCGCTAGGTTTGGTTTGGTTTGGTTTGTTTTACGGCATATCAACCTCAGTGGGTCACTTAATGCCGACGAAGTTTTGAAATAAATTCATTCTTAATGGATACTCAAGCTTTTTTTTATTAACATTTTTCTATTTAACCCATAGATGCGACCCTAACAGGTACTACCACTCCGGGCCTGAGTGGACCAAGGAGCAATGGTGATGAAGAGTGCTCCAAATTCCCCAAACACCCAGAACTGGAACCTCACCATCAGATAGCGTTTAACGCCATTCCGAGGACATGAAGACCCTCAACCACTCCATTCTAGCACCCATATCATGAAAAAGGTTGGGGCTTGACTAGCCTAAGTACGGATCAAAGTGGAGTGTTGCCTGTCATGGACTGCTCATCCACCAGA
>CM042142.1:52498504-52533504 GCA_023376005.1 Doryteuthis pealeii
ATCTGTTTCTGGTTGCGTCTTGGCAGCTGCCTATGGGGATGTTCAAGTCCTTCAGGTTTCTTTTGATATTGTCTTTGTACCTCAGCTTTGGTCTACCGATCCCACGTGATCCCTCTACCAGTTGAGAGTACAGAATCTTCTTTGGTAGTCTGTTATCCCCAAGTCTGTTTAAGTGGCCAGCCCATCCCATGTTGCGTTGGACAAGTATTCCGTGCATGCCAGGAAGCCCAGTTCTCATCAGGATGGCCCTGTTTTAAATATGTTGCCACCACTTGACATTTAATATACTGCGCAAGTGACGCATGCCGTAGACATGTAATCTATGGGCATCCGCTTTCTATATCGCCAGGCTTCCACACCATACAGGAGGGTTGAATGAACTATGGCACGTGTATATATACATATTAGTAAAAAAAGGAAGCGCGTGGTGTAATGGTTAAAGTCATGGGTAATGGACTCGTCGCCCCGAGTTCAAATCCTGGACGTGGTAATTGCATTTCACTTAGCGCTAATACCCTTGGGAAAGGTATGAATCCTACTCTCCCTCCAGCTATGGATAAATAGCAGGGAAGACTGGGCTCTTTAACCTTGGTTAGGTAACCAGCCTAGGAGAAGGAAAACTCTAAATTCAAACCTGTAAACTCCGCTTAAGAAATTGACCTTGTGTCGTATCCTGCTCGTGCGGAGGAGTTGGTAAATATATATATACATATTAGTAATAGTAATTTGACAAAGCGTTACGGACCTACCATGGTATCGATCTAAATTATCTCATCAGGACACTACCTTATACGTATCTAAATCGATGTTCTTACTTAGTTAAGTATAAGGTAGGGTCCTGATGATATCATTTAGATCGAAAACATGGTAGCCCCTTAACTCTTTTTCACTATTAATATTCCTAATATTATCATTACTCTATATTTAAAAAAAATATATTGATCATTTTTGGATAATTGACTAATGACACTACAACGGAGAAGTTAAAGCGGAAATTGGGTACTATATGTATATATATATGAAAGGTAAAATGGATATGAATCCGACAATATGTGTAGAAAGTTTTGTAGAAAAAACAACAAGATGTTTAAAGTTTAGCTGACAGAAATCTGTTTCGACCATATGAGGTCGACCATATTAAAAGTTAAAAATCAGATCTCCTGATGAGCCGTTAGGTGAAACCTAGGTTGGTAGTTTCTGACTCCTTAGGTCCTTATAATTTTGCTCTACTTTATGCATTGAGTATTTTATTTATTTAACTTTAAAAAAATTTTCGGCGTTTTTTCTTTTAGCCATTCATCACGACACTGACGATTATTTTCAGACAGTACAGGTCCTTTGTTTTTTTTTTGATTTTTAATATTTTCCCCAGACATCATCTTGTACAATTCTTTATTTACAAAATGCACTATTTTTTTTTCCACACCGTCAGAGTTTAGACATAAAATATAATATATATATATATATATATATATATATATATATATATAATATATATATATATGAGCCCGTAACATATTGGTGGAAGCAGGCTGTGAAAGGCGATGGACAAAAGTATTTATCCGCATGGATCGGTCGGGGAATGGAGCTAGCTAATGCAGTATAAGGACATCAAGAAGAACAGTTTTTCCACCCCTGTTAATGCGTAATGATTTTTTTAGGCTTGTGCTCAGGTTTTGTCTGAATTCTCATATCATTAAGCAGCCCCGTCGGCTGGGGCTTTTGAATACACTGACTACACCTCTGTAGAAATGTACCCCCCAAATGGCGCTACCAGTTGGCTATGGGTGCCGACCCATGATGCTTAAGGACGTAATCCAGGTGGCTCAGTAGTCCATGACATGCAACACCCTCTTTGGCCCTTAATTAGGCTAGATAGGCGGTCTGAGAGGCCCCCTTTAATCAATCGGCAGGACACGTCAAGCCCTAGCACCCATATGATTGTCCCAACTCTATTACCCTTATGGCAAACCCCCAAACCCTTTTTATCATGCTAGAAGACGGTGCCTAAAGGTCTTAATGTCCTGGGTATGACGTTAAACTCTCTGATGGTGAGGTTCCATTTCTGGAACTCAGGGGAATGTGTAGTGCCCCTTCGTCACCATTACTGCTAGGTCCACTCTGATCCGGAGTAGTAGTATCTTTTAGAGTCCAATCTAAATGTTAAGTAGAAAAAATGAGTCTAAAAAAAAGAATTTTCAATACCCATCAACAATGAATAAAACAAAAACGTCTTTGTCCTAATGGGTTGACAAGCTGTAAAACCCAACCAACTGCATTCTCTGTATCTATTTCATGAGAATAAGTAGTGCGTTTGTGATCGCGAGGCGAATGCAGATATGCGGCCGCGACCAAATCACTACTACTTGATTACTCCGTCCGTGCGCATGCTATAAAACCAGACCATCGATAGTGCTATTAACCAGTTTACATCAGGCACGCAAAGAAGTAACGCTAGAAATCCTTCCGTAGCGCAACTCATACAGTTCTCATTTTAACTATGACCGCTGCTAAATCAAAGAGCCCTGCTAAGAAGGCAACCCAGCCAAAATACAATGAGATGGTCGTCACTGCTATCGAGGCTCTGAAGGAGAAAGGGGGTCTTCTCGTTTAGCAATCCTCAAATACATTTCCAGCAAATTCAAGGTTAGCGATAATCCTAACGTCGTGAACAGCAAAGTGAAAATTGCCCTCAAAAAGGGAGTTGTCGCTGGTAGTCTCAAACAAGTAAAAGGGACTGGAGCATCAGGATCATTTAAGCTGCAGGCCCCTGTCAAGCCAGAGAAGGTTCCCAAGAAAATAGTCAAGCCCAAGACAGCCAAATTACCCAAGGCTGCAAGTCTCCTAAGAAAGGGGCCAAGCAAAAGACCGTCAAATCTCCAAGAAAGGGTTAAACCCAAATCTCCCAAGAAACCCAAAACTGAGAAGGCTGCAGCTAAGAAGCCAAAGTCACCCAAAAAGATCGTTAAGCCCAAGAAGGTAGCCGCTATAAAGTCGCCCAAGAAGGCAACCACTAAAAAACCAGCCAAGAAACCTGCCAAAAAATAAGTTTACTTGTGATCCTTTTCAGCCAACTTGTTCAATAAGACTTGATAAAACTGCCATTTTCGGAGGCCCTAAATCTGTGCCCAGTGTTTTAATACTCTATACTACTAGGTGTGCATATGTTCTTCCTAGAACTTGTTTGCGAATATTGACTGGTGTCTTAATTCATAAAACTATTTTTTTTCTTAGTTCTGGCTTTTAAATGCGAATACTTTAACTGGTTTAAATACTGCCAGATCCTACATCAGTCTTTTTAAATCTTTATTTAAAATTTCATAATCCTAAATGTAACCTAAATCCTAAAATTTAGTCAACGATTTTAAATTTTTAACGGATTTCAAATACAACAATGTAAAAAGTATAGCATTTAACTCCATATCTGACGCCTCTTATTGAAGCGAAAATTGAGCTGATTTCCCAAAAAAAGAAATTGGCCTCTAGTCTACAACTGTAAATATGTTGCATGAAAACTTAGATTGTGCCAATAACTAAATTCATAATTAACCCATCTTCACTAGCTCTACTAGAACGGCAAGATTTAGCCGGCATTTAAGTTGTGGCACACAAAGTGAGAATAAAACTCCCTAGTAAACTGAGTTTGCTAATAATTCTCAACCCGCCTAAGAACGTAACGTGTGAGTTCGTCCTTGTCAAGCGTTTCTTATTCGGCGTAGCTATATCCAGATTATCTCCTTTGCAACTCTATTTCTACTTTAGGGAGGATGAACTCTCCTAGTAATTTTAACTAGGAGAGATCCCTTTGATATGAATTCGGTTTTCCCTCTAGACCGATTGCCTAATCAATGTTAGAGCCGTGTTTCTGTTTATCTAGAGGGAGAATAGTTGGATTCGTACCTTTCCGAAAGTTATTAGTGCTATGTGAACTCATACGACGGTAACCATTAAACTAAGTGCCTCATGTTACTTGGATGGTTTATCCCTACTATACTATACTCGAAATCTTTTTCTATATAACTATTTAAAAGTTAACAAAGGCAGATTGTGAAATAAATACTGATAGCATTTTTTTCGGTACTTCTTAAAACATTTTTTAATTATTTTAAAAATTTTGACCAAGGATAGTAACCATGTAAATCCTGCATATAGGTGCTTCGTAAAATTAAAAATCCATAACTTTTCATATTATGCTTTTAAAAACTATAGTAAACTCTTTACAAATCGTCAAGCTAAACAATAATCCCTAAGAGCACCGTTTGACTATAAACGAGCATATAACTATCTTCGTTTCAATTAAGGGTGTCCCATTGTGGTGTAATGGTTAGCAAGCAATTCTTGCAGATCAATTGCAACTAAATACCGAGTTCGATCCTCGCTGAATGTCCCTCATTACTTGCAACCTTTTGTCGAAGACATAAAATGGATACCCAATTTAAAAAAAGTATATTTCACCGTTTTTTTTCTATTTAACCATCTATAGTACCCTAACAGGTACTACTACTCCGGGACAGTGACATATGAATAATGGTATTGAAGTGGTACTCCACATTCCCTAGAGCTCCAGAACTGGAACTTCACCCTTTAGATGCATTTTAAAGTCATACACAAAATACAAATTTAGTTACCCAGCAATGATTAAAAAAAATAAGTTAAGCAGTAGGAAAGTTTTTATAGTCCTGTACGTTTTAACTGTTTTAAGGCGGCACTGTCGGTGTAGTATTTTCTATGGGTAAAATTTCAATAGAAAAAATCTGTAAATGTTTTTTATCCTTTTGTTTTTATTTGTTTGAATAACTTAAACTTTTGAAAATACTAGAAAGAAACAAAGCATCTGAATAAACAAACAATTAATAAAAAAAAGTTTCCCACTCAGATTTTTTACGAAACAATTTCAAATTTGATATATAAAACTGTTTTATATTGACAATTTCGGATAAAGAAAAATGTCATTTAAATGTTCTCCTGAGAGTACTCAAATTTTAATGATGTAAGCAAGTTTTCAGAACATTTATGACTAAATTTACTTAACTTTTAAAATCTAATTACAATAATATTAGACTATTCTTCAGTGATACTTCCTGGTCGTGGCATATTTTTGGTCTTAAATGTACATCTTCTCAACGAGGTGACCCGTCCCACTCTCGAATCTTACAACTATGTAACTGGTGGTTCACGCCAATTACGATTATTTCATGTGTATATAATTTTTGGGTTCGATCTTCTATATTTACAAGTAAAAATGTACAAGAAAACCCCATGAATTAACTAAGGATGTTCTAAATACCCACCTCCATAAGTTTTAGGGACTTATATATAGTGCGTGTGTTCATTAAATCCTGCAGCAGATTTAAAATATACCTACAAATATGGCCATATTGAAAGGCTATAATAAAAAAGTGTGTGTATATATATATATATATATACAAGAAAATTCAAGAGTTGAGCTTTCCTTTAATTTTGACTAAATTAGTCTATCGTTTGTACAGCGTGATTTATTGAATCTAAAATTTTGAAACTGCTGCAAGGATTTATAAACACTAATATGTATATGTGTGTGTGTATCTTCAACAAAATTGTTGAATACCCCCGTCATAATAAAGAGTCTACCGAATTTAAAAATTTATAATGATGTAAAATGATTATCATCGTTTAACTAGGCTTAAAAATGTAGATTTATTTACAATTCTTACTCGTTTAAAAACGAATGAAAAAAAAATTGCGAAATGGGAAAATACGTTTAAACTTCCTGACCCGAAAGTCTTGTCATCCCACCTTTATATAAGTAAAATAATTCGAATAATGCAACGCGAAATTCTAGAAAAAAATCTAATTTTAAGGATTGACTCTATTTTAGTCATAAACATTTTAAAGGTAAAAATAATTAAATAAATTATATTATTAAAACAAAATTAATGAAAGCTGAAACAATATGTTGAGGTGACAAGATTTACGGACCACCCAGTATTATTATCAAAATTAAACGAAATAAGAAAACTTACTCTTTATCATTGAATAATCATACTAAAAATTCCATTGTTAAAGTAAAATACGAATGTTCTTTTGTGAAAAATGATTAAATTCCCCGAAAAAAAATAGTGAAAATATATGGTAATTATTAAAAAAAAATAACTTAAGGTATAAAAGCCTATTTCTTTATATAAATACAGTTTTTAAAAGAAAGGAGGCATCTCCACACTCGACGCTAAGCCTCTAAACCAGTAGAACAATTCACATACCTAGGTAGTAATATCTCATCCACAGAAAGCGATGTTAATGCACGGATAGGGAAGGCATGGCCGGAAACAGATATCAGTCAAGAAAAATCCGATCTCACTGACAAGTTAAAACGACAATTTTTCAAAATTGTAGTTGTGTCAGTACTGCTGTATGACTGCACCACTTGGACTGTAACGAGGCGCCTGGAAAATAAACTAGATGGGAGCTTCACAAAAATTCTCTGTGAGATCTTGAACAATTCGTAGAAACAAAAACCCACGAGGAAGCAGCTGTATGGCCACTTGCCCCCTATCTAACAAACTATCCGAGTGAGACGAAGAAGACATGCTGGACACTGCTGGAGAAGCAAGGTAGAATTCATAAGCGACATTTTCCTGTGAACATGCCAATATAGGCCGCCCAGCAAGGGCCTACATTGACTAGCTCTGCGCGGATACTGGATGTGTTACATAATTGTTAGATTCCTAACACTTATGTACCATTAGTGTAGAAACTAAAATGGCTGTTATAATTTGCAGCCGGTGTCCTTGAAGGATTGAGCGACTCAGCTTGACCTCAGTCTGATCCTCCTTCTGGGGCATACCGTGAGAATCGGTGGAGAAGAACCTCTTCCGGTTTAGATTAGAAAGAGAGTTTCGTTCAGTATCGGCAAAACCACGAAGATGGAAAGTCGCATTAAAGCGTACTGCCGACTCAATCTGCGCAGGTAGTCTGGTGGGATTTCGAAAAAATAAAATCTAAAGCAAATCGAAGTATTGGTTATTATCTAAAAACTACCAATGACACAGGGCTTCTGATAAAAAAATCCCCAATGTGAAGACCCAGACACGAAGTCCCCAAGACGAAGTCCAGACCCTAGAAAGAGAACGTAAATACCAAAGATGAGCAGAAGAATAAGAGATTAAAGAGAGTGTACAACAGATGCACAGAGGACCTCCGGAACAATGATATGAAGAGAAGGTTGCAGCAAAACTTGATAAACACACTGTCTTACCATAGTTTACATCGGGTAAAGTCTAGAATATAGGGTTGTAAAATTAATTAAAAAAAAACATTTTCATCCCGCCAACACCAGTGTGAGAGAGTTATAGAATGTTTCTTTCGTATTATATGGTTATATGGTTATGACTGCTATAGACGGACTATCAATCATATGGAAGTCTGATCTTGCTGAAAAGGTAAAGCATAATTCTACCAAGCCGTAATTGTATCAGTACTACTGTTCGGTTGCACCGATTGGTTTTGCCCAAGATGGGAGTTGCCCAAGAATGTTGCGTGCTGTTTTAAACAAATCGTGTAAACAACACCCCACACAAAAGCAGCTTTACGAAGCTTTAAAAGCATTGACGAAGAAGTAGGGAAGAACTCATAGGTGACGTTCTCCCGCGGAAACCCGCGCACGGATACGCCAGTGCGAGCCATCTATCAAGGAACTACATTGACCAGCTCTGTGTGGATTCTGGATGCTGCACAGAGCACCCCCGAGGTTGATGACCGATAGGGACGGTTGGCGAGAGATTGTCATGGATATCCGCGCTGATAGTACGACCTGATGATGATGATGCATGATTATGATTATCAAATGGGGTAGGGTAGCCACCTGTTGGCCGCGGGTGGTGATCCATAATGCTTAATGACGGAATACTCGTGGCTGGGCAGTCTATGACACTTTAGCCCTTACTTAGGCTAGACGGGCGGTCGGAGAGCCCCCCTCCGATCAATCAGCTGGTCACGTCAAACCCTAGAACCTATATGATTGTCTCAACCCTATTCCCTTATGGCAACTACTACTTTTTTTATCATATATATATTTACCAAACCCTCCGCACGAGCAGGATGTGGCACAAGTTCAATTTCTTAAACGGAGTTTAACAGGTTTGAATTCAGTTTTCTTTCTCCTAGACTGGTTACCTAGCCATGGTTAAAGAGCCCAGTCTGCCCTGCTATTTACCTATAGCTGGAGGGAGAATTGTATTCATACCTTTCCCAATGGTATTAGCGCTAGTGAAATGCGAACAGCTTCGTCCATGAATTGAACTTGGGTCGAACGAGTCCATTTCCTACGACTCTAACCATTAGACCACGCGCTTCCCTTTTTATCATATATGAGCTAGAATACGGTCTTAATATCCTGGTTATGACTTTAAACTGCATCTAGTGGTGAAGTTCCAATTCTGGAGCATAAGGATCTGGAGTACTCCTTCATCGCCATTACCCCTAGGCCCACTTTGACCTGAAGGTAGTACCTGCTAGGTTCTTATTTATGGGTTGAATAGAAAAAAATGAGTTAAAAAATGGAGTTGAAAAAAATTTCAATAACCATCAAGTATAAATAGAACAAAACGTCTTTGACATAAAATAACTCAACAAGGGTTGATATGCCGTAAAATACAAGCCTAAATAATACAATAATCCTTAATTGCCAATTTCACCCTTGAATATTGCACTAAACACAAAAACAAATATCATTATTAAATTAATAACGGCTTCATAAAATAGTTGATACCAACCTGCACCAGAGCAGCTGACCATTACCTGGCTTCGTAAGTTCTCGCACTTGCAATTGCTATTTGTGTCGTTAGCCAAACATTTATGACATTGTAGCAAGGAAGCTTCATTTCCTTTACATTTCACCCTATAGAGGTCGCTTCGTTTCCGCGCAGTCCACGCCCAAGTGTCCACAACTTTCCTGCAAAAGTTTTTATCAAACTTCATGAAAGAACAGTAGTGACCAAAATTAAAGGACAAAAATTAAAAAATTCGATATCTCAAAAAAAATATAACCCAATAGTTAATAAGTAATTGAGAGTTACTTCCTCTACTTTATGGGTACCTCCACTTTGGAGAACTCTCTAGGGAATACTAGACTATATAAACTCTTCATTAAATGTAGAAAAAAGCGAGAAATTGTGCAAAAAAATGACGGTCTGAATGTTGAGGAAAGACAATTATACATTATGGAACAAAGAGTAAAGTAGTAGAACCGATTTGCCCCAAGGGATTTGATTAGCGATTGTGTGGCAAACATGGTACAGTTTATGGCCATGGTAAGTAACTGCATAATGAAAAATTAAAAACTGCCATATATACTTAAATTTTAGGAAGTGCGTGGTCTAATGTTTAAAGTCATGGAAAATGGACTCTTCGCCCCGAGTTCAAATCCTGGATGTGGTAATTGCATTTCACTTAGCGCTAATACCCTTGGGAAATGTATGAATCCTAATCTCCCTCCAGCTATGGATAAATAGTAGGGCAGACCGGGCTCTTTAACCTTGGTTAGGCAACTGGTCTAGGAGAAGTAAAACTCTGGATTAAAACCTGTTGAACTCCGCTTAAGAAATTGACTTTGTGCCACATCCTGCTCGTGCGGAGGAGTTGGTAAATATATATATACTCACATTTATATTGTACATTATAATGTAAATTTTAGCCTAATATTATATCATACATGATATTTTCCACGTACCCCACTTGTACGGGTCAGGCACAAAGGCCCTATTTATGTGGGACCACCACAAGCCGAGACTCATGGGGTGGCGGGTGAAAAATTGGTCGATCCCATCGGCATTCCCCTCAAGAGGCGCCTCAGGCGCTGGCAATAAACCCAGCCCCTGCCCCTTTAAATCAAGGGGCAGTGTTGCCTGGGATGGCCCTCTGGGATCGACGCTATTATTATAAACAGAACCGTCCCAGCGGCCGAAGCTCACTGGACCCCCGGTCGAAACCGGCGGGGGCTATAAACTAAATTTTTCAGACAATAGGTTGGTTGGTTGGTTGGCAGCCTTCCGTCTACGAGAGACGATGTAGTAGTGTCAAAGTAAAAAAAAAATTTGAACTACATAACCTGGGCAGGTTTATATGGAGGATAAACTGTTGCCCATGCAGCAAATCCACCTTCTCCACACTGTCGCTGTGATCCAAAGGAAAGGTAAGATACCAATGCAGTTTGGCAGTTCAGTCGTGCTTTCAATCTATAGCTTATTTGGAATGATATGGAGCAAAGAGTAAAAATGTACGAAAAGATAGACAAATACTTGGACCTTGCTAAAGAGCTGAAAAAACAACAACAGATGAACATATATATATATTACCAGGTAAGTTGGTATAAGGTGGATTCAGAGCTGCTTCTTTCTTCCAACGGTAAAATTTAGAGAGTTCAAGGTTCAATAGAGAACTCGAGGTTAAATTTTTTAAACAGAGAAATATAATTAGTAAAGAAAAAGGTTAAACTATATAAATATAATATTATATATATATATATTATATATATATATATTAAAAAGATTCAATTTAGTAATAAGTAATTCTTTTAATATTCTGTGCATAGTTATTATCAAATATTTTCTGTATTTTCATATGATTTCCCATGATTGCCTGTAAAAATTAAAAATAACATTTATATTCGAAAAACAACTTTTAAAATGTAGACACTCTCTGGTTAATTTTGAAACGACCTTATTCTAATTTTCGATATATATATATATATAAATATATATATATAATTATATATATGGTGTGTGTGTGTGTGTTTGTGTTGTGTGTATGTATGTGTGTGTGTGTGTATTTTTGTGTGTGAAATTCTATTATATAACGCGTGATGTTATGTGCAATACTCTGTTCTCATCAGCCACCATCAGAAGGCGGGATAAAACAGTTTCGGTGGCTAAGGCGGTACTGCACTCTTGGTGCCACTAACAGCTTTTTTTCATCGAACAAGGTATAAAAAATGAAATTATAACGTATGTTCATCTTTGCAATTTCATTCTAAGTGTAGTTCGGGATTTCCTTAACAAAACACGTGCTCATAATATATATAATGCGTGTGTGTGCAAAGAATCTATTCGTTTAGTGTTTTTAGACTTCTAAAACATAACTTTCCCGGATTAATTTATGAAAATAAGAATTCCGGGTTACATCGAGTAGCCCTGCTAGAACTATTCTGTTTTGGCCATTTTGTTCTTGAGGATGAAATATTTTCTTTTTATTCACTTGAACTCTTTTCTGAGACTATTATTCTTTCGTTTACTGCCGCTGTCTATGAGGAACCCTCTCGTGTCATTTGGACCCATTCGTCCTTACACAGATCAACCAGCCGGCTGCCTCCGTCAAATGTTTCACACACACACACACACACACACACACACAACACACACACAAAGAGACCCCCTCAGAGAGAGAGAGAGAGAGAGAGAGAGAGAGAGAGAGAGAGAAGAGAGAGAGAGAGAGAGAGAGAGAGAGAGAGAGAGAGAAGCACACTCCAAACACACACACACGTAAACTCCTTTTACTTACGTGTAACCCAGCATTCGACACGCTACACCGGCCTCGGTACTAGTCCACTTGGCTCCACATAGAGGTCGCCACACGCTATTCGTCCGCATTTCCAGTCGCCCTTGTCCCGGCAGCTGGAGCAAGTCACTCAAGCGAACATAGCTGGTGTTTGTGTCTGAAGCAAAAGTGTTCAACGATTCCTTAAATATATGACGTACAAGAAAAACGAAAAGATAAAATAGATGAAGGCAGAAATTTGCTTGAGTTGTCGGGCAGAGCTTTTCATTGTGCTAGTCAGCCGAACAGGGCAGCGGCTTGTGAATCGGGAACAAGGACAAACTAATCGATAAAAATAAAGGACACCACTGATATATCGTTTCTAGCCTCTACTTTGGTATAAACCATAAGAATTATGAAGCGTGATAGTAGTCGGGTACAATCGTTAGTCATGTGGATACTTTAAATCATATGCCGGTGTGCCATTAATGTTGGTTAAGCCAAAGTGAAAAACAATATCAAGTCAATCGGGAAGGCGAAAACCTTAGGCTGGTTAAACAAGCTTTGTGTTATGAATTTTATGTTACTTAAGAGAAGTATTTTCAAACAGTGTTTTTCCATAAATAACTAAATGAAAATGAAGGCACTTTACTTTGAAGATATCAGTTTCTTTTTTGCCATTTCAAGAGAAGAAATAAATCACTCAGGTGAAGGATTTTTTTTCTGTTACTTTTTTTCTTTCTTTTTGATAATCAGTTGACTGACCGACTGATTATCTATCTATCTATCTATCTATCTTCATTCTATTCATCTATCTATTTCATCTATCTATCTATCTATCTATCTATCTATCTATCTATCTGCCTGTCTGTAAATATATCACTATCTCTTGATCTATTTATCTATCTGTCGATTCGCTAATATCTATCTACCTATCTATCTATCTATCTGCCTGTCAGTTAATATATCCCTATCTATCGATATATGTATCTATCTGTCGACTCGCTAATATCTATCTATCTATCTATCTATCTTCTGTTCACCTATCTATCTATCTATCTATCTATCTATCTATCTATCTATCTCCTTCTGTTTACCTATCTATCTATCTATCTATCTATCTATCTATCTATCTATCTGTTAATATATCACTATCTATCGATATATTTATCTATCTGTCGATCCACTAATATCTATCTATCTATCTATCTATCTATCTGATTCTGTTCATCTATCTATCTATCTATCTATCTATCTATCTATCTATCTATCAGCCTGATTGTTAATATATCACTATGTATCAATCTATTTATCTATCCGTCAACCCGCTAATATCTATCTATCTATCTATCTATCTATCTATCTGTTAATATATCACTATCTATCTATCTATCTATCTATCTATCTATCTATCTGTCTGTTAATATATCACTATTTATCGATATATTTATCTATCTGTCGACCCACTAATATCTATCTATCTATCTATCTATCTATCTATCTCATTCTGTTCATCTATCTATCTATCTATCTATCTCATTCTGTTCATCTATCTATCTATCTATCTATCTATCTATCTATCTATTTGCCTGACTGTTAATATATCACTATCTATCGATCTATTTGTCTATCTGTCGACCCACTAATTTCTATCTATCTATCTATCTATCTATCTATCTCATTCTGTTCATCTATCTATCTATCTATCTATCTATCTATCTATCTATTTGCCTGACTGTTAATATATCACTATCTATCGATCTATTTGTCTATCTGTCGGCCCACTAATATCTATCTATCTATCAATCTATCTATCTCATTCTGTTCATCTATCTATCTATCTATCTATCTATCTATCTATCTGCCTGACTGTTAATATATCACTATGTATCGATCTATTTATATATCTGTCGACCCACTAATATCTATCTATCTATCTATCTGTTAATATATCACTATCTATCTATCTATCTATCTATCTATCTATCTGTTGATATATCACTATCTATCGATATATTTATCTATCTGTCGACCCGCTAATATCTATCTATCTATCTATCTATCTATCTATCTATCTCATTCTGTTCATCTATCTATCTATCTATCTATCTATCTATCTATCTATCTGCCTGTATGTTAATATATCACTATCTATCGATATATTTATCTATCTGTCGACCTGCTAATATCTATCTTTCTATCTATTTATCTATCCACCCATCTATCCATCCATCTAACTATCTATCTGTTTGTTCATCTATCTATCTATCTATCTATCTATCTATCTGTTAATATATCACTATCTATCTATCTATTTATCAACCAGTAGACCCGCTAATATCTATCTATCTATCTATCTATCTCATTTTGTTCATCTATCTATCTATCTATCTATCTATCTATCTATCTATCTCATTTTGTTCATCTATCTATCTATCTACCTGTTTGTTAACACATCACTATCTATCGATCTATTTATTTATCTGTCGATCCGCTAATATCTATCTATCTTTTTATCTATACAGGCTGTTCGGGATAATTTGACATATTTATATTTGGTTATTTTTCTCCGTAGGTTGGAGATATAAACGCACACTACGCATCATTTAAAAGCTTGGACCCTTCTTCATTCATATACGTGATGACAGATAGAATGGATGACTGGAACCCTCCTAAATGGAAGAGAATAATTTATATCATGATGATCTGCACCGGCCATCAAAATGAGGAGATTATGGTTGCTACCCAATACTCCCTGAACACTGTAAAAACAATCAGGCATGAACTGGAGAATTGCAATGGAGACTACGAGGCTGTGGCTAGAAAGAAAGCAACATAACAGACGATCTGATTGCGTTCGTACAGCAGAACTCCTTGAAAATCTGCAGCAAAAAAGTGTTGGAGGAACCTGGCATTGGAATTCGGGCTTTGTCACGTGAATTGAATGTTTCAGCCTCTACCATGAAGATTGCACTCAATGAAGACCTTCGCTGCTACTCATACAAGCGTCGCAGAGGTTAACCTGCTCCCAGAAAACACCCGTGAAAATCGTCCGACAAAGGCGAAGAAACTTCTGTGCAAAGTGAAACATCCTGCTGAACCACAAACAATCTGGATCTTTTTCGACGAGAAAAACTCTTGCCAAGATCAACAGCACAATACGTAGAATAACAGATAGCTTGCATACAGTCCAAAGGACAGTCTTCGTGTCATGCAGACTAAATTTCCCCAAATTGTGATGGTTTTCGGATTTGTGTCCTCTGAGGGTGATGTGATGCCTCCGCATTTTTTCTGTATCAGGTTTAATTCCGACGCTTATGTGGAGTTGCTAAACACTGTAGTAAAGCCTTGGATAACAAGGCTAGCCAATGGTCGGCCATATATATGGCAGCAGGATTCGGCCCCCTGCCACACCTCTGGAAAAAGTAAAGAATGGTTGTTGGCGAACTTTTACGACTACACCAGTCCCAATGTTTGGCCTCCGAAATCCCCAGATATTAACCCCATGGATTATTATGTAAGTGGCACCAAATCGCCGAGTCAGTACTACAAAAGGCTAGTTAACAGAATTAAGGTAGTTTTTGAGACCCTTCCCAGGGAAACTGTAACATCCGCTTGCTCCAGGTTTCGGAGCAGGATTGAGACAGAGATCGACGCTAATGGCGGTTATTTTGAGTGAAACATGTTGACAGTAGTGTAATTCCCTTGCCTGTTGAAATTCTTTACCATCCATTAAATTTGGTAGTTGCCAAGCACTTTTTCTTTTTCCTTATGAAACTGGTAAATTTTTCCCCGAACACCCTATCTCTCTCTCTCTCTCTCTCTCTCTCTCTCTCTCTCTCTATATATATATATATATATATATATATATATATGTAGAGAGAGAGAGAGAGAGAGAGAGAGAGAGGAGAGAGAGAGAGAGAGAGAGAGAGAGAGAGAGAACAACGGAACTATATTAGTAAATGTAATATATACAATTACTATGTAAGTAAATATAAAAATCGGCTCTGTCTTCTGTGTGCACAAGAACTGTATACATGGAAGACTGTATAACAACTATAGTGTACATTAAGCAATGGTAGGTGTGGCGCTCCACCTCAGACGCAAAAACAATCTCCTTGGTCAAGCGCTAGGGAAAAGGGGATAGACTCCCTCGCTGACTGGCTGATACCGACTTTAGGCCACCCCGACGACTTTACTTAACTTATATCCTACATAAATACAATAATATTACTCTTACATTAGCGCTAATTGAATGACAAACAATCTCGAACAGTGTTTGAACTCGAGTCGCTATGTCCAGTTCATACGACGGTAACCGTTACGCCCCAGAGAGAGGGAGAGAGAGAGAGAGAGAGAGAGAGAGAGAGAAGAGAGAGAGTGTGTGTGTGTGTGTGTGTTCGTTCTTTAAGCGTGTGACTCTCCTCTCAACCCATAAAGAAGAATTTGGCAAAGTTAGATCTTCTGATATTGAAAATAATCGATTAAATAGATTGCTTTTTTCCCCATCATATATATATATATATATAAGTTGAATTTATTCTTGATGGAAATATTTCGAATTTTTAAATAAACCTTCATCCGGGGATTAAAAGGAAAAGAGTGTTGGAATCTTCGCTTATACCAATCACATTCTTAACTTTAAAAAATGAACTCCGTTCTAAATATGGTTATCAGCCTTTCTACGAATACAATTTCTTAATTGTATGTATTTAAAAAAACAAAAACAATAATCTACCATGTTTAGGATATTAGTATCGAAAATTTTACTCTTTAAAATGCAGTACCAAGACTAAATAAACCAGTCTGCCCTACTATTTACCAAAACAGAGGAGGAGATATGGAATCCTGCTTTTCCCAGGAACGTTAGCGCGGAATTGATTTCTGCAGTGAATCTGAGTGCTCCACTCGAGTTGTCTTTTACCTGACCTGTTCAATAGATATATCAAATTCAGGATAAAAAAAAAATTGATAAATATATTTGCCCGGATTTGTTGTAAGATACCGTGTTATATCAATTATCACTCCGAAATATAACAGCTATGAATATTTTCCGAGGACGTCGAGTGTTTGCGTCACATGATGTAATTGTGAAGAATGCTTATTTCTGTCGTCTGTCTGCCGCTCTCAACTAGGTCTTATTTCAAGACGAGGGATTATATTGAAATCATCCTGAAAAAATCAAGCTGGGTCTTATTTTGTAGGTTTTCATAAAATACGTTCTTTGCTTCGTTTTCACTAGAACCAGGGATTGGGGTTCGAGCCCTGGTAAACGCTAGGATTTTGAATGCTGATTTTGAAGGAAATCAATACCTCCGTGGCAAGTCGAAATAGCAATAAGTTCCGTGCCTTACTTACCTAAGCTTAGTAAATCTCACAGTAATGCAGCCAAATTCTCACACACAAACACACACACACACACACACGCACACGCACACACACATATATATATAGAGAGAGAAGAGAGAGAGAGAGAGAGTCAGTTGTAGCGCTTACAAATAATTGCAGAGGCTTGTGTACAGAACCTACTTACGACAGTTTATTTCATCACCTCCATCGGGGCAATCGGAAACACCGTCACAGAACAGGAAGTTGGCGAGACAAATTTCACCGTTGGGACATGCCATTTCTCCAATTTCACAATCTGAAGAGAAAAGAAGAGATACTTTATGAAGAAAATGTTTTCGTTTGTTTAATAGCATATAAACCCTATGGGTTATTTAGTGCCAAAATTGTTAGAGTGCGAAATAAAAGTTGGTACTCAACTTTCAGTTACAGGTGTATTTTTGTATATAGTTTTGTGGATGTATTTAATGACTGATCCATAATTTTCTATATATTTTTATTTCTCTCAAAAATGTTATCCATGTTAGTGTTCTTACACAGATCCCTCATATTATTTGCATTTAGATATTTCTTTCTGATTGGAGTGAAAGCTTCACATTACATGAAGATATGTTTGACAGTGCTGGGTGTTAGACATGCTTCGCACTGTGGTTGATTTTCTCATTTGAGTACAAAAGAGTGCGTAAGTATTGCATGGCCAATGCGCAACCAAACCAGTATTACTTCTTCCTCTCGTGGTTTTCTATATTCCGGCTTTCCTCCTACTACTGTTGACTTGATTATTATCAAGAATGGTCATTTTTAATAAGTAATCAGTGAGCCGTTTTCTCAGTGTTCCATGATGATAGTGATGCTTCTATTTAGAATGAAGTGAATAGTAATAACAAAACTAAAACATTATCATTGGAGAATAGAACTTAAAATACAACAAAAATAGAAGAGAATAGGTTGTGCTGACCCGTCTTCACATAGGCCACACCTATATTCCCTATCAACATTTACTAGAAGGCACAAAAGGAAAAGTCTGTTATAAAACTTCCGCTGCCTAATGGCTATACCTCATTCCAAGGAAAAACTAGGGGAGTAAACCCCGAAATCAAATCCGGTGCCCTAGTCCCTAAAACGGTGTGATGCTAAACTTCAGCGCTATCCAAAAAACTCCTGCGGCACTATCGTTGCCAAAATGTATTGTTTATTTCATTCCCTTTGAAGCACAACATGTATTGTTTATTTTATTTCCTTTGAAGCACAACAGCAATGTGGAGACGGTAAAACATGCTGCTTGCGAGACAGCTCATTCTCCATATCGACCCGCCCAGGTTACGTAGTTTCACTTATGTTTGGACATTACGCCATCATCTCTAGTAGATGGATGAATGGGCTTATGAAATCTATGAAATATTTTTGTTCTGAATTTTCTTTCTTTTGTTTGTCTCTTTCAATCAATCAACTGATCATTTTTTTCTTATTAATGTCTTTTTAAAAAACAAAAACAAATTAAAATAAAGTTGATCCACATTAATCAACATCTAATGAATTTATTTTAGTAAAAAAAGTGTCAGTAACAGGTCATTTTTAAAAAGCAAAAGAAAAAGAAGTGCTCCATACGAGAAAACAAAAGTTGCCATTAAACAAAGAAATCAAATTCAAAGAGAAAACAAAAAATAATTTTAATGTGATTTTCTTGTGAATGCAACTTTGCTTACAATTGAGTATCATCTCTATTTTATTTAAATTCTAAACACACAACAAACATTTTCTCTCTCTCTCTTGTCTGTCTCTTTCAATCAATCAAATGATTATTTTTTATTAGTGTCTTCATAAAACCGAATTGATACTTTGTCTCATAAAACAATAGTATAACAACTAAGTATGAAGTGTTTACTTTAAGGTAATTATGATCGTTATTAATATATTGCCTCTTAAAACATTTAGGAAGTGTTTACCTTTTAAAATGATTATGGACTTTATTAATAAATTGTCTCTTAAAACATTGATATCAAAACTAAGTATGAAGTGGTTACCCGTTTAAAATAATTATGAATTTTATCAATACATTGTCTCTTAAACATTGATATCATAACTTAAAATAATTATGAATTTTATTAATACATTGTCTCTTAAAACATTGATATCACAACTAAGTATGAAGTGGTTACCCGTTTAAAATAATTATGAATTTTATCAATACATTGTCTCTTAAAACATTGATATCATAACTAGGTATGAAGTGGTTACCCGTTTAAAATAATTATGAATTTTATTAATACATTGTCTCTTAAACATTGATATCATAACTAGGTATGAAGTGGTTACCGTTTAAAATGGTAGTATATTAATTGTCTCTTAAAACGTTGATATCACAACTAAGTATGAAGTGGTTACCCGTTTAAAATAATTATGAATTTTATCAATACTTTTTCTCTTAAAACATTGATATCACAACTAAGTATGAAGTGGTTACCCGTTTAAAATGGTTATGAATTTTATTAATACATTGTCTCTTAAAACATTGATATCACAGCTAAGTATGAAGTGGTTACCCGTTTAAAATAATTATGAACTTTATTAATACATTGTCTCTTAAAACATTGATATCACAACTAAGTATATAGTGTTTTCCTGTTTAAAACAATTATGAACTTTATTAATACACTGCCTCTTAAAACATTTATATATCAACTAAGTATGAAGTGTTTACGTGTTTAAAATAATTATTAACTTTATTAATACGTTGTCTCTTAAACATCAATATCACAACTAAGTATGAAGAGTTTACCCATTCAAAATAATTATGAACTTTATTAATACATTCATACTATTCTCAAACGTATTAAAAGCAATTCCATATATATTTTATATAAAATTCAATTAAAATAACGTTAAAATAAGTGTAATATTTTTATATTCGTCTTCTAGTTTCGTTAGTCTTTTTAATTTAATATAATACTTTATTGCATCAAAATTTAAATACTTGTACCCAAGGGGCACATACTTTGGCAAGTTATACCTAATATCCATTTTGGTAGTATAATATTCCTCCAGCAATAATATAATTCCGATATATTTCAGTGTTTATTTAACAATTGTTAACTATAAGAACATAAACATTTTCTTTATTAATAAGATAGTAACATAAACTAAACGAGTAATGTTACATGCAGACTTTATCAATCAATTACATCCAAACTTGCATTCAATTTACTAATTGCAAATGGAGTGACAGTGCAAATACTAAAAGCATAGATAGGAAATAAACGGAAGGGAAACAAAATGAATAACTGCTAATTTGGCCCGAGACAGTAACTACTTAATCGTCTTCCCAAGCGGACGAGGTGTGGCACACAGCCAATTTATTAACGTGGGACCTACACACATTTGGATGTGGGTCAGAGACAAATGGTCCATTAGCCCGAGACGGTAAGAGGTGTACAATCTGATTTAATGGATCGAACTAAACAACTTTTCAGTTCAGATTTCTTGCCTTCGTCAGAAATAGTGGAGGGGAAGTTGAGAGGTAGATGATGCTGAGTTCTTATTTGATGCTAGTCTGTTTGCGGCCATAGATCAAGAAGTATCATATGTTAAACAATAAGATTAGCTGAATCTGTTATTTGGCATGAAGTGTAGTGTATCTTGAAAAGATTTAAACAGCGTCCTCAAAAGCTGAAACAGTTATACCTATACACCTATAGATAAGGTCAACTAAGTGCAATTGATAGGTAAAAAAGTAAATTTTTGGGAGGGGCCTATTGTCGATATCAGCGAGGGAGTCTATCCCCTTTTCGCTAAGAAGTTGCTTATATTAAATAATAAGATTGGCTGAATGTTACGATTTTTGTGGCCATTTTAGGCTGTAAGTGAGAAAACTTTACAGTGGGAATCCTTTTGTGTTAGGTAGAATCTTTTAGTTGTTCCTTATTGAAGAATCCTTGGTTGTTCCTCGGTGTTAGGTAGAATCCTTTGGTTGTTCCTTAGTGTTAGATAGAATCCTTGATTAGGGATCCGTCCGTCCGTCCGTGTCGAATACCAGTAACATAGGGTCTTTCAAGATAGACGATTAAATAGTTAGCTAACCATGTATTCGTGCGTGTTAATCGGCTGAATGAATCCATTAGCCCACGCAGAGTCTATAAGTTTAAGTGGTGGACTTCAGCAAACCGAAAATATTTCAACATTGAATCTGTTATTTGGCATGAAGTGTAGTGTATCTTGAAAATATTTAAACAGTTTCCTCAAAAGCTGAAAACATTATACCTATAGACATATAAATAAGGTCAACTACGTGCAAAAATGTAAAATTATCGGAGTAGCGTATTGTTGGTATCAGCAAGACAGCGAGGGAGTCTATCCCCTTTTTTGCTAGCGCTAGACCAGGGATATTGTATTTGGTGAGGTGGATCGATACACCTACTGTCAGCTCCCAACTTTAGCGCACATATTAGATTACCTAATTTGTGCTACGCTGGAGCATTTCCAGTGTCTTGCTCTAATAAATATCTCGTTATGTTGTGGTATTTTTTGCTGTGTCACGGGTGTATGTATAAAATCATGATGAGCATTATATATATATATATATATATATATATATATATATATATATATATATATATATATTAGAGAAAGGTGGAAATAAATACGACAGTATACAAATACAAAATTTGAGAAACAGGAGGTATATTCTAAATGAAATTTGCTAACGTTTCGGTCTATGCAAACGTCTTCAGGGCAGTCTAAATGTTATTTAATGTTTTATTAAAGATGACAGCAAGGGTGTAGAGTTGAGTTTTTTTTTTTTATTAAAATGTTTATGTTTGCGAGGGAGATGTCACAAATGAGGATGAGGATGAATAATAATTGTCCGAAACCTCAGGTGTTGTATCCCAAGTATATTTACTTTCACCAAATATTACAAGATGTTTACTGGCTCTTTCAATTAAATCGTTCATTGCATGTAGTTGATGTCATCTGAGAATGTGCAGTCCGTCGGTACTGGTTTGAATGTGTAGAAATCACAAATCATGATTACATGACTATGAACTATCGTGGCTGTAGAACTATGTTCCTAAGTTAGATGTATAATTATACATCCTGAATTAAAAGCATGGGGTGTCTGTTTTTATTAAAATCGCTTCTAATTTTTGAAGTCTTTTTTTTACAGTTTATGCTTTTTAGGATTTTTGTATTATTCACTAAAATTCTAATATTTATGGGAATGTCCTGATCCTATAAGATGTGTTTATTTATTTATATACAGATGGTTCTGGCATTAATAATTGTCCGACATCACTAGTTGGTGTATACTGAGTATATGTACTTTCGACAGTCGTTGGTCATCGACAAGGATGTGGGTACGACCAAACCGTATAGTATACGATGTATTATGTGATCATTGAATGTTTTAAATAAGAGCATTCATCGCGATCACTTGACGTTGTGTAAGAAATCAAAATCCATTTGTACTAGAAATCACAGAGCCGAATCACGTGACTATGAATCTCCGAGGTTTGAGAACTTTTTGACGTTTTCGACATCTTTCCCCCGAACATCAAAAGATCGATAAAAAAAACTCAACTTTAAATCCTTGTCTGTCATTTTTGATCGAATACTATCAAAAGTACCCAGTCCGTGACCGGGCTAAAAGAATTTTTAGGAACACCAACGATTGCGAGAGAAAGGGAGAAGAGAAGAGTAAGAGAAATTGATTTTAATGATAAAAAGAAGCTAAGTATTCGCGTATTATAATATTCGTTTATTTCATTTAATTATTTTTTTTTGTTGTTATATCTAAAATATTATTTTAAAATACTAACCCCAAGCACGTAAGTGGTTTGAAACAATTTTATTTTTTAAAGGCTAGTTTTTATTTTAAATCACTTATAAATATCTTTATAAGGATTCTCCAATTTGATTAATTTTTAATGACTGAATGATATCATTTTGATAAGTAAAACTCAAAAATTATATTATTATTATAAACATATTAAAGTGTAGGCGGAATTTTAATGCACAATGGCATTTTTTTCTGTGTTCTCAAACCACTTACATCTGAACAGACGAGATTTCTTTATATACATACATTATATATTTTATTTGTTATAGGGTACAATATATTTAATGGGCGATTGTAACCATTGGTTTAAAAGCAGTGTTAGCCACTTATCGCCCAGACAACGTTCCCGCGAAAGAAAGCAGCTCTTACACCCGTAATGGAGCATTTTATTTTAAAATTCTCCAATACTAGATAAAACTACTGCATATTATATATACTAGCAAAAGAAAAAGTAAAAAAAGACACCCTCCAGGCAGTGTAGAAATAAATATTTAAAAGATATTGCCTCGGGGCGGGGAATTAAATAAATAAGATAAAACGTTTGATATCTTAAAATATTGAACTACTTGCTTAAAAAGCATCATATTCACTCCACTCCACTGCGATATTTGTTTTGTTTTATGACAGTAGGGGCCTCCAAAACCTAAAAATTACTGATTTAATTATTTTAACTCTTATCCTTATAGACATATCTAAAATTCGTACGAGTGAAATATATTTTGTTCGGATTTCATAAAGTTAAATAAATACAATATTTCCCCTAATATATTTAAGAAAAAAAAAATTAAAACGGTAATTTATCTAAAAGGTGAATAAGTATCGAACTTCTCATGAATATTTGACTCTTAATTAAAAAGAGTTTATAGTTTGGCCACGTTAAAATTCAATCGTGCGAATATGTAAACATTGTTTTCGTTCATTATTTTTTGATTATTTTCGGAGGCTGAAAAACATTTGTAAAAATCATCAACATTTAAAAAATGTTTCATCTTTTGAATGGTCCAAAAACTTTGACGATAATATTAATAATAATTAATATTCAAGTTTTATTATATTATACTAGCAAATATATGCACCCTCCGGGTGCAAGTATTTAAGTTTTAATGTAATAAAATATTATGTTAACTTAGAAAGGCTAATGGAACTAAATAAGATGCCGATAAAAAGATTTGAAACAGAGGGGGAACAACTAAAACTTGCTTTTTCTTCCCTCCCGTCTTTCATTGCTAAATTTTCATAATTTAACTATTTAGTTAAATTAGGAAGTAAAGAATAGAATTACTGTTAATATTGTTAATGGATTTATTGGAGAAATTTTTGCTCATATTCATTAAGATAAAACCAAACAATTAGAAATTAATAATACTGAGCACATATTTATTAAAATCACATTTTTAATATCAATATGCAAATTAGCCTTCCCCTTCACACTGCAAACCACTATATTTTGTATATATAAATATAATTGCATGTTAATAATATGTAGATATGGTCAACAGTATTAATAATGTAAAACAATTTTATTAATAATTGAGGTTTGAATAAAAATAAAATCATGGAGAATGTGATGTAAATAACTTAGGGAAATGACTCGATTAGTAATACTAGCAAATATATGCACCCTCCGGGTGCAAGTATTTAAGTTTTAATATAATAAAATATCATGTTAAATTAGAAAAGCCAAAGAAACTGAATAAGAATTTAGATAAAAATATTTGAACAGAGGGGGTATGATTTAAAAATAGAACAACTTTGAAACTAACTCTTCCATCATTTTCCCTTACTCCCGTCTTTCATTGGTAAATTTTCCTAAATTAACTATTTAGTTAAAATAAGAAGTAAAGAATGAAATTACAGTTATTTCTTCTTTTTAATGAATTTCTTTTAAGATTTATCCCCGAGATATTTGCTCATATTCATTGATATAAAACCAAACAATTAGAAATCAATAATACTAAGCATATATTTATTAAAATCAAATTTTTAAGATCAATATGCAAATTAGCCTTCCCATTTACACTGTAAACCGCTATTTTCTTGTATAATATAAATACAATTGCATGTTATTAGTATGTAGATATGGTCAACAGTCTTAATGATGTCAAAGAATTTTGTTAATAATTGAAGTTTAAATAAAAATAAAATCATGGAGAATGTGATGTAAATAACTAAGGAAATTGTGACTTGAATAGTAATGTAGTTTCGGTTACAGACATAAAAACCCACAATCTCCATTATAATAAGATAGTTTCGGTTACAGACAGAAAAAACACACAATCTTCATTATAATAAGGTATGGCGCGGCTAATTTTACACATCGAACTGGAGGTTCTAACGTCTCACAGACGACAATTTTCTTTATAAATACAACAATTCTTACATAATTCTACAAAATTTTATCAAAAACAAATTTGATTAAATTTGAACAAATATTTTGATTTTAGTGAGTAAAAGTAGGTATAACCAATTATCTTATAAAAGAAAAAATATACATCAATATTTGTTCTGTTTAAATTTCCAATACAGTTTTCGACCAAAAAAATATGGGTGATTGATACTAAAATAAAGTAGTTATTAAATAAATATTTCTTTTAGAATCTAATAATATGACATTTTAAACTTAAAATCATGCTGCTCATATTTTAAATGGATTTTATATATTAATTTATCATCGCAGAAATACCTAATTAAAGTTCCGAAATAAAATAACTGGAGCATTATAAAATTCATTCATTGATAAATCAATACTGAAAATTGCATTAAAATCGGATAATTCCCTGATTTTTGGTAATTTTTTTCCCATTTTTTTTTTTTGTAAACATGGATTTAACGCCATCTTTAAATAGCGTTTTGCCATACGTGATCGAAAGTGACGAAAAAATCGTTTTAAATGTTTTTAAAATAAATTACAAGTGTAATATTTTTGCCCCCCCCTTTTTTTTTACTGACGCTCATTATGTTACTACTTTTCGACTTAGACAAATATTTGACCTAAAATAATCGATTTAATTAACTTTAATTCGTTTTTAAAATGAAGAGCAGCCGAATTTGTGGGTATAATACCTAGTAAAAAGATATACTTCTGTTAAATTTTGTCTTGATTTTATCGACATCCAAAATAATTTTTTTTCGTAACAAAATATAAACAAACCTTAGTTTCTGACATGCGCAGACAGTTACGTAACAAGATGCAGTTAGATAGACAAACCTTTTTAAATTTAATTTCCAAGGAGAATATGTGTAAATCTAATGTTTATAAATATATTTTTCATAAAACTCTAAACGTTAGATAACTTTAAATCTATATCAAAGTGAACAAAACTATATATGAATCAATAATATCGATTATGTATTTATTGAACTTGTTCTAAATAACACATTTGTGTATTCTCAGTCTTGAGTTTATATATAATTCAGTTGTTTTTATGTAGTACTTGATACTGACTATAAATTAATTACTCACTGCTAAAGTTGCTTAATTCCTGAAGTTACTATGACGTAAGCAGTGACGTAGATTCGGTTACAGACAAAAAGAGATCGAATCTCCAGTATATATAGAAAGATCGCTACAAGGAAATCTTTTGCCTAAATACGTACTCACTCACAGACAGACATAAAGACAGACACTATATATATATATATATATATATATATATATATATATATATATATATCTTATTATAATGGAGATTGTGTGTTTTTCTGTCTATAACCGAAACTATATTTCTACTCAAGTTACAATTCTCTTAGTTATTGACATCACATTCTCAATGATTTTATTTTTATCGAAACCTCAATTATTAATAAAATTCTTACATTATTAATACTGTTAACTATGTCTACATACTGACAACATGCAATTATATTTATATATACAACAAAATAGCGGTTTACAGTGTGAACGGGAAGGCTAATTTGCATATTTATATTGAAAAATCGAATTTAATAAATATGTGCTTAGTATTATTGATTTCTAACTGTTTGGTTTTATTTTAATGAATATAAGCAAAAATCTCTTCAATGAATCTTAAATGAAATCCATTAATAAGATAAAATAACTGTCATTTTATTCTTTACTTCCTCTTATAACTAAATACTTAAATTAGAAAAAATAACAATGAAAGACGAGAGTGATGTAAGAGTAAGTTTCAATTGTTCTATTTTATCGATTATACTCCCTCTGTTTCAAATCTTTTATTATACTCCCTCTGTTTCAAATCTTTTTATCTGTATTCTTATTTAGTTCCGTTAGACTTTCTAATTTAATATAATATTTTATTACATTAAAACTTAAATACTTGCACCCGGAGGGTGCATATATTTGCTAGTATATATATATATATATATATATATATATATATATATATATATTTACGGAGATAGAGGTAGGCAAATGTAGACAAAATGCTCTCCGTACTAACAAATAACACATCTAAAACTAGCTGTTAATCTGTACAGTTAACATTGTCAAAGCTCCATCTGAATATGAAAGAAAATGAACCGTGGCTGTTTGCATATATATATATATATATATATATATATATATGTGTGTGTGTGTGTGTATAAATGGCGTCATTTGTCGTGTCAATTTCCTGTTCAGCGATGTCATTTCCGACTGATATGATGAAGCTGATGGAACAAACTTTCGTAAGTGGGTGCCGTTCATAAGCCCTGCAATTAATTCTGACCGCATAAATGAACGTAAATGACAGTAAGGACACTGGATTCGAAGTCACAACTTGTAAAGGCACTTCCTCTCTATATCTTCCCACTCTCTCTTCTTTACACCCCCACGTACCCAACCATACACGCACACGCATATATATATATATATATATATATATATAATTTAATATACCAAGCGTGTTGGTAGATCCTTGCGGAGAGAAAAACCCGGCAGAGAGTTTGATTGTAAAAATATACTACCAAACATCAACCAGGAAGAAAAAAATTTTTGAAAAAAAGAAAAGACCAAGATATTCGTACCAAACAAAAAATAATCTATTGGTATGTATTTGCCAAAGAAAAAACAATTTATATGTATATATATGTATATAAGATATAATATATATTCATATAACCGCTAGGAGAAGCTAATTTGTAAAAAGTGCTCGATACCTAAGTAGAGCCAAGTAATAAGGATATCTACTGAGTCAGACGAACCTACTATTAGTTTCGCATAAAGCTCTTCATGGATAAAATCTGACTCCTTATTATTGGCTCTACTTAGGTATCGAGCACTTTTTACTTATTAGCTTTCTCCTAGCGGTTATATGAATATATATATATCTTACATACATATATATACATATAAATTGTTTTTTCTTTTGGCCAAATACTGTACCAATAGATTATTTTTTGTTGGTACGAATATCTTGGTCCTTTCTTTTTTTCAAAAAATCTTTTCTTCCTGGTTGATGTTTGGTAGTATATTTTTACAATCAAACTTTCTGCTGGGTTTTTTCTCTCCGCAAGGATCTACCAACACGATTGGTATATTATATATATATATATATATATATATATATTATATATATATATATATATAGTTTTCTGTATTCATAAATAAAGAGTGCTCAATATCAGGGATATATATATATATATATATATATATATATATATATATATATATTATAGAATTGTAAGGGCTTCGCATATGCCTCACGTATTTGATGTCAACGTTATAAGAAATAAATGTACTGGGTTTTTTCAAAGCATGAGAGAAGGGTGCAATTAATAATTCGAATTATTAATACTATTAAGAAATACGGTTGACTTACCGATTTCGTCCAGACCAATTGTATAAATTAGCTACCATATTTTCTGAACCGGAAGCCAGCGACTAAAAAGTTGTTATATAAATCTGGAATTAATACATAATCAGTCTAGACGAAGTCGGTAAATCAACTGTATTTCTTTAGTATTAATCAATTCGAATTAATTGCACCATTCTCCCATGCTTAAAAAACCCAGTACATTAATTCTTTTAAACCTTGGCACACATATATAAACATATCTATTAATTATTCATTAAATAATTATTTAGAATATTGCACACATAAATTTTACATAAAATCGTAGGAATTTATTTATTTGTAAACTTTTAGTTAAGTTCTTGATAATACTGGAAAATGATTATTTCTTGTTTGTAAATAATTTTCTCATAAAACTGTATACTTTAAATATATATTAAAATAAAACAGACTATATATATATATATATATATATATAATAGCGGACAAGTATTTATCAAAACTTGTTTAACCTGCATCCAGGTTAAAGGAAATAAATTTCAACGGCTAATAATGATTTAATATCTATATATGCATTTACCCAACCACTTCGTCACGGGAAGGGTATGGCACAAGGCCATTTTAAAGCTGAGTTTTCCTTCTCCCGGATTGGTTGCCTATCCAAGGTTAAAGAACTCAGTCTGTCCAACTGCTTACTATTTTGTTTTATTATTGAGATAATTTTCTTTTAAATATTCATACATACATATATGTATATATATGCGCGTGTCGAGAGAGAGAGAGAGAGAGAGAGAGAGAGAGAGAGAGAGAGAGAGAGAGAGAGAGAGAGAGAGAGCAGAGAGTGATTAAAAGAAGAGAAAAAGAAAGAAAGAAAGAAAGAGAGATAGATAGATGGATATATTGTAGAAAGAAAGACCAACGAACGAAGAGAGAGAGAGAGAGAGAGAGAGAGAGAGAGAGAGAGAGAGAGAGAGAGAGAGAGAGAGAGAGAGATCAACAAAAATATTTAGCCTACAGGTACGATTTGACACAACGCCACGAGTATCGAGCATTCGGATCTGCGGGACTAGTTTGCTAACCATTACACCAACTAAACAACTAAACCGACAGTAAAAAAACTCTTATCTTTGATATTATCTGGATTATCTCCCTTACAATCTAACATCTTTTTACTAATTATTCAAACAAATCTGGTTAAACAATAGAATCCTTATGGTTTTCCAGTTTTTTTCTATTCTTTTCGGTTCTTTTCTTAACCATTATTAAAGTAGTGTATATTTGCCTAAACTATCATTACCAAATCTGTTTAATATCTACCTAAACTATTGTCTTATTTTTGTCGCTAAGATGACGCTAACTAACAAAGAAATAATAAGAGAGTTCTCTTTTGGACAACTGATTAACGCCTTTCAAGATGATAACATCAACAGAAGTGTTAGGAAACTTGAAAGAAAACAAACTTGAAAACAACAAGGATTTATATTTAACCAAATTTGTTTGAATTAAAAGATGCTACCCAATAGTTTATTATAGGGCCGGCTTAGCTCAGTCGGTAGAGCGTCAGCCAAGGAACCACAAGGTTCCCGGTTCGATACCGGCTCTCGCCAACCCAGCGTGTGAGTAGCACAGGGATCTGTGCTGTAAAGTAAGGAGCTGACGGTAGGGGTGGCGCTCCACCTCAGAGGAAATAGATAAAAGTACATTAAAGAAGACATGTTAAAATGGAGATGGTAAATTGTCTTAGAAATAATTAGATCAGTCGGTCTAATAATAACAGGAAATCGATCACTAATCATCATTATCATCAGGTCACGCTGACAGCA
The DNA here is from genome assembly GCA_023376005.1 of Doryteuthis pealeii. Lineage (NCBI taxonomy): Eukaryota > Metazoa > Mollusca > Cephalopoda > Myopsida > Loliginidae > Doryteuthis > Doryteuthis pealeii. The sequence continues at coordinate 52,528,768 of CM042142.1, forward strand.
TGAATTCCCACAACTTTCTCTCTCTCCTCTCTCTCTCTCTCTCTCTCTCTCTCTCTCTCTCTCACACACACACTTTTTCCTTCTCTCTCTCTCTCCTGAACACTATTTTCACATCCTTCATCTCCCTGGTCTAGTGCTAGTGAAAAGGGGATATACTCCCTCGCTCTCTGGCTGAAGCCGATTTTAGGCCACCCCGACGACTTTACATTTTACTTATTTATTATTGCAGATGTATTTGTATTTTTTAGGCGTTATGTTTTTGGCCACTCAGTTAAAAATTCATATACAGCCAGGTATACGTTTTTAGTGCATTTAGCTAAAAGAAAACGACATTGAGATAACCTTAGTAGTGTCCATTTCATGTTGTTTTAAGAAGGAACACACCGTTGGCGTTTGTTCATTATCTCCACTCACAGCGCATGTGCGTGTGTGTGTGTGTGTGTTCGGTGTGTGTGTGTGTGTGTGGTGTGTGTGTGTGTATGTGTGTTTGGTGTGTGTGTTTTGGCCTTGGTCCATTTGAAAGACGTTATAACCGTAGGAAATCCCGTCGCACCCGGAAGTTAGCAACCTAATTATGTGCCCGCACCAAGCTCAACATAACAAGGGCGTTTAGTGTTTGATCATATTGATTTTCCGAGACCAAATCACTCACAAATGCTTAAGAGGAATATTCGTCTGAATTCGGACACGTGGCGTAACGTACTGTAACAGAACAAAGATTGCTAAATGAGAAATAACCAAACGGAGGTTTGAAATGAAATGGAATCTTTATAACATTAACAAAATACAATACTTGCCAGAGGCGTGGAACAAGATAAACCAGTTAGTGGTATAAGATTACTCAGTCAGTATAAAAAAGTCGGGGTGGTGTAAAGTCGGTATCAGCCAATCAGCGAGGTAGTCTATCCCCGTTTTCGCTAGAGCTAGACCAAGGAGCTTGTTTTTGCGTCTTAGGTGGAGCGTCACACCTACCATCAGATCCTTAACCCAGTCAGTATAATACTCCCATATTCATGAGAATTGGGGCATACCCATTAATATTTATTGGTAAGGTATATAAAACGGATATAGGGGTTGAGTAAATTTAGTTCTAAGTGGAAATCATCTGTAGGTTGCAGTTTCAATCCTGACCACGGGCGACAGTAACATAGAATTGTTACATAATCATTAGATATCTAATGATTATGACAATAGTGTAGAAATCATATTAGTGCAGCTGATGGCCTTGAGGGTGAGTGACGGCGCTTGACCTCGATCTCACCTTGCGTTCTGGGGATGGAACGTGAGAACGGAAGGCAATAGAAGCGCCTTCCGGTTTAAGGGGTAAGCAACTCAGCAGAGTTAGAACTTAGAAGCGAAGCTAGCAAGATGTGAGTCTCACTGCGTGATTGTCTGGTCTGGGGATCTACGAATAAAGTAACATCATCGTAAATCGAAGTCTTGTGGTTATTACTAAAAGCTAACAATGACACAGGGCTTCTGATAAGAAATGATCCCCAACAGAAACCAGACCCGGAATCCCCAGATAAGAAAGACCAGACCTGTAGAAGATATACCAGACCAAAGATAGATGATAGACGATCACAAGCAAAGACGGCCGGAAGAATAGAGACCAGAATAAGAAGTAAGAGAAGTATATAACATATAGATATTTAGTGCCGGTAAAGAGGGTATGCAACAGAATAAACATAGCTTATCACTTGTAACTGGTGGTGGTTTGCAGGATGAGAACAGTTTACATCAGTGGATTGAATAAAAGGATATACAAGGCTTGAGATAACACAGTTCTAAGTAACAATAATCTGTAGGTTGCAGGTTCAAACCTGACCACAAGTGAGAATAATATAGAATACTTAATATAGCTTAACATCTGTACTAGGTCATGGTTAGAGAAATGAGAAAAGTCTACACCAGTGGATTGAATAAACGACATAGGAGTTGAGTTAATACAGTCCTAAGTGACAATCATCTCTAGGCTGCAGGTTCAATCCTGGCCACGACCGACAATAATATAAAATACTTAACATAACCTACCACTTGTACACGTTCGTAATATGCGTAATTAGAACAGTCTAACCCGGTGAATTGAATAAAAGGCTCGGTTCGAAGTTCCGTGAAAGATCCCGATTACGATATAAAGGCTCCCGATTACGACAAGAATGTTCCTGAGTTCGACAAGAAGGTTCAAAAGTTCGACATGAAACACCTAAAGGGGGCTGGAGAGCACATCGGTCGAAACGTTATGTATATAATAATAAAGATGATGACAATAGTCCGAAAAATCCAATTATGCAAATTCAGAGAAACAGTTAAGCATAAATGTGAACACCCATGTCGATGAATAAACAAAATGCCTTCTGCATAATATACCCAACAAGGGTTGACATGCCTTAAAATCCAACCAACAAACCATGACTTCGAATGCTGTTATTGAAGGCATGAAAACTTATGAGGTTTAATGACGCAACATAATCTTCTTAACTTAATTCATTTCCCACACTCACTTGGTCATGTGCCATTTTAATAAGAAAATATTTATTTTTTCGTCAGGGTGTCCTAAAGTCGGTATCAGCCAGACAGCTAGAGAATCAATCTCCTTTTAACTAGCGCTATATCAAGGGGTTTTTTTTGCGTCTAGGGTGGGGCACCACACCTATCATCAGCTCCTAACTTTACCACACAGATCCCTGTGCTACTTATACGCTGAGTTGGCGATGGCCGGTATCGAACAAGGAAACTTGTGGTTTTTATGCGGACGCTCTACCGACTGAGATAAATGGGGATACTATAGTAAAAAAAACCCAAAAAACAACACATTAGGTCTGAGAGATGTTTTTCAGCGAATTTGTATCTTGACAGCGACGATATGCGTTAATCGGCATCAGTGTCATGTTATAATTGGGATCATATTCTAAAGAATGATGGTCGTCGCTGACAAACAAAATGTTCAGTCGATCAGCTTACTTGACTGTCTGAATTAAGGCCAAAATCTCTCTCAGATTTAATATGGTGTTAGCTTGGCATCGTTCCTAAGAAACGCACTCCACCCTCCACTCTCTCTCTCTCTCTCTCTCTCTCTCTCTCTCTCTCTATATATATATATATATATATATATATCTTGATAATATATATATATATATATATATATATGTGTGTGTGTGTGTGTGCGTGCGCGTGTGTGTGTGAGTAATATATATATATATATATATATATATATATATATATATATACAGACAATACTATTATTGATACAAATGATTTATATATATATATATATATATATAATATATATATATATGACAAATATATTTATACCTAATGCTCACACACACACGACACACACACACACATATATATATGTATGTGTGTGTGTGTGTATGTGTGTGATTAGCATATATATGTGTAATTCATACACGCATAAAAATATATAGGATCGTGTCTTATCTATATATATACGTACCTATATATACGTACACACATATGTATACACACATATATATATAAACACACACACGCACACACACATATATATATACATATATATACACACTTTATATAATTTTATTTTATGTACATTCTTTTCATATTTCAAGCCTGTTATACCCCGGTTAAGAAATTGATATTGTGTCGCATATTGCTCGTTTGCCGTGGTTGGTATATATATATATATATATATATATATATATATATATATATATTAAAATAATGGTACACAAATTTGTTCTACTCACGTATGAGCACTATATATTTGTTATATCGCTGCCTTATCATTGTGAAACTTGCATCAACTAACCATTGAGACAATTTTCACCGCTAAGTCACCTTTTCCACAGATACCATATATATATATATATAATATATGAACATATCGTTATAAGAGCGTTTTTTCTTAAATTAGAAAAGTGCTCAAATACTTGCCAGGAGATCAGGATAAAACCTAAAATAAGTAAATCAAATCTTAACTCCGCACGTCTTTATTTCTAAAAATATTTACTTAGCTTAGCTTAGCTATGGCACAGGGTCGGAAATACAAGACACCCAGTGAGAATCGAAATTACCAAAATCAATCAGTGTCATTTTATTTTATTCATTTAGATCATTTCTATTAATGGAAACATGCCGTGGAGAAGTGCAGGTACTAATATCATTTTAAAAATGTTAAATACTAACCATATTACAACCTGTATGTAATATGATTTAGTACTGCTTACAAATAATTACCCCACAGTTTGATGAAAATAATTCTATACTTTATTTTTAATAGTGACCATCTTTAACCTGTATATAATATAGGTAAGTACTACTTACAAAGAATTATTCTAAACTTAAATAAAAATGATTACTTTTTTTTATAATGTCCAACTTATAACCTGTATGTAATATGGTTAGGTACTGCTTATAGATTAATTATCCTAAACTTTAATAAATGTGACTTTACATTCTATATTTTTAATAATGCACATCTTACAAACTCTATGGTTAAGTACAGTGGGGTATCTAATGTCGTGTAATGGTTAGTAAACTAGTTTAGCAGACAATTGATAGTTCGATTTTCACGGGGCGTCCCATACTTCTAGTGTCACATTTAAACTTTACACATTTAGTAAATAACTATGGTTAAGTACTTGCTTATAAATAATTACCCTATCTTACAACCCGTATGGACTGCTTATAAATAATTACCATAAATTTTAATAAAATCGATTCTACGTTCTTTATTTTTAATAATTACCATCT
>CM042142.1:52538504-52556004 GCA_023376005.1 Doryteuthis pealeii
AGAGATAGATGGATATATAGATAAAGACAGAGAGAGAGAGAGAGAGAGAGAGAGAGAGAGAGAGAGAGAGAGAGAGAGAGAGAGAGAGAGAGAGAGTGTGTGTACTGTTCATTTCCTTATTGAATGAGCGAGTAACTATTCCACGAAAAGAGGCGTACCAAGCGAACAAGTGAAAGAAGTAAAAGGGAGAGAAAAAAAGGAAAGAAAGATATATATATATATATATATATATATATATTATATATATATATAGAGAGAGAGAGAGAGAGAGAGAGAGAGGAGGAGAGATGGAGAGAGTTAGAGTGAGTGAGAGGGTTACTGTTGGTTTCCTTATTGAAAGAGCGAGTTACTAAACGACTAAGTGGGGTGGTTAAAGAAGGATTACCAAAAGTTGTCCCTAATGTATGATCGACTTTCGGTGTTGAACTGTTTGATCCGTGGTCAATGATCCATTCCATTGCATTGGTCCGATAGCCACAAGCAATTGCGTCTTCGAAATCACATTTCGGACCCTTTATAGCTTCTGTGAACAAGAAAGAAAAATTAAAAAGAAAAAGAAAAAGAAAAGATCATGGTTATGTGCTTAACTACATAGCAACTCCTTACCGGCTCCATTTATCTATCTATTAATAATGCCTGTAACCAAAACTACGTCACTGCTTACGTCACAATTACCAAAGTCGTCAATACATAGAATAAAGAACAATTAATATTTCTAAAATAAATAAAAGCTGTTCCTTAAAATTCAACGTTTGAATCATTTCCATTATAATGAATAAACTCTGTATTGTTTAAATAAATAAACTTTGTAAACTATGAAATTAATAGAAAAAATGGTATTACTTTAAATGGAAAAATTATTTGCGAAATTTGTAATCAATTATTAAAATTATTTCTTTCTCTCGCCCCTTTTTTTAGTAAAAAAAGTTTACAAAAAGTTTACAAATAGATAAATACTTTCGATTTTGTGTAAAATTCATGCGTAAAATATTTAAAAAATTAATAATTAATAGATAAGTGCAATATTTTATTTGAGGGGTACAGAACTAAATTTCATTTCAAATTGATTTATTTATTTTTTTTTTACTCCTTTAATAAATTTGATTTTACATACTTATGATAAAACCCTTCTAACATTGAATATTTAACTCCACCCCACTCAGGCAATATCTTTCAAAAATGAATTTTTACACCGCCCGGAGGGTATTTTTTGCTAGTCTTAATAATAATGGAGATTCGATATTTGTCTGTCTGCAACCGAAACTACGTCACTGCTTACACCACTGCTTACGGCACAATACTCTCAAGTGTTGCGTAAGTGTGTCAATGAGTATTTAGTTTATAGTCAAAATCATTAATATAGAGAATAAATCTTATTTATTGATTATGTCTCTCTGAAAATCTGAGTTAGGTTTGCCTCAAAACAGCTCATGTTATTAATGCGTATAAAATCCTGCAATGTGTATTATATATCACTAAAAAAATAAAGGTTTACATAATATACGGTGTGGTTAATTTGCGTACTGCTTTTAACAAAACTAGGTTTTATAAATAATTACTTGGTGTTATTGATCTCTAATATTAACGTATTAAAATCAATCCTATGAATGATTTTCATATAGAAACCAATCAAAATATAATTAGAATAAGTGTAATCGTTTTATATGCGTTCTTATTTAATTTCGTTAGTCATTCTAATTTGATATATTTCATTACATTAAAACTGAAATACTTACACCCTGTGGAGGGCGAATATTTTTGCTAGTTGAAAATAATAAAAGGATCTTCTTACCTGCTTCCGTGGTTGTTTTTCCGTCTGAGTGGACAGTGAAATCGGGTGTGCCTGGAGAAATAAAAAAACACCTTTAAATGTTATCAATTCATTCACCTCTCAATACAAATACATTATGTTTATCAAATTGACTCAGCCAAGCCCCCAGTCCGCTGATTAGAAATCTATGAGGGCTAACTCATCCGATTATGGCATTGATGCGATTCAAGAATATATAGGTGGGCAGGTGGAATGACTCGCAGAAAAAATATTTGTTTAATAAGATTAGCACCCCCGCCAAAAGAAAGTTCCGGGCGGTGTAAAAATTAATTAAAAAAAATATTGCCTGAGGAGGTGGGAGTTAAAAATTCAGTGTCAGAGGGTTTATATCAAAAATAAGTAAAATCAGCAAATTTATCAAAGAAGTGATAAGGGCGATAGAAACGCAAGTTAAGTGTCTGAAATAGTCAGTCGGTTGGTTGATTGGTTTTTATTTTACGGCATGTCAACCCTTGTTGGTTATTTTATGCTGGTGACGTTTTGCTTTATTCATTCTTGATATCTTAAAACTCATTTTTTAAACATTATTTTACTCATTTTTTTCTGTTTAACCCATAGATGTAACCCTAATGCTCCGGGTCAGAGCGGACCTGGGAAGAAAGGTGATGAAGGGTACTCCCTAACCCACAGAGCTCCAACATTGGAACTTCAACATCAGATAGAGGTTAACGTCATACACAGCACATAAAGACCCTCAACTACCACCTTCTAGCACATATATGATAAACAGGGTTTGAGCTTGTCATAAGAGAAATATGGTTGGGACAATCATATAGGTGCTAGGGGTTAACGTGAACAGATGATTATCGAAGGGGGCATCTCCGACCGCCCGTCTAAGTAAGTCATGGAACGCTCAGCCACAGGGTTCTATCCTTAGGCATCACAGGTGGCCACCCACAGCCAACAGATGGTCCTATTGGTGGGGTCTCGCCCCAAAACATCCCGTTGCCAACTTCGTTACAATACAAAGCAAAAAGAAAAAAAAAAGAAAAAAAAGATGAATCAATCTTAGTTGGAATTCGAACTCGGTACGCTGATTTTGTATTGCTTATTTGCTATGTCACCAACACGTTATGAATTGTAAGTACTAATCATGTAAATGGATACAAGTCTTGAAGTGTAGAATTCATTATGTTATTGGTCTTTGGTTTTTATTGTGATTTTTCGTCTATTTTTCAGTTTGTTAATCTTGGCTTAGTCACTGTCATGTGTTATCAACAAACTATAATCAGCAAAAATTGGATTAATTCCAATAAAAGGTCGAGAAAAACAGGAAATGGATCGGTGGCAAAACTCGCGACAAAAACAACAGAAAGAAAAATATTTTCCGCAGAGATTTTTGCAATAGTGACCAAAGCTTAAACGCGTACACACTTGTAAAAAAAAAAGAAAAGAAAATGTTAGACCTGGTAATGAGAAGATATTTACCAAGACGAACATATGATAACGCAATAGTCTTTGTTTTACGAAAGGTTGTTTGGGAGTCTCGCGTGGCTTATTGTTTAGTAGACCCGTGTTAATTCGTTTCTTATTAGTACTCCTGAGTTCTGACCTTGTGCCTTGTAGAATCATTGTCACATGTGCAGCTGGTCTGTAGTTTACAGAATCCAGTTGGTAATCCTAGTCCGTAGGTTTCGTAAGTATGTAAGTCCAATTCTGTAGTGAGTTGAGGTTCAGTTGTTTTGCAAGTTTCCTCCGGTGTTAATCCTAAAGATAAGTCTTCCTCGTACAAGGTTCAACTTAGCAAGCGATCTGGGGATAGTCGAAAACGACCTTAAATGATTTCTGTTCTCGTCTCTCATTGGTCAACCTTTATCGGAAATGGCTGCTACTATTGGAAAAGTTCATAAATGGAAGTAACAATTTTGCTTAAATCTTATACTAAAAGATAAGTCCAACATGCCTCAGCTGAGCTAACATTCATAAACACTGAAAAGGCTAACTATTTTTCAGCACAAGAAGAGAATCACCTTTTTGTTATTTTCTTTTTTGTAAAGGTTAAGGGAATTTAGAAAACGATGTGCCAATGGGTTACTACGATGTCGCAGCTGTTGTTGTTGTTGTAACGGCATTCACACTGGGTCGGTTGAGCCGGTTCCATTCAACGAATTCATCGTATCTCATATGAAAGAGATAGTGAGTTCATGAAAAAAGTAACAAAGGAAAATTATAACAAAGGAATGCTCCTCAAACCCAGCCTGCATATCCTGGCCGAGACTGACTCACTCCTATAAACTTAAACAAGAACAACAACCACAATGTGAAACATTTCAAACACCTTTGACTGTTAAACACTTATTCAAGGAAAGCAAGGTTTTGCTCACATCAGAAACCGTTACTTTAATGCAAACAATATGAAAGATCTATTTGAAAATGTCCACAAGGAGGACATTTTGTCCTTTTTGAGGGAAATAAAATTATGCCATAGAATGTAGACATGAACTTAATCAATACCATACAGCATGATCCCCAATGGCGCTAACACATTGTTAAAACCAATTACTAAAAAGTATAAAAGTGAAGACACAACATATACTACTTCCTAACCGTTTGGCGTGACATAACCCCAGACGAGTTGATATACCGTTAAAATCAATAAACCAACCAACCAACCAACCAACCAACCAGCTAAAAGCCGCTGATTCCTGACAATAATAGAGACGCTCTTCGGATTTTCACAAGATCCCCTTTAGTCGGGCTGTGGTCGTAATACTAGTGGGTGACACACCAATCCAGCTTGGGAGACCCTACCAGGAACTTGAGTTCCGAAGAGTATAGCTCTGACAGTGCCACGTTGTCGCCCTCTCCCTGATTATAAAATGACAGGTAAAATCACTAATCTCAGTGGCTAATTTTTATTTGGGAGCTAAGTAGTTTTTATACGTATTTTACTAATTTAAAACTTAATTAATTAATTATGAAACCAAGAAACATATGTGCGAAAAGTAACAATACTCTTTTGGGGATTTTATCTTAATCATTACGTAAAAAATTATCGAGCCATCTTTTACATCCGACAGATTTTAAAAATAAAGCACTTTTCGCCTCCGGGACTGTAGCGTAAGTTTCACATATTGGTTTCATGCGATGCAATCATCAAGGTGAAGATGTTTCATATATATTATATATATATATATAATATATATATATATATATATATATACACACATAGGTATATAATTGCAGATTCACCGTATTCGTCTCAGCCAAATCTCACTTTGTTTACAAAGTTGAGAACTCTAGGTGAAGGTCATTTCCCCATAGAAATATAGCAATTAAATAGCCTGCTATACTTGGCGACTGACTGTGAATGTGTGGGTAAGAGGGCTTGGCGAGCGTAAGTTCGTTCGGGTCTCGAACCAGCCCAGAGCAGCTGCTAAAACCGTATAACTATACTGATGAGAGGTGATACCTCGAAACACGTGTCTATAGTTTACCCTATATATATATATTATATATATATATATATATATATATATATATATATTAAAATGGTATAGTCAAATAGCCTTCTCGAATTTCACCTTTTTATGGATTATCAGGTTATCTGTGACGAAATAATTAAATTAATCATTCAGAAATAACGGAAGTAAACAAAATGCATTATTAATTCACACACTTTTCATATATATATATATACATACACACACACACACACACACACATACACACACACACACACACACACACATATATATATATATATATATATATATATATATTATTATATATATATATTGCCTTACATAGAAATAAAACAAAATGTAAACTTACTTTGCATCGGGAATGTTGTATTTGATGTTATAAGGTAAGTTGAGTCTGTAAATAGACAAAGATATCAGTAGGACAGCCAAGTGAACCAGTGATGCCTATATACTATTATATATATATATATATATATATATATATATATATATATATATATAAAGGCGAAGAGTGCAATAAGTTAAATATAATAATCAAAACAATAAATTAAATATATTTATCAGAATATTCATGCTATAATGTCAGCAGTTTTATCTTCACAACTTCGGATATTTCTTATTATGTTTTCTTTTTAACACCGCCCGATTTTCTATTTAATCATTTTTTCGTCTTGTCCTGATGTTTTTGCGTTGAAGACGTCATCACTGTACAATTTCCCTTCCAGTTGGTAATCCTAGTCCGTAGGTTTCGTAAGTATGTAAGTCCAATTCTGTTTGAGTTGGGGTCAGTTGTTCTGCAAGTTTCCTCCGGTGTTAATCCTAAAGATAAGTCTTCCTCGTACAAGGTTCAACTTAGCAAGCGATCTGGGGATTGTTTGATTCTGATTTCGAGCCTCTGGGATGTACGTCCAACATATACCGAATTACACCGGCATTTAAATTATAAATACATTACTTTGATGGAAGGTTGGAAGTACATCCTTGTGAAAGGACCGAAATGCAGGTCGAGTAGTGATTATGGCCGCACTTTTACTGCATTGTAGCAACGCATAACTGAGGAGGAGATCTTATTAGCAATGGTTTGGCTAATAAGGCCAATCCATGGAAGTCTAACGTAAACAGGACATTTAGAGGGGCCGAAAGGCTTGTCATTCTAAATTTGTTTACTGTTAGATTGATGTTTTGGTGATGATATCATCTGGGTACCCATTGTTCAAAAACAAATTTCTGATTTGTTTGAGTTCACTGTCGATCTTATTACTGGAACAAATTTAAGTGCCCTAAATGTAAGACACTTGATTAAGTTGATCTTCCTCGATTTAGGGGCGAAGGCATCCCAACTTAAATTAAGCCCAGTGAATGTGTGTTTTCTGTAGATGCTAGTTATGAAAACCGACGAATTCTTATCTACTAATACATCCAAAAAGGGCAGTTTATTATTGTTTTCTGCCTCCATGGTAAACGATAAAGGAGGATGTAAATTATTGAGTTCATTAAAGAATCTTGTACAATTTGACTTTTATTCGTCACCGGAGTATCAGTTGAAAAGGTTCGTGTAACCCCCCCATTTATTTTATATTTTATTCATTAAAAAAATATTCTCCCAAATTACATATGATTCTCCACTTAGTGTATATAATATATAATATATAATATATGGTCCGATAGCCACAAGCAATTGCGTCTTCGAAATCACATTTCGGACCCTTTATAGCTTCTGTGAACAAGAAAGAAAAATGAAAAAGAAAAAGAAAAAGAAAGATCATAACTACATAGCAACTCTTTACCGGCTCCATTTATCTATCTATTAATAACACCTGTAACCAAAACTACGTCACTGCTTACGTCACAATTACCAAAGTCATCAATACATAGAATAAAGAACAATTAATATTTATAAAATAAATAAAAGCTGTTCCTTATAATTCAACGTTTGAATCATTTCCATTATAATGAATAAACTCTGTATTGTTTAAATAAATAAACTTTGTAAACTATGAAATTAATAGAAAAAAATGGTATTACTTTAAATGGAAAAATTATTTACGAAATTTGTAATCAATTATTAAAATTATTTCTTTCTCTCGCCCCTTTTTTTAGTAAAAAAAGTTTACAAAAAGTTTACAAATAGATAAATACTTTCGATTTTGTGTAAAATTCATGCGTAAAATATAAAAAAAAATTAATAATTAATAGATAAGTGCAATATTTTATTTGAGGGGTACAGAACTAAATTTCATTTCAAATTGATTTATTTATTTTTTTTACTCCTTTAATAAATTTGATTTTACTTACTTATGATAAAACCCCTCTAAAATTGAACATTTAACTCCACCCCACTCAGGCAATATTTTTCAAAAATGAACTTTTACACCGTCCGGAGGGTGTTTTTTGCTAGTCTTAATAATAATGGAGATTTGATATTTGTCTGTCTGCAACCGAAACTACGTCACTGCTTACGCCACAATACTCTCAGGTGTTGCGTAAGTTTGTCAATGAGTATTTAGTTTATAGTCAAAATCATTAATATTAGAGAATAAATCTTATTTATTGATTATGTCTCTCTGAAAATCTGAGTTAGGTTTGCCTCAAAACAGCTCATGTTATTAATGCGTATAAAATCCTGCAATGTGTATTATATATCACTAAAAAATAAAGGTTTACATAATATATGGTGTGGTTAATTTGCATACTGCTTTTAACAAAACTAGGTTTTATAAATAATTACTTGGTGTTATTGATCTCTAATATTAACGTATTAAAATCAATCCTATGAATGATTTTCCAATTAAAATATAATTAGAATAAGTGTAATAGTTTTATATGCGTTCTTATTTAATTTCGTTAGTCATTCCAATTTGATATATTTCATTACATTAAAACTGAAATACTTACACCCTGTGGAGGGCGAATATTTTTGCTAGTTGAAAATAACAAAAGGATCTTCTTACCTGCTTCCGTGGTTGTTTTTCCGTCTGAGTGGACAGTGAAATCGGGTGTGCCTGGAGAAATAAAAAACACCTTTAAATGTTATCAATTCATTCAACTTTCAACAGAAATACATTATGTTTATCAAATTGGCTCAGCCAAGCCCCCAGTCCGCTGATTAGAAATCTATGAGCATTAACTCATCCGATTATGGCATTGATGCGATTCAAGAATATATAGGTGGGCAGGTGGAATGACTCGTAGAAAAAATATTTGTTTAATAAGATTAGCACCCCCCCAAAAAAAAAGTTCCGGGCGGTGTAAAAATTAATTTAAAAAAATATTGCCTGAGGAGGTGGGAGTTAAAAATTCAGTATCAGAGGGTTTATATCAAAAGTAAGTAAAATCATCAAATTTATCAAAGAAGTGATAAGGGCGATAGAAACACCAAAGTGGAAGTCATGGAACGCTCAGCCACCAGGCTTCTATCCTTAAGCATCACAGGTGGCCACCCACAGCCAACAGATGGTCCTATTGGTGGGGTCTCGCCCCAAAACATCCCGTTGTTAACTTCGTTACAATACAAAGCAAAGATAATAAAAAAATTAAAACAAAAAAAGATGAATCAATCTTAGTTGGAATTCGAACTCGGTACGCTGATTTTGTATTGCTTATTTGCTATGCCACCAACACGTTATGAATTGTAAGTACTAATCATGTAAATGGATACAAGTCTTGAAGTGTAGAATTCATTATGTTATTGGTCTTTGGTTTTTATTGTGATTTTTCGTCTATTTTTCAGTTTGTTAATCTTGGCTTAGTCACTGTCATGTGTTATCAACAAACTATAATCAGCAAAAATTGGATTAATTCCAATAAAAGGTCGAGAAAAACAGGAAATGGATCGGTGGCAAAACTCGCGACAAAAACAACAGAAAGAAAAATATTTTCCGCAGAGATTTTTGCAATAGTGACCAAAGCTTAAACGCGTACACACTTGTAAAAAAAAAAAAGAAAAGAAATGTTAGACCTGGTAATGAGAAGATATTTACCAAGACGAACATATGATAACGCAATAGTCTTTGTTTTACGAAAGGTTGTTTGGGTGTCTCGCGTGGCTTATTGTTTAGTAGACCCGTGTTAATTCGTTTCTTATTAGTACTCCTGAGTTCTGGCCTTGTGCCTTGTAGAATCATTGTCACATGTGCAGCTGGTCTGTAGTTTACAGAATCCAGTTGGTAATCCTAGTCCGTAGGTTTCGTAAGTATGTAAGTCCAATTCTGTAGTGAGTTGGGGTTCAGTTGTTCTGCAAGTTTCCTCCGGTGTTAATCCTAAAGATAAGTCTTCCTCGTACAAGGTTCAACTTAGCAAGCGATCTGGGGATTGTTTGATTCTGATTTCGAGCCTCTGGGATGTACGTCCAACATATACCGAATTACACCGCATTTAAATTTATAAAGTACATTACTTTGATGGAAGGTTGGAAGTACATCCTTGTGAAAGGACCGAAATGCAGGTCGAGTAGTGATTATTGGCCGCACTTTTACTGCATTGTAGCAACGCATAACTGAGGAGGAGATCTTATTAGCAATGGTTTGGCTAATAAGGCCAATCCATGGAAGTCTAACGTAAACAGGACATTTAGAGGGGCCGAAAGGCTTGTCACTTCTAAATTTGTTTACTGTTAGATTGATTGTTTTGGTGATGATATCATCTGGGTACCCATTGTTCAAAAACAAATTTCTGATTTGTTTGAGTTCACTGTCGATCTTATTACTGGAACAAATTTTAAGTGCCCTAAATGTAAGACACTTGATTAAGTTGATCTTCCTCGATTTAGGGGCGAAGGCATCCCAACTTAAATAAAGCCCAGTGAATGTGTGTTTTCTGTAGATGCTAGTTATGAAAACCGACGAATTCTTATCTACTAATACATCCAAAAAGGGCAGTTTATTATTGTTTTCTGCCTCCATGGTAAACGATAAAGGAGGATGTAAATTATTGAGTTCATTAAAGAATTCTTGTACAATTTGACTTTTATTCGTCACCGGAGTATCAGTTGAAAAGGTCTTCGTGTAACCCCCCCATTTATTTTATATTTTATTCATTAATAAAATATTCTCCCAAATTACATATGATTCCTCCACTTTTAGTGTTATATATATATATATATATATATATATATATATATATATATAGATATAGATATATATAGATATATATACACACACGCACACACACACATACACACACACACACACACACAACACACACACACACATATATATATATATATATATTGCCTTACATAGAAATAAAACAAAATGTAAACTTACTTTGCATCGGGAATGTTGTATTTGATGTTATAAGGTAAGTTGAGTCTGTAAATAGACAAAAGATATCAGTAGGACAGCCAGGTGAGCCAGTAATATATATATATATATATATATATATATATATATATATATATATATATATATATATAGGCGAAGAGTGCAATAAGTTAAATATAATAATCAAAACAATAAATTAAATATATATATCAGAATATTCATGCTATAATGTCAGCAGTTTTATCTTCACAACTTCGGATATTTCTTATTATGTTTTCTTTTTACACCGCCCGATTTTCTATTTAATCATTTTTTTCGTCTTGTCCTGATGTTTTTGCGTTGAAGACGTCATCATTGTACAATTTCCCTTCCTGAGCAATCGGCGAAAAAATGTGGTAATAAGAAAAACTTGAAATAGGTTTAGAGAGAAAAAAAAAGTATCACGTATATTTTTAGTTTTTTTTCTATTCAAAAGAATACTGAGATTCATAATCCAAGAAAAAACCCAAAGAATACAAATAATGTTCTGCAAAATCTTTTGGAAAAATTCTTTATTTTAACACTTGCTTTTTAATTCCGAGCTGAAAATTTGTCATCAAAACGAAACCTGCACCGAACAAAAGGTTAGGTTCAAATAGAAAAGGTTATATTTTATAGAAAGTGTGAGGATGAATCACAGTTCTGTCAACTGTGGCAGTAGAATACACCGACTGCACCCCTGCTGAGAGGCAGGACCACCCTGTCGGCTGTGGCAGTAGAATACACCGACTGCACCCCTGCTGAGAGGCAGGACCGCCCTGTCGGGTGTGGTAGTAGAATACACCGACTGCACTCCTGCAGAGAGGCAAGACCGTCTTGTCGGGTGTGGCAGTAGAATACACCGACTGCACCCCTGCTGAGAGGCAGGACCACCCTGTCGGCTGTGGCAGTAGAATACACCGACTGCACCCTGCTGAGAGCAGGACCGCCCTGTCGGGTGTGGCAGTAGAATACACCGACTGCACTCCTGCAGAGAGGCAAGACCGTCTTGTCGGTGTGGCAGTAGAATACACCGACTGCACCCCTGCTGAGAGGCAGGACCACCCTGTCGGCTGTGGCAGTAGAATACACCGACTGCACCCCTGCTGAGAGGCAGGACCGCCCTGTCGGGTGTGGCAGTAGAATACACCGACTGCACCCCTGCTGAGAGGCAGGACCACCCTGTCGGCTGTGGCAGTAGAATACACCGACTGCACCCCTGCTGAGAGGCAGGACCGCCCTGTCGGGTGTGGCAGTAGAATACACCGACTGCACTCCTGCAGAGAGGCAAGACCGTCTTGTCGGGTGTGGCAGTAGAATACACCGACTGCACCCTGCTGAGAGGCAGGACCACCCTGTCGGCTGTGGCAGTAGAATACACGACTGCACCCCTGCTGAGAGGCAGGACCACCCTGTCGGCTGTGGCAGTAGAATACACCGACTGCACCCCTGCTGAGAGGCAGGACGCCCTGTCGGGTGTGGCTGTAGAATACACCGACTACACCCCTGCAGAGAGACAAGACCGCCCTGTTGAGTGTGGCTGTAAAATACGCCGACTGCAACCCTGCTGAGAGCCAAGATCGCCCTGTCGGCTGTGGCAGTAGAATACACCGACTACACCCCTGCAGAGAGACAAGACCGCCCTGTCGGCTGTGGCAGTAGAATACGCCGACTACACCCCTGCAGAGGGACAAGACCGCCCTGTTGAGTGTGGCTGTAAAATACGCCGACTGCAACCCTGCTGAGAGGCAAGACCGCCCTGTCGGCTGTGGCTGTAGAATACGCCGACTACACTCCTGCAGTCCCCTAATCTCTATAACTGAAGCCTCACCATCAGATGCAGTTTATTTTTATCTCAAGGCTGCTGATTTTTTGTAGGCGGTAATCCTCTTCAGGAGATGTAGTTAGCCGATTCTAAACCCCTTTGACGGGGCGGCTCAAAGTGGACCTGGGAATAATGGAAATGAGAAGACACTCCATATTTTCCAGATCTCCAAAACAGCACCGCTGTAGTCCCCAGATCTCCAGATCTCCAGATCTCCAGAACTAAAGCCTCACCATCAGATGCAGTTTAGTGTCCTTTGAAGGCCACTACAGGAGATACAGCTAGCCTATTTTAATTCCTTTGGCAGGTACCAGATTTATTCTGGAGTAAAAAGATTTATTCTGAAGTGAAGATACAAGGGAAATTCGATGGAACAACACTAGAAAATGTTTGATTTATTTTTTTCTGTTTTTCTTTTTGTGTTTATAGTTCATCATTGTTACTACGTTATCAGAGCAAAATTATTTCTGTGCCATCATGTCGTGACGCAATTAACATTAATCATTAATTAGCGTCATTATTAATTTATATCACCAGAACAAAAGTGTTACTATGCCAACGCGTAGCAAAGTAGATAGGTGTGATAGAAAAAAAACCCACGATGATGATGATAAAGATCGTCATTCAGAGTCGGGGGTGACCATGATTTTCTTATCAACGTAATTTTGATTAACATTTGGGCAGTTGACTGTTCAACCTACTGAAACATAACCAGCTCACAATGACTCCCTGTATGGTGTTAACAGTTATAGTCTAAGCTAGGGTAACAGATTACCTATACAATCAACTTCGACCTCTCACAGCCACAGATCAGGAGGAGGTGGAAGAGGATACTGATGATGATGATGAGTTCACAAAGTAATCTTGACGAACGAGAAGAGAGCCTTTTTAGTGTGAATTCAGAGTTTTCTTTCTCCTATACCGGCTGCCATACCAGATTAAAGAGCCCAGTCTGGCCTACTATTTACCCATAAATGGAGAATAGTTGGATTCGTACTTTTCCACAAGGGTATAAGCACTATGTGAAATGCAAACAGCCGCGTCCAGGATTTGAACTCGTCTGTTCCTATGCTAACACGTAGCGAAATAGGTAAGTACGATAGAAAACAAATGATGATGATGATGATCGTCCTTATCAATTGGATGGACGGTAGCTATGGGTCCGGGGGTAACTGATGCAACCAGTCCGTGCACTGAAAGCTCGTCAGCATTTGGGGCACATCGTTGCATAATTGATGGGTATCCTATTAATTATGTACGGTTATAGTGTATTCATTCGAATTCAAACTAACGGCCACGGAGAAATCCAGGTGATTTGATAGGCATAAATGTAAACCCGTGTTGACCCACACTTCCGTTCTCGAGTACAAACCGTGGGAAGTGAGTTTAGATAATCAGTCTTTGGGAAACCGTTGAACGACACGGACCACAAATTGCGGCTCTCGTTCAATTAGCCAAATTCTCGCACGCGCGGTTGAGTTGATTCTGGGACTTGTAATAAAATGTGAGATTACCAGAAAGAAAGTCTTGAGTTATTAGTCAAAAACAAAATAACAACATGGCGTCCCAGTATCACCCGGAATAACGGAAGAGTCCCAGAATACAGAATAAACTGCGTTCTTTAGCCTTGTTATGGCAACCGGGTGAGGAGAAAGGATACTCTGAATTCAAATATGTTAAGTTCCGCTTAAAATTGACCTTGTGTCATATCCTACTCGTGTGGAGGGGTTGGTAAATATGTATATCAAGCGTAGAATTAGTAAGAGTTTCGTTGTATGTCAGCGTCATATTTAAGCTAAAAAGTAAGTAAAGTTGGTGGAGAGGCTTATTGCCGGTGTCAGCCGAACAGCGAGGGAGTCTATCCCCTTTTCGCTAGCGTTAGACCAGGAGATTGTTTTGATGAGGTGGAGCGCCACACCTACCGTCAGCTCCCCAACTTTGCCGCACAGACCAGATTACCTACTCTGTACAACTGATGCACTGAGTGAGCGGGTACTAGCATCGAACCAGAGACCTTGCGATTGCCCCGGAGGGTACTCTGCCGACTAAGCTGAACCGGCTCTTTTAAGCATAGCGATATCCTAAACTATGGTAAACTATAAAGGCCTTACGTAGTAATTGCTCACAGACAATAAGATGCCTTTTCCCGGTTTTTAATGTCATTGTTTGTCTGTGAGACCTTAAACTGTGACTTGTATAACTTATATAGAAATCTAGGCCAGTTATGCATTATCAACAACAACCACAACGTGAAGCATTTTTTTTATCGTTTAATATATAGTATAATGTAGAATTTTTGTTTTCTGATTTAATACTATGAAAGCAGAGGGTAACTTGTAAAAAAAAAAAAATTAAACAAATATAAGTAATAATAATATTACAAATCCCATTAGGGAGAAATTCGTTGTTTCTGTTTCAAAATCACCAAAACCGATCGTTGAGCGTATCGGGTCAGGTGAAAGGTCAGGTGTCCGGTTTCGCTTAATGAAAAAAGCGGGAGAACTTTGTATGAAATATCCGCCACCCAATGTCCTGATTCTGGTGGAAATGTTTTATGATTACTTTGTTGTTTCTAACTTGATTTATGTTGACCTATAGGTCATAAAGGGAAGACGAGAGAAAAAAAAAGGTTTCTACTCTACCCGAATGGGCTATTGCTTATCAATATATTAAAACGTCTCTCAATTGTTAGTGACTTAAAGCAGTTATTGTTCTCTGAAAATGGTTTGTCTGGAGATTCAGATATGAGGTGGAATTGAAATTCTATTCTTTTTTCAGACATGTCTTCATCGAGAATGTTTGATTTAACTAGCACAAGTATGCGCCCCTCTGGGCGCAAGTAATTAAGTTTTAATGTAATAAAATATTATATTAAATTAGAAAGACTAACGAAACTAAATAAGAACGAATATGAAAATATTACACTTATTTTAATGTTATTTTAATTGATTTCTATATATAAATTATATATATATATATTTTTTTTTGGGGGGGGGGAGAATATGTGCTTAATTGAAGTCGTACCTAATTTTGGAAGTTAATTAATTAATAATTAATTAATTAGGAAATCTTAATAATTAATTGATTAGGCGGGCATACCTATTCAAATGTAAGGCTAAACAAATCGAGAAAAATCAATCTCTGTATGTACATTTCGGCCTATTAGGCCTCATCAGCAGAGCTATAGATAGGAAGACCGCCTTCTAAACAAAACGAAAAATCTAAGTCCGGTTGGTGTAGGGTTTACGGCTTGTCAGCTTGACAGTCAGGGTTCGAATCACGCACAAGGCGGTCTTCCTATCTATAGCTCTGCTGATGAGGCCTAATAGGCCGAAATGTACATACAGATTGATTTTTCTCGATTTGTTTAGCCTTACATTTGAATAGGTATGCTCGCCTAATTAATTAATTATTAATTAATTAACTTCCAAAATTAGGTACGACTTCAATTAAGCACATATTCTCCCAAAATTTGTCGGCTAAAAAAAGGCATATCATAAACACATCGTTTGTGTATTTACTTCTCATATATATATATATATATTTGCTTTTAATACGTTTGAGAATTACATGATGTATTAGAAATCAGTTTTCAGTTTTCTATTAAATAAACCATTGACAAACATTATTAATTTTTATTTTGTATTCTTCATCTTAACCTTAACTACTTTTTTTAGTAAAATCATTAATATTATTTTAAATATTATATTAGATGAAGCATTGTCAACCATTATTAATTTTGGACTAGTATAATTTCTTCTTATTTTTAACTATTTTTGTTTGTAGAGTTAATAATATTTTTTTTTTTAATTATCTGTTAGATAAAGCGTTGTAAAACATTATTAAATTTTAACTTGCATTCTTCATCTTAATTCTACCTACTTTTGTTAGTAGAATTACTAATATCCTTCTTCGATTTTCTCTTAGAAGAAACATTTTTTTATTCTAAGTAATTTTTAAAACATTTCATGAAATAAGAACACATTTGTTAAATGCTACATTTTTATGGATTTTGAGAAACATCGAGGGTATCCTGTAGCTTAACAAAAAAGAAAGAAAAATCTTTATGTCCGTGGTGACGTAGTTTCAGTTACAGACAGATAGTTACATAACCTCCATTATAATTAGATGTAATATCAACAATAGTTTTGGAATTATGTTCTGTTGCTTTAAATCTCTCTCGATTGATTATTTTACGATAGTTTCTGGGACTGCTAAGAATCTGAACTTAGCACACCAACCTAGGAATTAGCCCTGTTGAGCGAGTTAGATTTGCTGCAAAATTGTTCATATTATTAATGCATTTAAAATTATGAAATAGATGTTATATATCTTTAATAAATAAGGATTTACATAATAAATGGTGGGATTAATTTGCATAATGATTTTAACAAAACTTGGTTTGATAAATAATTATTTGCTGTTACTGATTTCTAATACTATCATGTTATTCTCAAACGTATTAAAAACTATACTATAAATGATTTTAATTAAGATAACATTGAAATAAGTGTACTATTTTTATATTCAATCGTATTTAGTTTCGTTAGTCTTTCATATATAATATAATATTTTATTAGTATGTCTCTGAATTTTGGAGATAAGGCTTCATAATTAGTATTATTTGGATTATTCTGACTATTGTACCCATCTTTATTGTTATCTGTACAATGTTTCGACCGATGTGCCCTCCGGTCTTCTTCAGGTATTTCTTGTGGGATTCGGGTTCCCGATTATGTCAAGAAGGTTCCCGAGTTTGAGAAAAGAAATATCTGAAGAATGCAGAAGGGCGCATCGGTCGAAACGTTGTACAGATAACAATAAAGATGAGGACAATAGTCCGAATAATTCAAATAATACTAACATTTTATTACATTAAAGCTTAGATATTTGTGCCCAGGGTGAATGTACTTTTGTTAGTTCTATTCATAAACTTGATGCGGCTACCCTGTTCTCATATATTCGCAATCAACCAGTTTCGGTAAAGTTTTCCGTAAGAGACGAGAATCTATACTCACCGGTGTAAACAGAGACATTTTGGTCAAAGTATAAAATGTAATCACTGAGTTCTAACAGGCCACCTGTGAAGAGAAAGAGACAAACAGACAGACAGTGACGTAGTAGCGAAGGAGGAGGAGAA
>CM042142.1:52566004-52614598 GCA_023376005.1 Doryteuthis pealeii
AACTAAGGAATATTTTGATACGAATTTTGTGTCATTAAACTAAATTGTAAAAAAAACACCTTTAGCAAACAATCATTAATTCCCTTAGCTTTAATAATAATAATAATAATAATAATAATAATAATAATAATAATAATAATGATGATGCTGATGATGATAATAATAATAACAATAATTATTATATATATATATATATATATATATATATATATATATATATATTCCCAACCACTTGTTGGTTGAACTCTCTGGGGTAAAAATTTGATTGACGCTCGTAAATTAAGCTTAAAATGGCAAGGCTCCCCTATAAATAGGATGTGAGCTCTCTAACGGCTGTAGTATATATACCTATGTATATATTTATCAGTTAAAAGTTACCTCTTCCCTGCAAATAGCTGATGGCCAATTGATTAAGACTCCGGACTGATGAAAAAATCAGTCAGATTTTATCCCGGTCGCGGAGGTATATTGCAACGTCTAGCCACACTGAACCGACGTGATACGTCGAAACACGGTGTCTGTGGATGACAATATATATATATATATATATATATATATATATATATATTATTTATATTTTTGCTTGAAGGCAATTACAATGCGTATATCGTATAAAATTCGATAATTATAGAAAATAACCATGACAAGTGAATTTCGCAAAAATGATCATGCGATGCTAGAACATCGTACAGTCTGTTTCAACTTTATTAAGTCTCATCAGCGATGTATACTAACGATTTCCTTCCGAAAGAAATCGAAACCGGTAGTCCAGCGGGCAAAGTCTGTGACTTTACCGCTCGGCCAACAGTCCGCATCGTACAATCCCTGCGAAATTAACCTGTCAATGATACTAGCACGCCTCTACCATATCAGGTACGCGGACGTTGAGTAAATAACAACAAACCAGACCCATGCACCGGTGAAGGAAATAAGAATTTTGGATGTTTGATTTTTAGAAGCATTGTTGGATAAAGTATATATTATTATTGATATTTTTGCTATACGATATACGCATTGTAATTGCCTTCAAGTAAAAATATAAATAATAATATATACTTTATTCAAACAATGCTTCTAAAAAACAAACATCCAAATATATATATATATATATATATATATATATATATATATATATTATATATATACATACATACATACATATATATATATATATATATATATATATATATATATATATATATATATAAAGTGGAAGTAAATAAGACAATTTTTAATTTCATTAATAAATGAAAAAACGCAAGTTTCATTCACGAGTGATGTTTAATGTTTCAGAAAATAATCATGTAATTTAAAATAGGACGCCAACGTTAGATATTTTTTTCATTCACTAAAATTTGTTTCAACAGTTTTCGGGGGAAAATATGTCACGTAGTTTAAATAGAGACGCTGACGTTACTCAGCGTTTTAAAGTATGTCTTTTTGCGCATATTTAAATATCAACGAAAGCAGACACATACTAAAAGCAGAAACTCGTAGATTTTTGTTTTCACTAATAATTTCTTTTTCTTTAAAAAAAAACGAGAGCCCTGAAGAAGTTTTGTTAAACAAACGGAAACACTGCAGAGTCGGCTTATCAAACATCACTCATGAATGAAACTTGTGCTTTTTCAGTTTTTATAATGTTATATATATATATATATATATATATATATATATATATATATATATATACCAACCCCTCTACACGAACAGGATCCGACACATTTTTTAAGCGGAGTCTTACGGGTTTGAATTCAGAGTGTTCCTTCTTCTAGACTGGTTACCTAGCCCTGGTTAAAGAGCCCAGTCTGCTCTGCTATTTAACCATAGCTGGAGGGAGAATTGGATTCATACCTTTCCCAAGGGCATTAGCTCTATTTAGGAATTAAACTCGGGTTAACGAGTCCATTTCCTACGACTCTAACCATTAGACCACGTGCCTCCTCTTTAGTATTATATATATATATATATATATATATATTATATATATATATATATCTCACTAAAGCTGAATAAATCAATGATTGTTGGCTAAAGACTTTTTTCCTATTTAGTTTAATGAAATAAGACACATCCTAGAATATCCCTTATTTTTGGGATGAAGTTATGTTTGAAAAAAAAATTCCATTTTATCTTGTTGTAATTAGTCGTAATTTGCAATTAAATCAAAAACTCACTCCTCTTACTTCACATTCTACCTGTCACTTCCTCTCCCCCCTATATACCTAGTTAGATCAAGATTATTATACTTTTTACATCTTGAACTATATGCAATAGCTCTCAAGTAAACATATCAGACGTTGCAATAATCAAATTATCATATTGTGGTATATTCACAGTTCCTGCTAGTATTTATCTATAGCTGGAAAGAGAATAATTGGATTCATGCCTTTCCCGAGGTCATTAGCGCTATGAGAAATGCAACCTTTTCATTCTGTAGAACAACAATTTCATTGAGAAAGGCTAAATCTGTGATCAGAGAAAATATTGGATTATCAGCGGTATAAGATGTTCGAGAAGTCACCACTTTTATTTATAGACTTTACGAAATTCAGCAGGAGACATTGACCAATGAAAAACGATATAGAATCCAATAATAGTCGTTGGTAATTTTTCTGAAATCAGTTGCTAACTGGACTTAATACCAGAAGACTGCAAGTTAACTCTTGTTTCGCCTGGGATTTCAAGGAATACAACAGACTTTCTATTACTAAGACTACACCCTTTTTTACTGTTGGATTACCCAATAGGAGACGTAAACACATAAAATGGTGACCAGAATCGTAACAGAGAGGGACATTTAGACCGACAATTGGTCTCGGAGCAAGTTGTTGACCATGTCAAAGAAACCTTCGTGTGCAGAACCCCAAAATTCAACACGCAGCGCTTACCGATACCACATGAAACTTTATGAGATCCTGCAACTGTAGCTACTAATCACTAAGAACATTTCAATAAATCTACATTCTATATACCGTCATGGGGAACCCAGGTCGCTGAGCAGTCCATGACATGCAACACACCACTTTGGCCCTTATTTAGGCTAGACAAGTGGTCGGAGAGTCTTCCTCCGATCAATCGGCTAGTCACGTCCGACCCTAGCACCTATATGATTGTCCCAACCCTATCACCCTTATGGCAAACCCCCAACCCTTTTTGTCATATATGTGCTAGAAGGCGGTGGATGAGTGTCTTAGTGTCCTAGGTATGACGTTAAGCTGCATCTAATGGTGAAATTAAAATTTCGGTGATCTGGGGAGTGTGGAGTACCTCTTTATCACCATTACTCCCAGGTACACCCTGGTCCGGAGCGGCAGCACTTATTAGGGCCCTATCTATGGATTAAATAGATAAAAAAACGAGTTTAAAAATGTATTAAAATGAGTTTAGAATAGGTTGAATACTCAACAAGAATTAATAAAACAAAATGTCTTCGGCATAAAATAACCCAAGGGTTGACATGCCATAAAATACAACTGTTGTATTGTCCTCACCCGGAAGACGTAGCTCTGGCAGAGGGACAAAGAGAAAGATAAAAATATATATTTAAAAAGAAAGAGAAAGCGGAAGAGAGGGTTTCCGGTCCAGGAAGCAGGGAGAAGATAAAGAAATATATAACAAATGTCCGTTATCAGATCAAAAGATAAAGATGCGGAGGCGTATCTATCAATATAAAGGCAAGAAGATTCGAGCCGACAGTCAAAGAGACCCCAGCGAACAGCCGATAGCATCAAGTCGTCTCCCATCAACCCTCGGACATTTTCCACTGTGGACACTCGTCGCCGTCTTCGCCAGCCACCGGCATTTTCATTGTGAAGCTATACGCCTCTCACCTACCTACACACCGAAGAGAAATAAAGAAGGGTCCTAATTTTGTATATACGTATCTGTTGTTTATTGAAGTCCAGTAGTCGGTAGTAGCCGACTACTACATACTTCGCTACGTGACCATATATACCCGCAACGACTACTAACATACACGATTTAGAGTAGTGAAGAAGGCCGCTACGTAACACAACGAACCAACCAACCAACCAACCAATCTGTAAGAACATTCCAATAAATTTGCCTTCTGTATATCTTTGAAATCAAGGAGTGTTTTAGTGCCCGCCCTGTATTCTCCTGGCTGGATTTTATCACCGACTACATTTTTAACTCATTATGCGTAAACAAGCTTTCAATTCTTATCGCTTACCAATGACATTTCTAATCCGACACTTCACCGCTCTATTTAGATCTCCACCCTGTCGGTGAGGTTTAGAATAAGTCGTCGGGGTGGCCTAAAGTCAGTATCAGCCAGACAGCGAGGGAGTCTATCCCCTTTTCGCTAGCGCTAGACAAATGAGATTGTTTTGGCGTCTGGGGTGGAGCGCAACACCTACCACCAGCTCCTCACTTTACCGCACTGGTCCCTGTGCTACTCATACGCTGAGTTGGCGAGGGCCGGTATCGAACCCAGAACCTTGTGGTTCCCAGTCGAACACTCTACCGACTGAGCTAAACGCTGACTGTATTCCCACAGAGTTGTAAAGTAAAAAAAGTAAAGTTGGCGGATTGGCCTATTGTCGGTATCAGCCGAACAGCGAGGGAGTATATCCCCTTTTCGCTAGCGCTAGACCAGATAGATTGTTTTTGCTGAGGTGAAACGCGACACCAACCGCCAGCTCTCCACTTTACCGTACAGATTACCCAATCTGTGCTAATGCGCTGAGTGTATAGGGACGGGTATCGAACCAGGAACCTTGCGATTCCAAGGCGGGTGCTCTAAAAAATCCTAAATGTGTCATCGTTATTACACTAAAAAGTATCTGATGGTGAGGCTCCAATTCTGCAGATCTGAGGAATGTGGAGTGACCCTTAATTGGCATTACTCCCAGGTAAGTTACACGATATTAACTATCTATGTATTAATACACGTGTTCCTTAAAAGTATGACCGTAATCATCTTGCAACACCCTCTGGTTAAAAATGGGAGCATCTAAATCTTCCAAGATGAAATGCAAAAATGTATTTCCTGATTATCTTGTGTTGCTTATCTGCCAAATTCTTATTTCTTATGAATGTTGCCTCTTCAGCTAAATAATGGATCTTTCCGTTTTTATTATAAAGAAAGAAAGGGAAGAAAAAGGAATGCTACATAGAAAAATATAATAAGAAAGAAACAAAGAAATTAATAAGGAAAGAAAGTGAGTAAGGGAAAGATAAAGGGGTGAGCGCACAGAAGCGATAATGCTAATTTGTTTCAATCGAAAATAATGAAAAGATGAAAAGAAAGAAAGAAAGAAAAAAAGAAAAAAAGAAAGAAAGAGTTGAATCAAGATTATTATACTTTTTACATAGTGAGCTATTTAGCAATATCTCTTAAATAAACATATCAAATGTTATAATAATTAAATTATCACACTGTGGTATATCAACAGGTCCCGATATTAGATAATTAACGGGCTATTTTTTTCTAAATGTTTTAGCAAATAAAGATACATACCTGAAAGACAAAAAATAATGAAAGATACCGATAAACCAATTAAGATGAAAACAAAAACAGCTCCGAACATTTTCTGTTTGGAACTTCCTGGCATTTTTTTCTTCAACGGGGCTCTGTAGATCTGAAAAATAATTTTAAAAATATACTAGGGTCATTCAAAAAATAAGGGAAATTAAAAAAACAAAAACTTTCCTTTTGAACTCGGGAATCTTCTTGTCAAATTCAGTAGCCTTCATGTCGTAATCGGGAGCATTCACAGAATGCTCCGGCCTTCTTCATGTATTTCTTGTCGGACTCTGGAACCTTCTCGAACTCGGGAACTTTCTCTCTGAACTCGGGAACCTTCTTGTCGTAATCAGGAGCCATCACAGAACTTTGAACCGAACCCTTTATTCAATCCACTTACTTAACTTCGGTGATCTAGCGGGAACCGGTGCTTTTAACGTGACTTGAACGTAAGCCCTATCTTCCAGGTCGTAGGCTTTTAAGTACCTGCTGTTGCTTAAATGGTCACCCATCTAATTTTTGAACAGACTCATCCCTACTTGACTTCGGTGATCTAGCTGGAACTGATGCTTTCGACGTGATTTGAACGTTTGCCCTATCATCCAGGTCGTAGGTTGCTTGCAGTACCTGCTGTTCCTAAATTGTCACCCATCAATACTGCTTAACTTCGGTTATGTGGTGAGTGGAGTGAACCGGCGCATCCAGCGTAACTTCAACTCCGAGTAAAAAAAGTTATATTATTTGTATTATTCGGACTATTGTCCTCCTCTTTATTGTTATCTGTATAACGTTTCGGCCGATGTGCCTTCCGGCCTTCTTCATGTATTTCTTGTTGGACTCTGGAACCTTCTCGAACTCTGGAACTTTCTCTTTGAACCCGGAACCTTCTTTTCGTAATCGGGAGCAATTTAAACCCAACCCTTTATTCAATCTCCAGCGGTATACTGTTCTCATTCCACTAACCATGACTGAGTACAAGTGTTAAGCTGTGTTAATTATTATTCTATGTAACTGTCGCCCTTAACCAGGATTGAACCTGCAGCCTAGAGATAACTATCACTTATAACTGTATTAACTCAACGCCTATATCCACTACGCAATGTGTCCATTTGAAGAAGGCCGGAGGGCACATCGACCGAAACGTTGTACAGATAACAATAAAGAAGAGGACAATAGTCCGAATAATCCAAATAATACAAATTATCAAGCCCCATCTCAAAAACCCAGAAAAAATTGTTTGGTAAAGTATAAGTGGGTTTTTAAGAGGGAAAAATCATGTCTGTCAATATCTGGTTTTTAAATTCTTTATTTTTATTTTTTACAGACAACTTACACAAGACTCGGCTTGTTCGTCTTGTTACTTAAAGACACAAGTGGTTGATCTTAGCCAAAAGAACACTTGTGAGACTGGTACTTCCAGGATCTGTTTCGATATCGATTCAGGTCAGAAGTCAACAGCGGTGATGTTTTTATTTATTTACTTTGGAGGACAGTCAGCCATTAGCATTGGAAAATAATTCATCAAATAAATAAATAAACAAACAAAAACAAAATAACCAAGAAAACAAACATAATTTCAGCATCTTCAACTCCGAAGATCAGTTTTATGTTTTTAAATATTTCATAGTAATTATTTTAAAAACTAGCTGATACAGCTGGCTGGCTGGTTGGTTTTATGGCATATCAACCCTTTTCAGGTCATAAGTGGCCAGTATAGTTCAGTCGGTACAGCACCCACCTAGGAATCACGAGTTCTGGGTTCGATACCGGTCTCCGCCAACGTATGATTAGCACAGATTGGGTAATATGATTTGTGCGGTAAAATAGGAGCTGACGTTATGTGTGGCACTCAACCTCAGACGCAAAAACAACCTCCCTGGTCTAGTGCTAAGGAAAATGGGATAGACTTCCTCGCTGTTCGGCTGATACCGACAACAGGCCACTCCGGCAATTTTTTAAAAATTAATGCCGAATTAAGTTATTTTGATATTGAATTGCTTACAGTATCTGCTATTTCTGAACTCTTTGCCTACTCTAAACCACTCACAGCAGCTCTCCCGCCACTGAGATCCTACCGTAAACTGCTAGCAGTGGCTCTCGGTCGTGTTGAGCAGAAGTACTCAGATTACAATGACAATAGGATTGTATTTGAATATGAGTTCTGAGGTGAATAGATAGTGAACTTTGAAATATCCTATCATACAGGTAACAATAACAAGAAGATTTTGTATGGCTGGGGGGGGAATTTGGTCGGCAGAGTGTCAAATGGTCACCCATCTAAGTATTCAATAGGCTTATTGCTGCTTAACTTCGGTGATCTAGCGAGAACCGGTGCTTGTTTTCAACGTGATTTGACCGTAAGTCAAACTGAATATTTGTTGTTGCTTACTAAGCTTTGCTGACATATAGTACAGGTTGATACCAGTACCTGCTGTTGCTTAAGTGGTCACCCATCTAAGTACAGAACAGGCTCATCTCTGCTTAACTTTGGTGATCTAGTGGGAATCCATGCTTTCAACGTGAATTGACCATAGGTTGGAGTTATGAACTAAATCAGAAAAAATATTCCTTTGGTCTAGTCATTACATATACGATGCTAGGGGTTTCTTTCGTAGTTTAATGGCTAGCGTTATTTTATGTCAAGTGGTGAGGGAATCGCGTACATTTTACATTCATATTTATATTGCTAGGGTACTTGTTTTTAAGAATTTTTGCGCCGAAGTATAAGATATTAAGTATTACTATCCAATACAAATAATTTGCACATAATTGTATGGTTTCAAGTATTTCTATCTAATACTAATAATTATATGGTTTCAAGTAATTGTTTCTATTTAATGATAGTCATTTGTTTGCTTACAGTCATATGATTTTAAGTAACTTATAACAATCCTAAGTAAACAATTATAACTTCAAGTAAATATTCTTAATAAAATAATTCATTGTTTTTATCAAGTATTCTTCTCGAATATGGATCATGTTTAAATAGATCTATATAACCCATACATATGACTTTGACAGGTACTATGAAGTGGACAAATAATGTGTTTGAAATGGCGAATGCCGACAATTTTTGGGGAGATTATGTGCTTAATTAAAGTCATACCTAATTTGTTAATTAATTAATTATAATTAAATGAATTAGGCGTGCATATTGGTTTAAATGTAAAGCGTAAACAAATCGAGAAAAAGTCGATCTCTGTATGTACATTTCAGCCTATTAGGCCTCATCAGCAGAGCTATAGACAGGGCAGTGCTTTGTGCGTGATTCGAACCCTACCTGTGAGCCTGACAGGCGGACACTCTAATCATTACACTAGCAGGCTTCCCCAGTGGTTCGAATCACGCACAAAGCACTGCCCTGTCTATAGTAGAACAGCAGAAACATTGAGACTATAATAAAAACAACCACAATGAGGATATTGTTCCACATCAATCAGGCGCAGAGATGCTGTTAGATACGCGTCCTGCGTCCCTGAAGCACAAAAATCTAAAAGGACGCAGTAAAATCGTATCCATGCGACCCAGTGTTTTCCTTTGTCTCACCATTTCAAGCTAACTGTAAATACATTTCAATAGTTTCTTAGAAACGAATTACATATGATAGGTTTCAAGGTAGGAGTGAGACGGCTTTAGTTGGGAACCATAGATTTTCCCGGGGACTCATTCAAAGCAAATATCTGCGTCCCAGGACGCACTAAATCAAAGACTATCAGCACCACTGCAGGCGTATAACATTATTTCTTATTTTACCCATGCGTATGGCACTGTTAAGTTTTGTTTATATAGCCTCAAGATAAGACAGTAGATTTATATATATATATATATATATATAATATATATATATATATATATATATATTCGAGTTCGATGCCGGCCCTCGCCAATTCAGCGTATGAGTAGCACAAGGAACTGTGCGGTAAATTGAGGAGCTGATGGTAAGAGTGGCGCCTCACCTCAGACGCAAAAACAATCTCCTGAATTTAGTGCTAGTGAAAAGGGTATATACTCCCTCGATGTCTGGCTGATACCGACTTTAGGCCACCCGGATGACTTTACTTTTACTTACGATTATCCCAACTTATGAGTTTTTCGAGTTACGAGCTGTCACTCGGTCGATATTTTGCTTTGTGTTGAGAGCTGAAATTCGAGGTACGAACGAGCTTCAGATATGCTTATGTTAATATGTTCACTAAAAAAACATTTAAGTCTCTAAAATTATTACGCCAAAGAAAAATATTATCAATGAAAAAATAAACATTAAAATATATTTCAGCTCATAACTCATTACATCGTATTTTATTATGTTATATCCAATACAGTGATATTTTTCTTAACTAAACAAACGTAACAAAAAATTAGGGTGTTTTTTTCTGTGGCTGGAACGGATTAGTGGCATTTCAGTTTATTTCAATAATAAATGAGCAAATTGAGTTACGAGTGGAACGAATTAAACTCCTAAGTCAAGGTACTACTCTATTATAAAAACAAAATTTATTTATTAAATTATGAATAAACCTTGAGCACAATTTGTATGCTAATATTTTGAACTTGTAGTAACGGTGCGCATGTCTATACCATGTAAATTAATGTTAAAGACACGGAACTATGTCGACGTTACCCATACGCATACTTTTTTTTGTAATTTATGAGGAAGTGCGTCCCGGTCTCCTGCCTCAGAAATTGTTACCCGGTGACTATTAAAATAACGTCCCCAGCTATATTGTCTCGGTGGTGTTACTTGAAAGAAAATAACCAACTTAGGGCGTTAAATGTATTTTAGAGGGGGTGGGCTTCTCTTTTTTTGTCGTAATTCTTATTTATTTATCGTAATTTGTTTAGAAATTTATTTATAGCAATTTGTCGTAATTCTTGTTTATTTATAGAAATTTGTCGTAATTCTTGTTTAGATATGAAGATGGATATCTATCTATCTATCTAGCTACCTCAATTTTGTTCATTTTTTACTTTGTTTATATATATCTATCCACCCATCTCCATTTGTTCATAAAGAGAAGCCCACCCCCTCTAAAATACATTTAACGCCCTAAGTTGGTTGTTTTCTTTCAAGTAACACCGCCAAGACAATATAGCTGGGGACGTTATTTTAATAGTCACCGGGTTGCAATTTCTGAGACCGGGACGCACTTCCTCATAAATTACCTTTTTTTTTCTTTATGGCTAATATTAAAGTATTCAATTCTTGAACAAAATATTTGCGTATTATACGTCAAACCAAAAGTTTGTTAATTAAATAAAACAAAGAAAGTAAAGAGGAAATTTATAAGTAATGTGGCATCAAAAATAGATGAACGTAATTAGCAACATTAGTAACTTCGTTACTGATATACATACATAGAAATATACATTATGTTCTATTAGTTACTAGAAGCGGCTACCCAGCGTCAACTAGGTAGAGGGGTTAAAATAATTGGTGTATTGATTTGTTTACTTTTGAGATTAACAAATGCTGGACATTTTTAAGTAGAATTTCAATGCTATTTCTATGTATATTTTAATTTCTAAATATCTCCGAATACAAATCATATCTTCATGATTTTTGCACAAAAAGCAAGAACTGGTGATATTAATATATATATATATATATATATATATATATATATATATATATATATATTGTCGTTAATTGTATTATTTTCATAGTTTCATTCAGACATACATACACACCAACTGCCTTTATATATGTATAGATGTCCAAATGATAGAATCAATTCCATGTCTTTCCAATGTGTACATTGATATACGAAAGGTATGGATTGCTATAGATTATCGATCATATGGAAATCTGATCTCAATGATAAGATAAAGCGAAAATTCTACCAAGCTGTAGCCGTGTCAGTGCTACTGTACGTCTGCTCAACTTCGACTCTAACTACAAAAATGCACAATTTGGACTCAAAAAGTGATTTTTTTTTTCTAAGCGCTTCGCTTAGAAAAAAAAATCATTTTTGTAGTTTCATCCGGACATACATACATACATACATACATACATACATATCAAATACCCTTTATATATATATGTATAGATTATACGTTACTTACCGTCTTTTCCGCTGGTAGTGCTGTTTGTTGTAATGATGTTTCAGTAATTGGTATAACTTTGTTTGGAAATATCTTCTGTGTTGCCTTCCGAAGTGAATTCATCACGTAATCTCGTGTACGAGTCGCCATGACAGTTTTCGAAGGAACGTTTGTATTTTAAGATCGTGTCTTGCTCATTTGAAATTGGATAACTTCTGTGTTGTTGTCTTTTCTGTTAAGACATCTTTGAGGATCATTTTAATGATTTTTGTTTTTTTTGTTTTTGTTTTTATTGACCAATCTATATCGTTAGAGTCGAGAATTAACGTAAACTTGGAAATATGAGCAAAAAAAAAAAAAGAATATCGTTACTTATATCTGGTTTAATAGATAATTAAAAGAATCTCTTTGGAAATTAATATTGAATAAAATTCTTCGATTTGGCATTTTCTTAGCAGACATTTCAATTCTATCCATGTGTTTTTTGTAATTATAAATTCTTTTTTGAATTTTAAAAATTGACATTTTGCAGACATCATACATTTTGCAAAAGAAGAATACATTTCTTTTAAATATATTTTTATGGCCTTTACTTGGCGTTCGTAATAGGCAGCATTTAATACACATATATTTTCTGTTTTTACATATGAATAATAATATTACTACCTTTAGGTGACGTCAATGTTTCTCATTTTGAACACAGACCCCTAAATTATACCTTATATCTTTTGTCTCAATTATCCATTTAAGCAGAAATACTCCAGAGGTCAAATTGAGATTGAATTAATAAAGAAAAGAAAAATGACTTTTATGTTTTCTTTAAAAAAATGTATTTTAATATAAAGAGATTAAAATGCCAAAAGCAAACGTAATTATGAATACATTGCTGTAAAAATGTGAGTCAAATTTAATGTTGTTTTCGTTTCCTAACGAGGGTCAGACGAGCATGTTGGTGTGTCGTAAGAAGCATAAGGAATAAAAACGTAGAGACAGATGGCGATTTAAAATTTAAACCAGTGCCAGTCACAAGTCGAGGGAATTAAAAAAAGGTGTTTGATGTAGTCTTGAATGAAAATTTCAAACTGTTAACTAAAAGTGATAGGTTATCGATTACAAGGCAGTACTTGGAAACTGTACAATACTTTGTAGGCGGTTTGTAAGCAAAAGAAAAATAAACTAACCAAAAAAACAAAAAAAAAAAAGCAAACAAAAAACAAACAAAACAAAAATACAAAACAAAAAGCAAAACAAAGAACAAAACAAAAGAAAGCAAAAGAAAGTTCTTTGTCAATTGGGTCTCTAATTCACGAATCAACCACCCAGCCCGCTATTTAACCCTTCTATCTCCGTGCATTGCATTTCAGTGTATATTGCAATTCGAGATCTTTTTTTCCCAACACCAAAAAGAAATACACACAGATGCACATATAGAAACAAGCACAAACATATACACTCATAAAACCACATATACAAACACACACAGACACACACCCATACAGATACACATACAAACATACACACACAAATACATACACATATTTGTGTACATATTTGTACACAAATTCATCCTTAGAGGTAAGCGATCAATACAAACATACACAAATTGAATACATTGAAATACACACATAAATAGTTACATACAAATACACTCATATAAACACACACATATAAACATATACACACACACTTATGAATACACATAAACAAACGCACAAATACAGACAAGCACATACATAAAAACACGCATACAAAAATACAAATACGTATACATACATAGCAATACATATACAAAATCAGGCACATACAAACTCATACATATGCTGAAATACAAACACACATAAGATGTACACGCATATAGACGCACTCACATAAACAAACACATAAATATAAACACACACATACACACTTAAGCAAACCCGCACATAAAACACATTTACAAAAATACAAACATCCCTCACATATGCATATACATACAAAAACAAACACATACAAACTCTCTCTCTCTCTCTCACACACACACACACACACACACACACACGCACGCACAAACACACTCAAAACATATATACAAACATATAAGAACACATTTAGGAAGCGTGCAGTGTAATTGTTAAAATCATAGGAAATGGACTCGTCGCCCTGAGTTCAAATCCTGGACGTGCTAATTGCATTTCACTTAGCGCTAATACCCTTGGGATAGGTATGAATCCTGCTCTCCCTCCTGCTATGGATAAATAGTAGGGCAGATTGGGCTCTTTAATCTTGGTTAGACAACCGGTCTAAGAGAAGGAAAACTCTGAATTCAAACCTGTTGAATTCCGCTTAAGAAATTGACCTGGTGTCGCATCCTGCTCGTGCGGAGGGGTTGGTAAATATATATATATATATATATATATATATATATATATAAACACATATAGACGCATACACATGCGCATATAAATACAAATAAACAATCGTATACACAAAATCATACGCACAAATACAAATATATATACGCACCTACATGCACGCACACACAAAAATAGACATATATAAACTTACACACACAAAAATACATAACATACACACTCACACATAAGTAAAGTCGTCGGGATGACCTAAAGTCAGTATCAACCAGACAACGAGGGAGTCTATCCTCTTTTTACTAGAGCTACACCAAGGAGACTGTTTTGGTGTCTGAGATGGAGCGCCACACCTACCATCTCCTTACTTGACCGTGCAGATCCCTGTGCTACTCATACGCTGAGTTGGTATCGAACCCGGAACCTTGCAGTTCCTAGTCTGACGATTTACTATATAGACGCACACACACACACGTATAAAAATACAAACACACACATGCATAAATACAGACACATAAATACATGTAAAGACACACAAACATGCGCCATCATCATTGCTCCCTGGTCCACTCTGACCTGTTTAGGGTCCCATCTATGGGTTAAATAGAAAAAAGTATTTATAAAAAAATTGTATTATCCATTAAGAATTGATTTATTTCAAAACTTTATCGGCATTAAATGACCCACTGAGGTTGATATGCCGTAAAACCAAACCAAACCAAAACCAAAACAAACAAGCGCACATATGCAAACACACACGTAGAAACTCGCACTTAAACACACTCATAAAAGAACCCGAGTACACACACACACACACATACTCACATACAAACACACACACACACACACACACACACATGCGCGCGCTTGCACATATACACACATACACACACACACAGACCAAAAGACGCACTCACAAAACAAGACACTCACACATAAGTAAAATCGTCGGGATGACCTAAAGTCAGTATCAACCAGACAACGAGGGAGTCTATCCTCTTTTTACTAAAGCTACACCAAGGAGATTTTTTTGGTGTCTGAGACGGAGCGCCACACCTACCATCTCCTTACTTGACCGTGCAGATCCCCGTGCTAGTCATACGCTGAGTTGGTATCGAACCCGGAACCTTGCAGTTCCTAGTCTGACATTCTACTATATAGACGCACACACACACACACACACACACACACACACAGACATAATGCACATAAAAATACAAACACACACATACATAAGTACAGACACATAAATACATGTAAACACACACAAACAAGCGCACATATGCAAACACACACGTAGAAACTCACACTTAAAAACACTCATAAAAATACACACACACACACACACATACGCACAAACACACACACACACGCGCTCGCTCACACACACACATACACACACACACGCACACACTCACACACACACACACTTACACAGACCAAAAGACGCACCCACAAAACAAGTTTTTATTGAAATTAAGTTTCTGTGTTCTTAGCAAAACAGTCACTATTTTCTGATAAATAAAAATTTGCATATGAAAAAAATGCAACTCCACATGATAACATACCTTGTAACAAAGCGTCTTTCTTGGAAACATAAATCTTCGTCGATCGCTTTTGAAAAGAAAGAAAAGAATTCGAATCCGAAATTAAAAACCGCTCCAACCAACTTCCTTGTTGCCGGATTGTGTCCAGTTATAAATGAATGTCAAATGTCTAGTGCATTAGCCAGCGTATGCATAGATTATCCTTGTTCATTGCTTTTGTGGCTACTTGGAGCAGCACCTTCTATACACCATCCATAAACTGACATTACTTGTGACAGGAGATCACGTCCGTGGGCAAGGCAATAATTCAGGACTTACAGAGGAGACACCTCACGGGGTATCCAAACGATATCGTACAGAATATGACCAGCATTATTGATTGGCTTCTGATACCGTTTGGGGTATTTGCTTATTTGTAAATTATTCTTTTTTCTTTTTTTTTTTTTAATTTTGTTGGAGTCGAATAGAATTCTGTAGGGGCACGCCTTCCCTTTTTGGTCAATTGTTCAAACTTGCACCTGTACGCATGCGCACACTGGTTTACATAAACTTGATTTCCCGCCCTATTTTCCCGCCTTTTTTCGTCCCATTTTTCGTGCGTTCTTCACTTCTTTTTTAGCGACCACAAAGAAAAGGGCACAGACCCATCAGAGACTAGAATGCCTGTCAACGTGTTTTTTTTTGGGGGTGGGGGGGGGGTGGCGGTGAAGACAATTTTTTGGATGCAAACCAAATTAACATTTTCTCAATAGGTATTTCTGTAAAGATTTCTTTTTTTTTACAATCTATTCAAGCGGGTGTTCTTATATATTATATATATATATTATATATATATATATATATATATATTTAAGACATCCAGAGATTTTTCCGCTATTCAATATTTCAATTAAATTGCGGTGCGGAAAAGCCCATATGAATATGGGTGGAAGTAGATCTATAGCCGCTCATATGACCGATATTTTAAGACTTCTTTAACACACACACACACACACACCACATACAACATTATACTTATATATATATATATATATTAATATATATATATATGCGCGTGTGTGTGTATGTGTGTGTGTGTGTAGAAAATATGAAAAACAAAGTATTCCAAATATAAATTTTTTGTAGATGGTGAGGTCGACGTTAAAACGTTTCAGTTTGTTAACCGGACATTAGGAAGAGTATAGTGCTGTCTTAAACTGTGGTGTAATTAATTATTTAGCAAAGAAAAATACTTAAATACCAGTTCCATCAGCAGTCATATATCTATTTCCAACGACACACACATACATACATACATACATACAAACAGGCTGTTGACAGTAGTGAAATTTCCGTGCCTGTTGAATTTCTTTACAATCCATTAAACTTTGTAGTTACCAAGCACTTTCTCTTTTTGCCTATGAAACTGTCAAAAATTCCCCCGAACACCCTGTATATATATAATTTCCAATTTATATATATATATATATATATATATTATATATATATATATATATATTTGTGTGTGTGTGTGTGTGAGTGTATGTCGGTGGAAATAGATTTATAACTGCTGATGTGACCGGTATTTAAGTGTTTTTCTTTACCAATTCTGACATTCTATTGTTTAAAAAACCTAGCGTAGAATAATTCACAACACCAACCAATCTGGTTATTTACTTTATCTATCTATCTATCTATCTATCTATATATATATATATATATATATATATATATATATATATAATAATAACAAAGACAGAAAAACATCATCAGAACAAAAGCAAAAAAACCCAAAAAAACAAACAAAAAAACAACAGAAATATAACTTTCAAAATAACAGCAATTAACTTCAGTAAGTGGTACATCACTCGATAGGTGGTCCCATAAAAAAACATTGCTTAGAAGCAATCTTCAATACACCAGGGAAACCAAAGACAAAATAAAGTCTATAAACTGAAATAGTGGTGGAAATACGTTAAGAATAAACAAGACTTCCGAAACAAAAACCTTTGACATATCCAAATGGTTTAGACATAACACATTAAATAATCTTTACATCTTTGTCTGAATGAGTGTATGGAAAGTTTAGCTATTAAAAAATACTTTGTGCCTTATCGGTTATTAGATTATTTACTGCTAAATAGATTTTATAATCTGGTTTATCTGCTGACCTGTTGGTATGGAGGTACTGACTTTACTTAGTTTCATCTATTTATCTCGTAGCGTGACGCACGCCGGATCTCAAGAACAAAGTTGGGTAAGTAGTTATAATGTTATTAATATCTTATTATGGAGATTCGGTGTCTGTCTGTCTGTCTTTAACAGAAATTACGTAACTGCTTACGTCACAATACCCTAGGATCGCGTGTTTATCAATGAGTATTTAATTTAGTAGCAAAAAACACGTACATTTTGGGTGCAAGTATTTAAGTTTTAATTAATGTAAATACAATATTAGATTAAAATTAAAAAGACTGACGAAATGAATGCATATAAAAAAGATTTACTTATTCTTGTTTTATTTTAATTGATTTCTCTATAAAATTATACATAATATTGTTTTAATATACAAGGGACATAAATTAAAACTCCTTAAAAAATCTTGTAAAGCAAACGCAAGACAAAATTATTTTAGCAACAGAGTGGTGAATACATGGAATAAACTACCATCATCAGTAGCGAATGCCCCATCTCTAAACTCCTTCAAGGCAATGTTAGATAATCTGTGGAATGATTGTAAATATTTTGTGGAATTAAAATGAATATTTATAAGGAACAGCTGACAGGTCTCAAACCTAATATACTAGCTGAAAGGATATTATTATTATTATTATTATTATTATTATAATTATATAATACATTTAAGAATAAATTCTAATATTAGAAATCAATAACACAACGTAAATAAAAGTTGTCGGGGAGGCCTAAAGTCGGTATCAGCCAATCAGCGAGGGAGTCTATCCCTTTTTCAATAGCGCTAGACCAAGGAGATTGTTTTCGCGTCTGAGGTGTAGCGCCACACCTACCATCAGCTCCTTACTTTACCGCACAGATCCCTGTGCGACTCATACGCTGAGTTGGCGAGGACCGGTATCGAACTAGGAACCTTGTGGTTTCTAGCCGAACGCTCTACCGACTGAGCTAACCCAGACCTTTAACACAACGTAATAATTTATTAGATATGGTTTTATTAAAACGGGCATGAAAATTATCCACACTTTATACTATGTAAACCTTTCTTCGTGATATAGAACGCACTTTGGGGGATTCTAAACTTATTAATAAGATGGGAAGTTTTGAGCTTGACTTTAATAGAGACATCGTTAATAGATAATATGTTAAGATTACATAATGACTATTTAATTGAGAATATCATGTAAATATCTAAAGGAATTGTGACGTCGTTTCGGTTACAGACAGAACGATACATAATCTCCTCTATCATAAGAAGTCAAAATTATTTATACATAGAATAAATAAATTTATTAACGATGTCTCTATGAAAGTCTGAGTTAAATTTTCCTCAAAACAGCCCCTGTTATTAGTACTTTTAAAATCTTGCTAATAATAAAGCATAATAATAAATAATAAATATATCACTAAACAATAAAGGTTTACATAATATATAGTGTGATTAATTTGCATATTGGTTTTAACAAAACCGGGTTTAATAAATAATTACTTGGTGTTATTGATCTCTAATATTATTGTTTTATTCTCCAACGTATTAAAATCATTTCTATGAATGATTTTTTGTAGAAAGCAATTAAAATATGATTAAAATTCGTGTAACCTTTTTATATGCATTCTTATTTAATTTTGTTAGTCTTTCTAATTTAATAAAATTAAATTTATATTAAAAATTGAATACTTACAGTCGGTGGGCGCATATTCTTGCTAATACTGATGATAATATACTATCACGGGCAAAAAGTAGAGAATCAACACACTTAAAGGGTGATTTTTAATAAATAGTTAAATGAATGAATAAATAAATAAACAAACAAATAAATAGATAAATAGATAGATAAACTAATCACGGTAAATAAACTAATGACTGACAAAACACAGAATACTTTTTATAGAGTAACTGAACATTCTGGCTTCTTAAAATATGTCCTAAACAAATTAGATTAAATTAAGAATGTTCAGCTATTAAAGAAACATGTTTTTCGTATTATCTGCTATTAGTTTATTTACTGCTAAATAAATAAAAAAACACCTAAATGAAAAACCTATGCGTGGAGAAGCGTTGTGTAATGGTTATCACCGAAAGAAATGGACCCAATAATATGAGTTCAAATCCTGGACGGGTCTGTTTATATTTCATATAGCGCTAATACCATTCGAAAAGGCATGCATCCAACTATTTTCCCTCCCCCTCAATGGGGTCACCTGTTGGCTGTGGGTGGCGACCTATGATGCTTAAGGACGGAATCCTTGTAAGCTGAGGAGTCCATGACTTGCAGCATTCCACTTTGGCTCTTACTTGGGCTTGACGGACTTGATGGTAGCCCTCCTCCGATCACTCGGCTATTCATGTCAAGCCCTAACTCCTAATTTTCTTATAGCTATCTCTTAACCATTTTCATCATCATCATCATATATATATATATATCAACCCCTCTGCAATATCTTAAGCGGAGTTTAACACGTTTGAATTAAGAGTTTTCCTTCTCCTAGATTAGTTGTTTAACAAAGCTTAAGTTTTTCCTACTATTTACCCATTCCTGGGGGTGATGATAGTTCGATTCATATCTTTCCGATGGGTATTAACGCAATATGAAATAAAATCAGTCTCGTTCAGGATTTGAACTCGTGTCACCGAATCCATTTACCACGACGATAACCATTATTCATGATGCCTTGATATTTTTATCATATATATGCTAGAAAGTGGTGACTGAAGGTCTTAGTATCCTGGGTATACTGTTAAACTTCATTTAGCGTTGAGTTTCCAATTGTGGGGCTCTGGGGATTGTCGAGTACACATTTATTGCCACTACTACGAGGTCCAATCCGATCCGAGGTGGTAGTACCAGTTAGGATTCAATCTAGGGGTTAAATAGTTCAAAACATGAGTCTAATAAAAGAGTTTTTAAAATTTCTCTGAATGTTTGAGATGAGGCTTGAAGATTAGTATTATTAGCAGAATGAGAACAGGATACCCCTGTGGAATCAATAAAGGTTTAGGTTCAAAGTTCCGTGATGGCTCCCGAATACGACAAGAAAGTTCCCGAGTTCGAAAAGAAGGTTCCCGAGTCCAAGAAGGTTCCCGAGTCCAAGAAGGTTCCCGAGTCCGACAAGAAATACCTGAAGAAGGCCGGAGGGTATATCGGCTGAAACGTTGTACAAATAACAATGAAGACGTGGACAATAGTCCGAATAACGCTAATAATACTAGTTTTTAAAATATTTGACTACCCAACAAGAATAGATAAAATAGAATGTTTTCGGCAAAAAATAAACCAAGGGTTGACATGCTATAAAATTCCAACCAGCCAACAAACCAACCAACCTAAGCAAAGGACAAAATCATTTTTAATAAATTTGTTACAACTACATAGGCGAAAACAATTTCACTGGCCGCACAATTGAGTGCATGAATAAGTGATGATCAAAAAAGCCATTTTGTTCTGACATGAGTTCCTTTTAATAAAATATTGAGTTTTAGAAAAATCAATAAAATCATTTTTTTTTTTTAAGTTTATTACTCGTAAATCATATCGACTAACTCCGCCAACGGCTTAAAATCTCCAGACATTTATAAATAAGTGGCATGTATTAAAAAATAATCTGAAGATTATAATCAAATTATTGAAGCCATA
The DNA here is from genome assembly GCA_023376005.1 of Doryteuthis pealeii. Lineage (NCBI taxonomy): Eukaryota > Metazoa > Mollusca > Cephalopoda > Myopsida > Loliginidae > Doryteuthis > Doryteuthis pealeii. The sequence continues at coordinate 52,587,237 of CM042142.1, forward strand.
AAATATTTCAAGTCATTTATCATAAAATGATTAATAGGATGTCGTCTGCTTTGCCCAAGTCGTCTCCGCCATATTGAAATCGTCTGCATTTTATTAAGTCACCTTCGACGATCGTTCTTATTCTGGTTAAAAAGGATGGCGTAGCAATCATTTACCCCGGGGAGCATAATGGCGGGAACTTTTTAAAAATTTTTTTTATCAAAGATTGTATATTCATTAAAGGGACCAGTATTTTATGACAGAGTTTCTAGTTCAAGACCAGAAGGCTCCTTCATCATTTGCAGTCCTCTGATTAATGACTATATTAAACATAATACATATTTTAGTGGGTGATATCCCATTTCAATTTTATATCACACACACACACACACACACACACACACACACACACATATATATATATATATATATATATTATATTATTTATGGGTACTACTATGTGAACATAGCGTATGTAGTTAATCAATAAGGGCTCATATATTGTGAATATAGAGCATTAATAGTTGTAAAAGAAGTTGTTTCCCGACCGCGGTTTCGGTGTTATTCCAACACCTTCATCATAAGAATCCCCATGATGAAGTTGTTGAAATAACACCGAAACCGCGTCGGGAAAACAACTCTTTTACAACTATAATATATATATATATATGTATAGTTAATCCTTTGTTAGTATTGGAGAAATGAGAATAAAGTGCTCAATTACTTCTGTAAGAGCTGCATTTGTTTATTATAGTGTACATTACATTTAAAGTGCAATTACTACCATTGGTTTCTGGGTAACATTTTTTTGCGGCTGCCCGTCATCACGGTAGCGCGTTACCGTGATGACGGACAGCCGCAAAAAAATGCTGCTCAGAAACCAATGGTAGTAATTGCACTTGAAATGTATTGAACACTATATATATATATATGTTGTGGATTTTGCGTCTCCGTATGCTACTGGTGCGTATATATATTTGAGGTGAATGTTAGTATTTGTATCCGTTGTAGGAGATACATATACCAGGTTTGGGCTTAGGTGTGAAGCATTAACGTCCTTATTATGCTAATGTAGTTAGCGTAATATGTTAGTTGAGGAATAATTATCTGAAGACTCTGTGGTTTGTTTTGAATAAATGAAACTCTAAACAAACCACAGAGTCTTCAGATATTTATTCCTCAACTAACATATTACGCTAACAATATTAGCATAATAAGTACGTTAATGCTTCACACCTAAGCCCAAACCTGGTATAAGTATCTAAATATCTAGAATAAATCACAGGCAAATGAACAACATCCTAGTTACCCGATTTTTCTTTACACTACCATTAGGATAGCCTTAAACTAACGCCAAACCACACACACACACACACACACACACACACACATATATATATATATATATATAAAGTTAAACCTAATGAGTCAGATATATCTACTAACAGTTTCGCTTAGTAGCTTATCATGGCAAGTTTGTTATATATATATATATATATATATATATATATATATATATATATATATATATATATATATATATATATAACAGGGTGTTAAATCAAGGCTTCTAGACAGCCACTGATGCAGACCACGTTTACCCATCCATCTTCCAGGACAATGGTGATTCAGCCATTCACGAACGACTATAGCAAAATGTGGAGGAGCGTCATCTTGCATAAAAAATCATATCTTCAATATTCTTCTAAGTATGTAGTTTTAGGGTACCAAGAGGAAACCAATTGCAATAGTCAGTACAAATTTACCTTGCAAACAATTCAACTACAATCTCATACTCCCAAAAATGAGGGATTTTTTTTTCAAAATATTAATCTTGTTAGTGAGGATCGAACCCATGAATAATTGCTCTATGATACTCGTTTGCTAAACATTACACTATGATGAGGTATCTATAGAAAGAAAAAAAAGAGAAAATCTTTACATATATAAAGGGAAGCTGGTGTGCATGTATAAAGGTATGTATCTCCGGATGAACCTACAAAAATAAAACAAGTAAATACCAAGTAAATATATATATACAGATTAATTATCACTGGTTTTTGCTTTTTGTGAAAAAATTATGAAGATTTGATTTATATTCGAAGATATTTAGAAAATCAAAATATTCATAGAAATAGCATTGAAATTCTACTTAAAAATGTCCAGCATTTGCAAATCCAAAAAGTAAACAAATCAGTACACCAGATATTCCCCCTGTACCCAGGCGATGCTGAGTAGCCGCTTCTAGTACATATTGTCGAAAGAATCGTCTCTGGTGACCAAGGTACAACTGGCCGACCTGTCAGGGTTGCTAAAAAATATACTTCTTCAGCGATCCACTCCTGCTTTGGATCAGATAACTACAGTATAACTTTGCAGAAACTTGTAACAGCCGTTTCTGAAAAAAATTATTAGAATAAAGCTGAATGGAGAGGGTAGCCTATTTATAGGTGTTGTTTAACTACCTCATCCTCCCAACATTAATCCAGGTTATAAATTTTGTCCCTTACCGGCCTCGCGTTCTTGGTACTCACATGTCGTCAGAGACTTCCTCGAACCAGCCACTCCGCGGTAAGTCACAAGTCCCCCCTTTTTTCCACATATATAAAGGCTGTATGTATGTATTTATGTATGTACGTATATATGTACGTACAGATGAAATTACGAAAATTAAACAAATAACGACAAAGTAAATATATATATATATATTATATATATATACAGATCAAATATCACCGGTTCCTGCTTTTTTTGCAAAAAATATGAAGATTTGATTTATATTCCAAGATATTTAAACATTAAAATGTACATAGAAATAGCATTGAAATTCCACTTAAAAATGTCCAGCGTTAAATCTCAAAAGTAAACAAATGAATACACCAGGGTTATCCCGTCTACCAAGGCGACGCTGGGTAGCCGCTTCTAGCGTCAAATGAACAGTGGAGATATTTTATTTGCCTGTCATGTCAGACTTCGAAATAAGCAACTATAACACAGAAAAGGGTTGTTGATGCCAAACGTCTAGAGAAGTGTTGATCTCAAATAAATAAGCACAGGGTACGTATTGCTCCAAAGAGTTGATGATACTGTTGGAATATTTTGGTGTTATAGTTATTTACTAAGCTTAGCTTAGATGTGGCACAAGGCCAGAAGTATGGGGCACCCAATGAGAACTGAACTCATTAACAATGGTCTGCGAAACTTGCTTGCTAACCATTACACCACGTGAAGTGCCCACAAATATTTACTAAGCTTAGCTTAGATATGGTACAAGGCCAGAAGTATGATGCACCCAGTGAGAATCGAACTCACTAACAATAGTCTGCCAATCTAACTTGCTAACTATTACATCACGTGAGGTGCCCATTTTGGTGTTATAGTTATTTACTAAGCTTAGCTTAGATGTGGCACAAGGCCAGAAGTATGGGGCACCCAGTGAGAATCAAACTCACTAACAATGGTCAGCGAATATATCTCGCTAACCATCACACCACGTGAGGTGCCCTTTTATTTACTAAGCTTAGTTTAGATGTGGGACAAGTCCAGTGAGAATCAAACTCACTAACAATGGTCAGCGAATCTATCTCGCTAACCATTACACCACGTGAGGTGCCCTTTTATTTACTAAGCTTAGTTTAGATGTGGGACAAGCCCAGTGAGAATCGAACTCACTAACAATGGTCAGCAAATCTAGCTTGCTAACCATTATACCTCGTGGGGCACCCCTTTTTATACCACGTGAGGTGCCCATTTTGGTGTTATAAGGTGTGCTGAAATCCATCACTTAAACTTATAGACTCTGCGTGGACACATGGATTAAACCCGGCCAATCAACAGCTCGAATACGGGGTTCGTTAAATATTTGATCGTCGATCTGGAAAACCGTTCATTTGCACGTATTCGCTATTGCCGAACGGACCTACAACAAAGGAATTTGCTCAATCAAAGGATTCTATTCAACACTAAGGGACAACGAGGAACAACAAAGGATTCTTCACTAAAGATAAGCCTCTGCTTAACACATAGGATCTCCACTGTAAAGTGCTTTCACTCTGCCGTAGTTTCTATTGATCCAACCCCTTCATCACGGGCAAGATGTGGCTCAAGGTCAATTTTTAAGAGCCCAGTCCGTAGAGCATCGGCCTTGGAACTCCAATGTTCTGAGTTCGATACCGGATCTCGGAGCATGAGTAGCACAGCTGGGATCTGTGCGGTAAAATGGGAAACTGAAGGTAGGTGTGGTGCTTCGCCACTGACACAAAAACAATATCCCTGGTCTAGTCCCAACAAAAAAGAAATAGACTCTCTCACTGTCCGATTAATACTGACAATAGGCCTCTCTACCGACTTTACTTGCTTACTTTTAAAACTGTTTTGAATTCAGAGTTTTCCTTCTCCCAGACCGGTTGCCATACCGAGATCTGTTGGATTATATGTGGTATAAGATGAACACAAAATAGTCACTTCTATTTATGAACTTTCTGAACAACAGCAGCAGGAACTACCGATAAAAATTGGCCTATAAGTAACGACAAGACGCATTTAAGATCGTTTCCAATTGTCCTCAAATCAATTAGTGGTTGAACTTTCTGCCAGCAAGACCTATATTTTGGATTAACACCAGATAAATATTACAGTCTTGGACTAATACATATTACAAGGAACACTACAGACTTGAACTAGAGCCTAGTCTGCCCTGCTATTTACCCATAGTTGTCATAGTTAATTCAGACTTTTCCTTCTTCTATACTGGCAAAAGAAAACAGTTTGCCCTACTATTTGCCCATAGATGGAGAGAGAACAAACAGATTCATACATTTCCAAAGGGCATTAGCACAGAGTGAAACGCAGTCTCGTCCAGGATTTGAACCCGGGTCTCCTATTCTGTTTCTTACAACGATAAGCGTGTCTCGGCCCCAGTATTTACCCATAACTGCATGGGTGGGGTGGAAAGAACTATTCATGCGTTTTATTCACTAATTGTAAAGTTGGTTGTTTTGTTTTCCGGTCATTTAGTGCCGAATCAAGTCATTTTGATAAACAAAAGACTCAGGTTGGTTACAGTACCTGCTGTTGCTTAAGTGGTTACCTAATTAAGTATAGAACAGGCTCATTGCTGCTTAACTTCAGTGATCCTTTCAAATTGGATTTCTTGAATATTTTGTGATAAAAAAAAGATAAAATTAATTAGATTTTTATAGTTTGGTTTTCTTTCTATTATTGAATCTTTCTAATTAAAATCTAGATAAATACTTGAACTGTGAAAACAAAAGCTTAAAGTCTTCAAAATCATTGTACTCCCCTTCCCCTTGCCTGTTTATATATAGAGTAAAACGAGTTAGGTACAGTACCTAGTGTCGCTTAAATGGTTACTTAATCAAGTATTCAACAAACCCAACTTGGGTGATCTAGCGGGAACCGATGCTTTCAACGCGATTAGACCCTAATTAATTGTGAAGTGAAACACTACCAGCCTCGTCCAGGACTTGAATTCGGTTCGACTAGTCCATTTCGTGCGACGATAATCGTTACGCGACAAGCACTTCTGTATCCATTATAATGTATGTAAATGGTGGTAGTTAAATTAGTATGACGTACGTAACTAGAATAATAAGGCGTTGTGTTAATTTTCTAATCAAAGTACTGTTGTTTAGTGTGTACATGGTGAAAAGTAAATGAGAATAAATTATATAACCTGCACCTAAATCAATAGAAAATAAAAATCAGCGTAATTCTTTTAATTGTATACATGCGTCAACTTAGAAAAATAGGAAAAGGTCATTTAATAAGACCCCCCCTAGCCTCGAGGACGGCCTCGAGGTTAGGTCTCGTTTCTTGGTTTAGTGGCATATCAACATTCGTAGGTTATTTAACGCCTAAGTCATTATTGCTCACGTCAAGCCCTATCACCTATATGATTGTCCCAATTTGTTTGCCCTTATAGCAAACCTCCTGCCCTTTTTATAATATATTTGCTAGAAGGCGAGGGCTGAGGTTATTAGTGTCCTGGATATGACTGCATCTAGTGTTCCAATTCAGGAGCTCTGGGGAATGTGGATTACCCCTTTATCGCCATTAATCACGACTTCCACTCCGACCCGAAATGGTCTGGAATAGCTCAAGAGTTGACATACTCTAGAATCCAACCAAGCTGATAAACAAACTATTCGCTTAAAAATCTGACATTAAATAACCCACAAAGGTTGATCAAATTGACAAGTTCAAATTCGGGACGAGGCTATTTGTGTTTCGTTTCAGGCTAATGTCGTTTAGAAAGGCGTGAGCCCATCTGTTATCCTTCTGGCTATGGGTAAATAGTAGAGCAAACTGTAGTCTTGCTAAGGCAATTGGCTAAGCAGAAGGAAAACCAGCTGTACTCCGCTTAAAATTGACGCTGATTGGGTGATTTTAACTGATTCTATTATTCCCAAGTATTTGTAGTTTTCATTTTCTCGAAGTGTTTATTATTATTATTATTATTATTATTATTATTATTATTATTATTATTATTAAAAGTTTTTTTTACACCAGCATTAGCTGATGGTCTTTCAATGGAGTCTGAGTGAAATATTTAAGGGCCGGGTTAGCTCAGTCGGTAGAGCGTTCGGCTAGAAACCACAAGGTTCCTAGTTCTATACCGCCAACTCAGTGTATGAGTAGCACATGGATCTGTGCGGTAAAGTAAGGAGCTGATGGTTGGAGTGGCGCCCCACCTCAGACGCAAAAACTATCTCCTTGGTCTAGCGCTAGTGAAAAGGGGATAGACTCCCTCGCTGATTGGCTGATAATGACTTTAGGCCACCCTGACGACTGTACTTTACTTAGTCTAATGGAATGCGAAAATCCACTGGATGACAAGTCCTTTTCTTTTCTTTTTTTATCAATACTAAGCCGGCCGGGATTAGTTGATCCATTTGTATCTCAAAGTCCCAGAGAAATTTATGCGTCTCATCTTCTAGTACAGATTATGACTTGTGCATAGACCATTTGTCAGCATGGCCAAACATTAGTCTTTTGCACAATTCCCTGTGGATAGCCTTCTCCGCTCAGTTATACCTGCTATTGTATTCATTTTATGCCACTTAGCTGCATTTGATTATAATGTGATTAACCGTTTTATCACCGTCTCCATATAACCAACACTTGATTTTTGTCTTCGTCTGATCAATTTTTGCTTTCCAGTAATTGATTCTTATGGTATTATTTTGTGCTGCTGCCATCTAAAAATATTCAGTTCATCTCTTGAGTTTTCCTCCTCTTAACCTTTCCAGGTTATCTCGTATTATTATTATTATTATTACTAGCACATATATGCACCCTCCGGGTACAAGTATCTAATGTAATAAAATATTATATTAAATTAGAAAAGCGAATTAAACTAAATAAAAATGCAGATAAAAAGATTTGAAACAGGGTATAATAGAAAAATAGAACAACTGAAACTTACTTTTCCATCAATCTCGTCTTTTATTGATAAATTTTCCTAATTTAAATATTTAGTTAAAATAGGAAGTAAAGAATAAAATTGCATTTATTACTTCTTGTTAATGGATTTCTTTTAAGATCTATTGAAGAGATTTTTGCTCATATTCATTAATATAAAACCAAACAATTAAAAATCCATAATACTAAGCACATATTTATTAAAATCAATTTTTTTATATCAATATGCAAATTAGCCTTTCCATTCACACTGTAAACTGCTATTTTGTGGTATATATAAATACAATTGCATTTTATTAGTATGCAAAAAGTCCAACAGTATAAAAGACTATTTTATTAGTAATCGGAGGTTTAAATAAAAATAAAATCATGGAGAATATAATTATTATTATTATTTAGTTTTTCACATCTATCATAGCCGGTGGTTCACTGAAGACTGAGTGACTGCAAGTCTCCTCAGGTCTCCAGGACTCTTCTGAGTATACTAGCCGATTTTTAACAGTGCTGTATATAGGTGGTCTCGATTCTTCCTCTGATTTTGAAATTGAGTTTGAAAAATGTGTTTTAAAAAATCAGTTTAAAAAAATTGAGTACCTATCAAGAATGAATAAAAATCGGCATAGAATAACCCAATAATGGTTGACATACCGTAAAACCCAACCAACCAACCAACCAACCAGCCAACCGTATGCATGGACTCCTTGTTCACATTCACTGAATTTTACTGTATGGCATACAGGCTTCAGGCTGCTTAAAGTATATGCTTTTACGAGGTGTTCTCTCATCTAAGTAGTGATCATGCCCATCGTTGCTTAACTATTGGGATCTGGCAGGAACTGTTGCTCTCAGCATGACGTGACCCTAAGTCAGGATTGAACTCACGGTAAGTATTGGTAAAACTAGCTAACCACTGCTCCATATTGTTACATCTACCTTCTTATATATATTTACCAGCTCCTCCGCACGAGTACGATGTGACACATGTTCAATTTCATTAGCAGAGAGTTTAAACAGGTTTGGAGTCACAGTTTTCCTTCCCTAGACTAGTTACCTAGCCAAGATTAAAGAGCCAAGTTCTGTCGTACTATTGACCCATAGATAGAGGGAGAGTTGTTTGATGGAAATCTTTTCCAAGGGTATTATCGCTATGAGAAACGCAAAGAGCCTCGTTCAGGATTCGAACTCAAGTCGACAAGTCCATTTCCTGCGACTTTACCCATTACACCACGCGCCTCCATCTACTTTCTTATAAGGGATTACTCAGCGTAACTTAGTCTGGCACAAGGATTTTATAAGGTCACCTGATAAGAATTGAACTCACTATAAGTAGTAGGCATTTTATACGCTTATTAGTTTGGCACAAGGACAACATTATGGGACACCCACTCATAATCCAACTCACTAATAACGGCCTGCTAGCCTAACTTGCTAAGCATTAGACCCTAATGAGACCTCCAAAACAGTAGTCATTCCCTAAGCAAAGATGAGTAAATTGGCACATGCCCAGATGTATAGGACACCCAGTGAGAACCAAACTCATTAACAACGGTCTAGCTCGTTAACCATTACACCATGCAAGGCGTCCAAATTTGCTATCGTGTGAATGGCCTGTGAGATTAGCTTATTAGCTGGTACTTCACAGTAAGGCACCTTTTAAACATCTTAGGAAATGGAATTGGTGACCCGTTCGTATCCTGGGCGAGATTATTTGCGTTTCACTTCGTACTAATGTCTTTTGGAAAGACATGAAATCTATCTGTTCTTTCCTCAGCTATGAGTAAATAGTAGGAGCAAAATTGTGTTCTTTATCCTTGGTTAGGTAACTGGTCTAGGAGAAGGAAGACTTTGAATTTTAAAAAAGAAACTGCTAAAAAGATTACCTTGTGTCGCCTCCTGTCCGTAGTTGAAAGGTTACAGACTAAGCTTTAGTCTGATACAAGTGTGGGAGCCTTTACACACACACACACACACACACACACACACACATATATATATATATGTGTGTGTGTGTGTGTGTGTGTTTGTGTGTGTTGAAATGAAAAATAAAGAAAAGAAAATGCTGAACACATAAAATAGATTTTATTTTTATTTTGTTTTACTGACACGTGTTTCGGTTAGGAGTTTATCCATGTACATATTTATTCTATCTATTATTATTTTAAAGACAAAATAAAATAACAATAATAAAAAACTAAAAAAACGTTTAGTACACAGGGAATAATGCCCTTCTTCAGAGTAAAAAACCCAAAAAACACAAAAAAAAACACCAAAGAATTTACTCTGAGGATGGTCGTTATTCCCTGAATACTAAATTAAAAAAAATAGTTTTCTATCATTGTTATTTTATTTTGTATTTAAAATAATAATAGATAGAGTACATATGCACATAGATAAACTGCTGGCCGAAACACGTGTCAGTAAAACAAAATAAAAAAAAAATATTTTATCCGTCCAGCATTTTCTTTCCTTTTAATCATCTGTTTGATTAATGCTTTTTTAATTCTACATGTATAAATGAAATGCTGCCCACACACACACACACACACACACACACACACACACAACACATATATAATATATATATATATATATATATAATATAACCAACCCCTCTGCGCGAGCAGGAAGTAACACAGGGTCATCTTCTTTAGGGGAGTTTGACAGGTTTGAATTCAGAGTTTTCCTTCTTCTAGACTTGTTACCAATCCAGGTAAGAGCTCAGAGAGAGAGAGAGAGAGAGAGAGAGAGAGAGAGAGAGAGAGAGAGAGGAGAGAGAGAGAGAGAGAGAGAGAGAGAGAGATTAGTTGGCTGCATACCGTTTATATATATAATATACCCGATGGTATTAGCGCTATGCAAACAGCCTCGTCCAGGATTTTGAACTCGGTCGACGAGTCTATTTCCTAACCTAACCATTACACCTCGCGCCTTCGAAAATAAATATCAGTCCCGACGGCTGGGGCTTTAGCATACAGTGGTAAAATCTCTTCGAATGGGAACACCTGCTGGCCATGGGTGGCGATACGTGATGCTTAAGGATGGTACCCAGGTGGCTGAGCAACCCATGACATGCAACACTCCACTTTGGGCCTTACTTAGGCTAGACGGGCGGTCGGAGAGTCCCCCTTCGATCAATCGGCTGGTCACGTCAAGCCCTAGCACCTATATAATAGTCCCAACCCTATTGCCCTTATGGCAAGCGCCAACCCTTTTTATCATATGAGTGATAGTAGGCGGTGGATGGTGGTCTTAGTGTCTTGGGTACGGCGTTAAACTCTATTTGATGGTGAAGTTCAAATTCTGGAGCTCTGGGGAATGTGGAGTACCCCTTCCTCCATTACTCCCAGGTCTACTCTGACCTGGAGCGGTAGTACTTGTAAGGGTCCCATCTATGGGTTAAAAAGAAAAAATGAGTATAAATGTGTGTTTAGAAAATTGTTTAAAAAAAATTAGTATTCATCATAACAAAAATGTCTTCGGCATGAAATAAACCAACAAAGCCTAATTTCAAATTCAGTCGGTAGAGTGGTAATACCAGTTAGTATTCCATCTATGGTTTTAATAGAAAATGAGTTTAAAGGACCATATAACCTATAGGCACCCCTTTTTGATCTTGATTGAGAAAGGACATGTTTTTCATTTACACCGTCAATATCTGGTTGTTTTAAGAGACGATTTTTAGATTTAAATTTTTTTAATAAAACTAACCCCTAACCCTAACCCTAACCCCTAATAAACAACCGGATATTGACGGTGTAAATGAAAAACATGTCCTTTCTTAATCGAGATCAAAAAAGGGTGCCTAAAGGTAATATGGTCCAGTTTAAAGAATGTGTTTCTTAAAAAAATTGAGTTTGAAAAAAAATTGAATACCATCAAGAATGAATAAAATAAAACTTGTTTGGCATAAAATAACCCAACAAATGTCGACATGCCGTAAAACCAACCAACCAACGTAGATAAAAGGGGCAAAAAAAAAAGCAACAATTGAAGTACAAGTGAAAAGTAAAATGTCAGGTCCAGCTTCCACTCTTTAAAATTCGATTTCTCTAGTGGCATCATTGACCGAATTTATCCTTTCTTTCGCTTCTTCTGACCGATATAGTTTCTTCAGCTTATCTACCAGTAGCGAGTCAGCCTCAATGTCGTTGTTGTCGTTGGCTGCAGCGGAGACGGCGGCTTCAACGGGCGGCAGTGGCAGCTGCAACGACAGCGGCGGCGGTGGTGACGGGCTAGTCTTGTCCTACTGAGCGAAAGACAATGAGTACCGTTCTGCCATGTGTGTCGTGTGTCGGACCTGGCAGCATCAGCTATGGTTTAAAAAATAAAAATAAAAGAAGTGTGTGTGTGTGTATGTGTATGTGTGAGTGGGTGCGTTTGGGTGTGTCGTGTGTGTGTGTGTATGTATGTGGAGTGGGTAGCAGTGAGAAAGCGCGGTAAAAGCAGTGGAACTTGACTGCAGCAGAAGCAGAAGCAGCGCCTGTGTCGTTTCTATTTACGTCCCGTCTGCTTGCTGCTAAGGTCTGTGCGCCGGAAAGATGCAAGGCGGGTTGAGTGTAAAAAATAAATAAATAAATAAATAGATAAAAAAATAAACAAATAGAATAAAACAATAAAATAAAGGGAAACGCATTGGCAAGAATGGAGAGCATGAGTACTCGACGTCACACGTTCATGACGCTTCACACCACACGACACACGTACATTAATGATGGCGCATATACATGCCACAAAAACATGCGTATACAGACAATTGCGCATGCGTGTAATGGCCATCGCTGCATACAGCCGACAATGCAATCTCGCACAATCACAAACGCACACTAAAATTCTGATACATGCATATTACTGACGTCAGCTTATCTTTCAAAGTGTTTTTTTTTGTCTTTTTTTTGCAATTGTTCTTCCTTATTTCAGTTTTATTTTAAACAACCCTTTTCTATGTTGAATGATTAATCTTATTTTATTTTATTTTATTTTATTTTCTATCAGTTGCTCTCCTTTTAGGTCCACCCAATTATTTCTTGCCCAATTTTCGTGACCTTTTTTATTTTATTTCTTGTATTTTCCTTCGTTATTATTGTCTTTTTAAAATTCTTTTTTTTTTTGTCCACTCTTTCGAATATCCTTAGTTTCTATTGTCTTTCTATCTTTCTTTCTTCTTTCTATTTAGTGTACTTTTTTCTTTTTTCTTTCTTTCTTCTTTCTTTCTTTCTTTCTATTTTAGTGTAATTTTTCTTTCTTTCTGTTTAGTGTACTTTTTCTTTCTTTCTTTCTTTCCTTCTTTCTTTCTTTCTATTTTAGTGTACTTCTTCTTTTATTTCTTCTTCTTCTTTCTCTCTTTCCTTCTTTCTTTCTTTCCTATTTTAGTGTACTTTCTTTTTCTTCTTTCTTTCTATTTAGTGTACTTTCTTCTTTCTTTCTTTCTTTCTTTCTTTCTTTTGTTTTAGTGTACTTTTTTCTTCTTTCTTTCCTTCTTTCTTTCTTTCTTTCTTTCTCCTTTCTTTCTTTCTATTAGTGTTTCTTTTCTTTCTTTCTTTCTTTCTTTCTTTCTAGTTTAGTGTACTTTGTCTTTCTTTCTTTCTTTTTCTTTCCATTTTAGTGAGTTTCTTCTTTCTTTCTTTCTTTCTTCTTTCTTTCTCTTTCTTTCTTTCTGTTTTATTGTACTTTCTCTTTCTTTCCTTTTTTCATTTTGTTTTCTTCCTTCTTCTGACTTCGTGTACTTTATTTTTGTTAAATATGTGCGTTCGTTTAGTCCAGTTTTCATCGCTCATTCTTTCTTTCTTTCTGTTCTTTTCTTTCTTTCTTTTTATCTTATGTACCTTATCTTTCTGCTTCGTATACATCCTTTTTGAAAATAGGGGCGTTCTTTTTTGACAGTTCTCTTTCCTTTCTTCCTTTCTTTCTTTCTTTTTTCTTTTCTTTCTTTTCTTTTCTTCTTTTCAATTAATATATACCTTCTCCTTCTTTCCATTCATTCTAATCTTTATTTCCTCGTTTCTTTTTAAATGTTTGGTTCTTATAAAAAAAGCAAACAAACAAACAAAGTTTCTTTCTTTCTTTCTCTTATTCTTTCTTTCTTTCTTTTCTTTCTGTTCTTTTTGGAATAGATGCCTGAAGGAAATAAAAATGAGTAATTATTTTATTTCACTTGTCACTTGATTCACGAAAATCCGAATAGAAAATCCATTTATATAACGTATTAAACTGCAAAATAAAGAAAAAAGAAAAAGAGAAAAAGAATTAAATAACAAATAAAATTGAAAAGAAAACACTTACTTGACGAAATACAGAAAAAGTATATTATTTTCTAATGAAAGAAGCAATCAGTAAGCAACAAAGAAATGGGGAAATAGATCATATATATATATATATATATAATATAATATATAGATATAATATATATAAGAGGAGAGCGAGGATGAGAGGCGAAGAGAGAGGAGAGAGAGAGAGAAGTAGAGAGAGAGAACGGTGGTGACATGGAGAGAAGAGAGAGAGAGAGAAAGAGACGGGAGAAGAGCAAGATTAGAATCAGAGAAAAGGGAGAAGGAGGGCCGAGAGAGTATGAGCGGTACAAAAAGGGAGGGCAGAGAAAGAGGAAGAGAGATCAGAGGAAGAGAGAGAGAGAGAGAGGAGAGAGGAGAAGAGAGTGTGAGGGGAGGAGTTCAGAGAGGGCATACAGAGATTGAGGGCAGAGAAGAGAGGGAGAGAGGGGCAGGGACAGGGGACAGAGAGAGAGAGATAGAGAGAAAGAGAGAGAAAGAAAAGAGAGAGAGAAGAGAGCAAGAGAGAGAAAGGAAGAAAGAAAGAGAGAGCAGAGAGAGAGAGAGAGCGGAGCGAGCGAGAGAGAAAGAGAAAATGGAGGTCGCAGAGATAGTGAGGAGACAGAGGTATGAGCACAGAGAAAGAGGAAAGAGAGAACAGAGGAAGATGAGAGAAGAGAGGATCAGAGAGAGAGAGAGAGAGAGAGAGAGAGAGGAGAGAGAGAGAGAGAGAGAGAGAGAAGCAAAGAAAGAGAGGAAGGCCGATAGAGAGAGAGGGAGTAGAAGAAATAGAGTGGTGGCAGAAAAATAAGGGAGAGAGCGATAGGGAGAGAGAGAGAGAGAGAGAGAGAGAGAGAGAGAGATGAGAGAGAGAAGAGAGAGAGAGGGGAGGTGAGAGAGAGGGGGGAGATTTGTTTATTTTAAATTAAAAACATTTTTATCTATTACACATGTTGTACAATCGTTAGAGAATACGAGAGCAACTTAATATTTATCGGTGCCTAAAATGGGAGTGGCAAGCCAGTTTCAAATCCTGACCAAGTTTTGATGTGTTCACTTGGCACTTATGCCATTGGCAAAAGCATCTTTTCTCCTAAATAGTAAAGCAGATTCGTCTGGGTTTGGTTTGTCACCCAGTCTAGGAGAAGATCATCTTTGAATTTAAAGTTTTAATGCTTATATCTTCCACCAACCCGTTGTGGGTTAGTCATGGCAGACAAAGGGCTAGGAGAGATAAACCTAAACAAAACGCGGTAAAGGCATCATCATCATCATCATCATCATCGTCGTCGTCGTCGTTGCACTAGTAGCATGGATATCCATGACAATCTCGCACCAACCGTCCCTATCATTCCTTGCTCTCGAGAAGTCCTCTGCACAGCATCCAGTATCCGCCTAGAGCTGGTCAATATAGATTTTTGCTGGACGGTTCACACTGGCGTGCCCATGTGCTGATTTACATGGGAGGACGTCACTTATGAGTTCGTCCTTGCTTCTCTAGCAGTGTCCAGTATGTCTTGATTGTCTCACTCGGAGGGTTTGTATGATAGGGAGCAAGTGGCCATAAAGCTGCTTTCTTCTAGGGTTTTGTTTTTCACGATTTGTTTAATATCACACGTAGCATTCTTGGGAAGCTTCCATCTAGCTTATTCTTTCGGCGCTTCAAGTGGTGCTGCCATACAGTAGCACTGGCA
This sequence comes from Doryteuthis pealeii, assembly GCA_023376005.1. NCBI lineage: Eukaryota > Metazoa > Mollusca > Cephalopoda > Myopsida > Loliginidae > Doryteuthis > Doryteuthis pealeii. The sequence continues at coordinate 52,602,616 of CM042142.1, forward strand.
CAACAACAGAACTGGAGTCTAGTAAGATTGTACAGCTGGTCCAGTTCAAGCGTTTTCATGCAGTTTTCTCTATTTATCATCTGTAGCAAGATGGGGATATTATCCTGACTTTTGTGAGCTAGAACTACTATATTAGAAAAGGAGGAAGAAGGAAATAAGTGAGAGATGATAAAGGTTTAAAAAATAGTGATGAGCAAAACAGGATGAACGATGGTTTGACCGTAGCGTGACCCCAACGGAGAATTGAGTGTCAACCAGAAGTTTCGGGTATGTTGACCGGAAGTCACGTGGTGACGTGGAACGACAAGAAAAAAGGACGAGTCTCTTTTTGCTTTCGGACGCGTAGGGAACGGTGCCTAGTATGGGGTCACAGTAATCAAGTAGTGTTCTCTGCTCTCTTTCTCTCGGCCTTTCCTCCCCTCCGATACAACACACGAGGCGAGCACGATAATAAAGCTAGCAGTTGTGGACTACATATTTCTCGCGTTTGTAATTTTTATCAACAAGAATACATTTTTAGTACCGTGAAATATATCGCCGGCCACCACCACCGCCCGTTATGTATTATCGCTTTGGATACTGTGACCAGAGATATACGACAACGTTACAGATATCGTTTTAGTGCCCGAAAAAAGGACAACGTTACACATCGATGGGCTACCATGAAGCGATGGATTGGATGTTGATCTTTTATAGGCGCCTGCTGCAGAACGATAGTTACCATGTGTTTTCTCAGTCATAGATCGTGAGTTTGTATTTTGATACCTAAAGATAAAATAATAGGAATTAAAGAATAAGTAGCAAGAATAATGCTTTAGATTTTTTAGAATTAAAGAATTAAATGAAGCCATATGCACAGCTGAGCAGTTACTATAATAAAGTGTAGATGTCTTAACGTGTAGATGTCTAGCCTGCTGCTGCTCCCATTCTTACCTCACCTAGTTGAGGTGATCACAGTGTTACGGTTTTCATCGGAGAAAATGGATACGACAACACGAGTTCAAATCCTGGGCGAGGCTGTTTGTATTTCACTTTCAGCTAAAATCCTTGGGAAATGCATGAGTCCAACTATTCTCTAACGTTTTAATTCTGGGGAGTGTGGTTTATCCCTTTATCACAAGTGGAATACTACCGGAGTGGTAGTACATGTTAGGGTCCCATCTATGGGTTAAATAGAAGAAAAAAGACATGAGTTGAAATGAGTTTAAAAAATAATTTTCAATATCCACTAAGAATGAATAAAACAATGTCTTCTGTATAAAATAAACCAATATGGGTTGAAATGCCGTAAAATCCAACCAAACAAATCAAATCAAATCCTACTCGAACTGTTCCTCCGGACTTAGCACCCCCCAAAAGATAAGGTGACTAACACCGAAGGAAAAAGGAAGACAGAAGCGAGAGAATGTTTGATATAGAAACCCGCAAAATATTAACGACGTCTTTCCTGACATAGGAGCTTCGGCTTCTGTGTCTGTAAGATATGAATAAATCAGCGTGAATCTCAGGGGGCGTCCACCTCTAATACCCCCCCTCGTATAAAAGAAACAGGGTTGGGTTTATTGCTCGGGTGCCTGAAGTGCATCAAAAGAGGAATGTTGAAGGGATTCAATGATTTTTACACTGGCCACTGTATGAGCTTCGGTTTGAGCGTAGTTTCCCACGTTAATCGGACTTTGTGTTCATCTGACACGACGGAAAGTAAAAAAAAACAACAAAAACAAAAAAAAAAGTTTGGTTGATTGGATTTTACGGCATCTCAACCGTTTTTGGGTTATTTTATGCCGAAGGCGTTTTGTTTTATTCATTCTTGATGGTATTCAAATTTTTTTTGGTTATTTCCTATAAGTCTAACATAAAGAAAGGAGAACCACTCTTGACTGGTAAATTATGTATTTATCTATTGATCTACTAGGAAAAAAGAAGACGGGGTTAGGGTTAGGGTTAGGGTTTAGGGTTAACGTTAGGGTTTAGGGTTAGTTTAATGGGAAAATAAATAATTTATTAGTCAAGAGTTGTTTCCCTTTGTTTATGCTAGAATTATAGGAAATAAACCTTTCCTTTTTTACTAGCATTTTTTTCAAACTTCTTTTTTTCCCCCCATGTATTGTTGATAATGTGAAGCTGTGGCATTATACACAAAAATATAACATATTCAAGCTTTTATCATTTCATCGAATCCATATCGCATTTAAAACAACCGTCTTCATACACGAATTAACACGGAAATCCTTTTGAATAAAATTTCGCCCAATTCCGATTTCAAAATTCAATTTAAAAAAATTTCAAACTCATTATTTAAACTAATTGTTTTCAGTTCACCCATAGATGGGACCCTAACAGGTACTACCACTCCGGGTCATGAGTGACTTTGAAGTAATGTCGATGAAGAGGTGCTTCACAAAACCCAGAGCTCTAGAATTAGAATCTTACCATTAGATGCAGTTCCATTATTGTTTTGTTATAATGATATAATGTATAAACTACCGTAATTATTTTTACCTCTAAAATAATCTTTACAATTGGATTATTTTCTGTAATTTCGAGATTATAGTGTCATTAATTTGAATAATGGTGTGAATGGGGTGCTCCAACGTCGCAGCGCTCCAGAATTGGTAACTTCACCAGTTACATGCAGTTTAACGAACAAGAGGAGTAAGGAGCCTGGTTCATAAGTCGTTTTTCAGTGCGTTACCTGGTGACATACCTCGCTTAGTGTCGTGACTATATTCGGACAATAGTACATGTGTCTCGTTAAACCCCGCGTAGCTATATTCTGCTGCCATAGTTATAATTTCCTCGAACCTTGACGCTAATAGGCACTTCCAGCCCCAAATCCGTTGAAAGAAAACTGAATTTTGCTTTTCACCGGTTGTTAGTAAACAAAACAGCCGGCCGATAAAAACCAAACATTTTTATTATCTTATAAAATAGTTTTTGATTTTAATTAAAAAAAAAATTATTTCATGTTGTTAGCATATGTGAAAAATAATTAATTTGCACTAAAGATAAACTAATATTGTCATTTATTTTAAATAAAACTTTAAAACGAAAAGATATGTTTATTTATTCCATGTGTCTCTACGTATAGTTAATATTAAAAGTATCTATTTAAAAAGATTTGCTTAGGGTTAGTTAGGGTTTAGGGTTAGCTGTTATATATAACCTTATAATATACTTTTTACAGCTGTTAACTATTCCCGTGTTTAAACGTGTCTAACGTTAAAGTCTTATAATTAGAAAATAATTGCTATTGAATTAACAACAACATGAAATAAGTAATAAAAAAAAGTGTCTTTAATATAAATACTGTCTTTCGTTTATAGTTTTATAATTTAAAAAAAGTTCGTCTAAAAAATCGTCTGTTAACAAACAACAGGATTTTAAGTTGAAAAGCAAAAACTTGTCCTTTTGAAGCTGGGGTGCTTAATGGTGGTCTCTGGTCCCATTCTCTAGTACCGACACTTATACGTATATCATTTTAAGACAGTGCCCGTTACGGAGAGGTGCCACATCAAATATTCCCTTTGATACCCTGACCACGTCACAGCAGTTTTATGGATATCACACATTGGATTTTGTTGGTGGTTAGATTTAACGGCATTTAAACAATCCGTGTGGGCTTATTTTATACCGAAAAACATTTTGTTTTATTGCATTCTTTGATGAGTATTCAAATTAAAAAAAAAACAAATTCTCACTCTTTAAATATATCTTTAAACCAAGTTTTTTTATGTAAGCTATAGATGGGACCCCTAACAGGTACACAAACTTCGGGTTAGGGTGGACCTGGAGTAATAATGATGAAGAGGTACATCCTAACTTCCCAGAGTTCCAGAATTGGAATCACAGATTGGATTTGATGAATAAACACATATTAGAGAAATGTCCTTTTTTTCTTCTCTTCTCTCTCTCTCTCTCTCTCTCTCTCCTCTCCATATATATATATATAATATATATATATATATATAAAAACGTTCCATTAATTAATTTTTTTTCAGATACAAGGTGTGTCAAAAAAGGACCGATTTTGAAACTGTATTTACCAAGATAGAAATGAAGAATGAATGAAACGTTATTTTTGTCAGAATACAAGGTGTGTCGAAAAGTACAAAAAATCTCGATACTTTCTAGACACGCCTTATATATATATTATATATAATATATATATATAATATTTAGAGAGAGAGATAGAGAGAGAGATATAGATAGATAGATAGATAGATAGATAGAAGATGACACGGGTATGAAACACACAATGTTATTAAAATTAATATATTTTATACCATTTATTGCTAATATTGCCAATATTTCGATTTATAAAAAATCATCATCAGAGCATAATGGATATTTAGGTTCCGTTTTTAGATGTAAATGTTTTTGAGTCCGGAATCATCATAGAGAGAACAGCAATATAGCAAAGAAATATGATATAAAATATATTTATTTTACAACATTGTGTGTGTTCATACTTATTTTATACATATTACCGTCGGATTTATTTCCTTACTCTTAACTGCCAATATATATATATATTATATATATATTACATATCAGTTCAATTCTTATCTATCTATCTATATATATATATATATATATATATATATATCTTATTATAATGGAGATTGTGTGTTTTTGTCTGCTGAAGCCGAAACTAAATTACACTCAAGTCAAATTCCCTAGTTATTGACGTCACATTCACCATGAATTTTTTTTTTATTTAAACCTCAGTTATTGATAAAATTTGTATACCTTATTAATACTTTGACTATCTACGATTCTAATAACAGCAATGATTTATATATGCTGAACAAAATGCGGGTTTACAGTGTGAACAGGAAAGCTAATTTGCATATTGATATTAAAAGTTTAATTTATTAATATGCGCTTAGGTATATTGATTCTAATTGTTTGCTTTTTTTCTTTATGAATTATGAGCAAAAAACTCGGAATAAATCTTAAAGAAATCCTTTAATATAAAGAAATAACAGTAATTTTATTCTTTACTTTCCTAATTTTAACTAAATAGAAATTAGGAAAATTCAGCAATAAAAGAGGGAAGTGGTATGAAAAATGATGGAAGACTTAGTTTCAAAGTTTGTTTCTATATCTTCGTATTATACCCCTCTGTTTCAAATCATTATTTGGTATTTTTATTTAGTTCAAAGTATTTTCAAATTTTAACATATTTCATTACATTAAAATTCAAATACTTGCACCCGGAGGGTGCATATACTTGCTAGTATATAATTATATATAATATGATATAGATAGATAGATAGATAGATAGAATTGAACTGATTGAGATTGAAGTAAATGCATGAAAAGAGAAAAGAATAAAGTCAGACTTCCCAAAATGAGTTTATAGGGCGAGGAGGGAATATATACATACGCGCCCAGTATTATATGATGATTTTAAATGCGGGATTGTTTTTATAAAAAAAGGCATTCTCTCATTAAAAAAAAAAGAAAATTGACTGAATCCAACCGGAAAAAAAATCCAGACGATTTTGAGAAAAGAAAAACAAAAAACAATTAATGAAGAAGAGAGAAAAAAAAAAAAAAAACAAGTATGTCCGAATTACTCGCCCCGGCAACAAAAATTGTGAATATTCCCAGTGAGATTCAAAGGTTATCTGACGGTCCATTCGATCGTATTGTCCCAAAGATTATAAAGCGTCTCGTCTTTTAAGACAATGACTGTGACATCAGCTGTCGGCGCTAACTGAAAGCTATGCGAGCCGTGGCGGGTTGTTGTAAAGCAAAATTAGTCGACAGAACCAAAAGGAAATCCCATCGGTATGGGGTCGAGACAAATTGGAAGCTGACGTCACATTGTGCAGTAGACGGGAAACGTGTAACCGACACTGATACATAAACATGGCCGAATTGAACTGGGATTTTTTTTCGTTATTTCTTTGTAATTATGTAGTAAATAGGATGAAATGAAGTGGCGACATGTTTGAGCTGAGGTTTTTCGATCGTCTATGTTGAAAAATAGTTCTCGTGGATCGGCCGTTAAGCGACTGTTTGAGTTAAAGAGACGGATTTCAAACAGCCGCATATTCATGTGTTTTTAAAAAAGATGGACACACCTCCAAGACTCGATGGGGGCTTACGCTCAAGTCACGTTTGAAGGCACCATTCAAGTATTGAATAGGGTCTTACCAACCCTTCCACACGAGTAGGATGTGACGCGATGATTAATTTCTTAAGCGGAGATTCGGAGTTTTCTTTCTCTTAGACTGGTTGCCTAACCAAGATTAAAGATTCCAGTCCGCCCTGCTATTTACCCATATTGGAGGGGGATAGGTTGGATTCATAACTTCCGAAGTATTTTAGCGCTAGTGAAATGCAAAGCGTTCGTCCAGATTGAACTCAGGTCGCGAGTCCATTTTTCTAAGACTCTCTACCATTACACCAATGCCTCCACAAGAAGTGAATATTTAAGTTAATCTAGTTTGTTTAATGAATCCATAATTTTAAGCTATTAAAGAAAGATTCTTTGCGTTTATCTGTTATTAGTTTATTTTCTGTAATGAAAAATTAAAAGTGAACGTCCTGTAAGTGTGCTAAATACCATAAATTTTGCCAGGGTAGTAATGTCTAGTGACTACCAGAAGCAACTATGTGATACTATGTGTTTTGGACTATCTAAGAAATAAGATGTACCCAATATTGCCACTTATATTTATAGACTTTTCCAAAATTAGCAGCAAGCATTGACCAATGAAAGACAACACAGAATGCATTTAAGGTCGTTGGTAATTGACCTGAAATCAGTTACTAAATGGACTAAATACCAGATAGACTACAACAGGAATCTCTGCTATGAGTACACTCTTGTTCGACCTAGGATTTCAAAGAATATAAAAAGATTTCTACTACTGAGACTACAACCTTTTTCTACCATAGGATTTACCAAATAGGAGAGCTTAAATGTGTAAAATGGTGGACCAGAATCGTAATAATCATTCCTATCAATGTCAAGGTGACAAGCTGCATTCTGTGAAGTTCCCATCTTGCTACCTTATTTCTCTAGGTTATTCTTCTCATACCACACTTGTATGGGCTGGGCACAATGCCCGTTTAACGTGGGCCTACCCACAAGACGAAGTTATGGGTGGGAAAGAACAAAATGCGTCGAGTCCCTTCGGTATTCCCCAAAGGAGGGCGCCTGCAGGCGCTGGACAATAAACCCAAGCCCTGCGCTTTAAGTCAAGGGGCGCAGGTATTGCCTGGGGGGGGGATAGACCCCCTGGGATCGACGCTATTAACTTGTAAGGCTTCCAGTGGCTAAAACTCACTGGACCCCGCGGTCGGAAACCGGAAGTCTGAGATATATTGGACATATCTACATCTGCTTATCTCTAGCGCTTTGTAAGGGCCCAACTGGTGCAGTCATGCGTAGGCATGATACAAATTCGGCTTGGAATAAATGTCTCTTTTAACCCATCAGTGAGATCAGATTTCAATATGACTGATACTCTGGTCTATGGCATACTATGTCTTCCTTATGCGTACATTAACATCGCTTCGTTACTTTCGTGGTTGGTTAATGTTCCATCCGATTATCGAGTTAGCTCAGTCGGTAGAGCGTTCGGCTAGAAAACCACAAGGTTTCCTAGTTCGATACCGGTCCCAGCCAACTCAGCGTATGAGTAGCACAGGATCTGTGCGGTAAAGTAAGGAGCTGATGGTAGGCGTGGCCGCTCCACCTCAGATGCTAAAAACAGACCTCCTTGGTCATTAGCGCTATTTTGAAAAGGGGAAACTCCCTTCGCTGAAATTGGCTGATAGCGACTTAGGCCGCCCCGACGACTTTATTTTTACTTACATGTGATATGCCTCTTTCGTTTCCCATCAAATAAAAAGGCCTCACCACTAAAAAGGCAAGAATCAGACAATATCCCACACAGGTTAGTGTACAGATACGGAAAAACGCAGATGATCTGGCACTTCTTGCCAAATACACCGGCGTATATGCCTACATGAAGAAAGCAGCACGAACATTTGCCTCTATATGAACTCCGATAAAACTGAGTTCATTGCATTGATATTTTCATGCAATCTTTAGTAAATTATCTGTTATAATGGAGATTATGTAACTATACGTCTGTAACCGGAACTACGTCTATCACTGACGTTTACGAATTCCTAAGTAATTTAAGTTTATTCTCAACGAATCATATTTATTAACGATGTGTCTTATATTAAAGTCTTAGCTGAGTTTAGGTTTGCCGCAAAACTGCCTATATCATTAATTACATTAAAATCCTGAAATGTGTGTTATATATCTCTAAGAAATAAAGATCTTACAAACTGTATGGTGGAAATTATTTGCATAATGATTTTTAAAAGATGGTTTAATAAATAATTATTGCTGTTACTGATTCTGATAATATCCACGTTATTAGGAAACGTATTAAAGGCAATACTATATATAATTGTATATTGAAATCAATCAAAATACCATTAAACTTAAGGTTTATATTTGTATTCGTTTCTTTCAATTTGATATGATATTTCAATATACCAAACTTTAATATTGCGTCCAGGAGCGTATACTTTCGTTAGTTTGATAAATTGAGATGGTGTTATTTTAATGTTTCTTTAATTTAGGCGACAATTTACGCATCGCACTCTGTAGTACTATTGATCTATAAATTGTGAATGAATGACTTACTTTACTGACCAATATAAAACCATGATAAAACTCTTCAAAGTTTTGTTTTTAATCGAACATATAACTACTATAATACTTGGCATACTAACGGGAAAACTTTTTTTTTAGGCAACAAGGTTGTTTTGTAAATGAATGTTATTCTGTGTAGGAATACCATTTAAGGTTTGCCTCCTGTAGACGTTTTAATTAATAAACTTAATTCATCCCTGGGAGGACACTTCTTACCGATCTCAGCTCACTGCTGGGCCAAAAACTTGTTGATTTGAAAATAAAAAAGACAAACATTTTAAGGCAATTGCCGATTTCATTTATTTAGAATGATTTGATATGGACGAGGTCAACCAAATAATTAACACACAAAATATCCTCGGCTTCAATTCCAGACTCTCAGTTCATTTTTAGTACGAAAAAAAAAAAGACAAAAAAAATAAACAAAAAACAGCACCCCCCACACTCAACAAAATAAATAAAAATAAAAAAAGAAACGAAATAATAAAATAAACACAGAATATTTGACTTTTTGTCCTATCAAAAAAAAAAGAAAAAGAAAAAAATCTCTGTGATTTTTGTGCGTGCGTTATATCCATCTTAATCTCATTTTGTTTCAGTACGTATTTACGGCAGTCATATCTATCTATCATCTATCTATCTATTCTATCTATTGTGAAAGTGTATGAGCATTCTATATATCTGTTTGAGTGGTATTTTTTATCTATCTTCAAAATTTTTAATTATCTATCTAATAGCGTGTGTGTGGTGTGTGTGTTTTTGTATGTTTGGTTGTGCATCTCGTGTGCGTGTCTGTTATTTATCTATCATCTTCTCAATTGTCAGACATATCTCGATCTGTTCATATTATCTATCTATCTATTCTATTCTGTCTGTCTGTCTGTCTGTGAATGAGTTGTTATGTCTATATATATATCTTTATTTGAGTGTGTTTTTTTATTCTGATCCAAATGTTGTTATCTATCAATACTTGTGTGTGTATGTATGTGTGTGTGTGTGTGTGTGTGTTGTGTTTGTGTTTGTGCATCTCTGTCGTGCTTGTTCTGTTTATCTACTATCTCAATTTGCGTATCATATCTACGTTCTGTTCATATCTATCTATCTATCTATCTATCTTATCTATTATCTAGCTATCTGATCTATCGTTCTGTCGTGAATGAGTGTATGAGTCTCTAATCGTATAGTATCTTTATTTGAGGGATTTTTATCTATCTCAAATTTTTTAAGTATTCTATCAGAATACGTGTGTGTGTGGTGGTGATGTGTGTGTGTGTGTGGCATCTCTGGCTCTGGTTGTCTGTATCCATCTACTCAATTGTCAGTACATATTTTACGGCAGTCATATCTATCTATCTATCATCTATATAGCATCTATCTACTATCTGTCTGCTGTGAATGAGTGTATGAGTTCTATCTGTATATATCTTATGAGTGTGTTTTTTATCTATCTCAATTTAATACTTGTTTTATCCAATACGTGTGTGTGTGTGTCGTGTTGTGTGTGTGCTTGTGTTGTGTTTGTGCATCTCTGGTCGTGTGCTGTCCTGTTATCAGTTCTATTTCAATTTGTCAGTACATATCTACGTCTGTCATATCTATCTATCTTATCTATCTATCTATTTATCTATCTATCTAGTCTTGGTGTGAATGAGTGTATGAAACTTCAATATCTATTTGAGTGTGTATTATCTATATCAAATTTTCCGTATCTATAATTTCGTGTGTGTGTATGTGTATGTGTATGTGTGTGTGTGGTTGTGTTGTGTGTGTTTGTGCATTCTCCGTCTGTGTGTATGTGCCTATTCCATCATTTCAATTTGTCTAATGTTATATCTATGTCTGCTCATATCTATCTATCTATCTATCTCTCTCTTCTCTCTCTCTCTCTCTCTCTCTTATGATATATATTATATATATATATAATAATACCACCTAATAATACATACATACATATCTATCTATCATATCTCTTTCTTTCTTCATGCTATGTGTTGTATTGTGTATTGTGTTTTTCTGCTGATCTGTGATGACTGAACTATCACGATTTGAGTGTGAGTGTGTGGGTCGATGGTTTTGTATTGTTTTGGTGTCTGTGTGGTATCCATCTTATCTCAAGTTTATCAGTGTTATCTATCTATCATTCTATCTATTTCTTTGTGTGAGTGTGTGGTGTCGCGTCTTGTGTGTGTCTTATTTTATGTCTCAATTTGTTAGTTTCATTCAGTCTATTAATATTTTCTGAAACAAATAAAAAGTTCCATGAACCTTTGTCTGGGTATGGAGCGTACTGGCACATGGAAGAATGGTGATAAAAAATATCTAGACTATCAATTAAAGGATTTTCAAAAAATTGGGCACTGATTCTCTATATAAAATCTGGACTGTAGTCTAGACGTCTAGATTCATTATTATATGTTGCCTGAGCTGGTGCATACGTTTACTTTACATTTTAGATTTAGAATTAGAAAATATTTCCTCTAAATTAAAAGGTAAGCATTTTCGTTAGGTTTTGTTTTGCGCTATTAAGCCTCATATAGCAAACAATTTAGTTCTTTCGTAAGATTTTTGGTGGTGAAATTAATTTTACATCTTTTGGAAAGAATTTTCAGATATATTGTAAAAAGGGGGGGGAAGATTAGATGATTCTATAAAGTCGGTAGAGTCTTACATTTTGAAACCTAGTCTCATAAATGAAGAAAAATATGTATCGCATTTATGTTGTTTTTAATCATTAGTGATTTTAGGATGTTGAAACTAAAATGTAAAATAAATTCTCCCATTTCGACTTGTTGATTACAGGGTTTTTACTTGATTAAAAAATATTGTATTTAAGAATATATAGCTAAACATATAGGTTCCATGTTGTCTCGTATTGAAAAAATATTGAAATAATCTTTGAAGTAAAATGGTGTACTTATTTTTTTACCGGGGGGACCCTATGCAATAAAAAAAAAAAATCCAATATAAATCATCGGCTGATAACAACGCGGTTTTGGTTTGGTTTGGTTTGTTTTACGGCTTATCAACTCTGTCTCTGGGTGTATTTATATGCTGACAAAAGGTTTGAAATATATCTAATATGTTGTTATCTCTCATTTATATTATTATTAAATCTATCCTTCTATTTAACCTCATAGCTTGTTGGACGCCTATTATAGAGTACTACCATCCGTTCGAGTGCTAGTATGCTTAAGTGTTGGAATGGTGCTCTCTATTTCCTACGGTCCAGTAACTGACTCTCACCATATGATGGAGTTAACGTCATTCCGGGATAATCCGTATCTTTCG
>CM042142.1:52614698-52619698 GCA_023376005.1 Doryteuthis pealeii
ATATATACTATATATAATATATATGAATTAATTATATATGTGTGTGTATGTATGTATATAATATATATATATATATGTAGATATATATATATATATAGTATATTATGTGTGTGTGGTGTGTTAAAAAATAAAATAAAAATAACTAGTTTTTTTTAAGCATGAATGACAGGGGAATGACATTCACCTTCCATTCACGCATAAAAAAAACCCCCAGTATCTTTATTTAGTTTTGATTTTAAATATAACACAAAATGCGAAACATAAGCGAAACTCTTACAAATATATATATATATATATATATGAACTATATAGTACTATAATTATATATATAAATTTTAAAGTGGGCTATCCACCTAACTACCCGAGAATACTGTATTACATCTAAAATGGTTTTTCATCAGTGGACTATTATTGCTATGTAACAAAATAAATTGAAAGGGTAGTCTACTTACCAAATACGTATTGCATTTAATGTCTTTAATGAATGGACTAAATTAAAACTTTATATATAAAATGAACTTAAGATATATCACCTACCGAATATGTATTATATTTAATATTGTCATTAACAGTGGCTCTCTCTTCTTCTCTCTCTCTCTCTCTCATATATATAATATATACTATATATATATAATAGTATATTATATTGTCATCCACAAGACACGTGTTTTCGACTTACAAGTCTCTTCAGTGGTGGCTAGACATTTTTGGGTGAGCTACCTACAGCGGGATAGAACCTCCGATCAATTCAGCATCACCGGCGAGCTTTTACCGCTCGGCTATCTTAACGCAAAGAATGCGAAGGCAAGATTAACTCTTTGATACACCCATCTGTATGTCAATGTAAGAGGGCGCCATAGAGTGCTCCAACCCCTTTTATAGGAGTGCGTTTAATATATATATATATATATTATATATATATATATATATATAGTATAATATATATTATGCGGTGAATGTTTAGTTATTTGTATCCGTTGTAGGAGATACTTTATATCTGGTTTGGGCTTAGGTGTGAAGCATTAACGTACTTAATTATGCTATATTGTTGAGCGTAATATGTTAGTATTGAGGAATAAATATCTGAAGACTCAACTGTGGTTTTGTATAGAAGTTTCATTTATTCAAACAACCAGCAGAGTCTTCACATACATTATTCCCAAAACTAAACATATGTACGCTAACATATTAGATAATAAGTACGTTAATGCTTTCACACATAAGCGCAAACCAGATATAAAGTATGCTCCTACAACGGATACAAAATACTAACATTCACCTCAAATATATTACGCACCAAGAAGCATACGGAGACGCAAAATCCACAACATATATATATATATATATATATATATAATATATATATATATATAGTGTTTCAATACATTTCAAGTGCCATTACTACCATCTGGTTTCTGAGGCCAGAATTTTTTTTGCGGCTGTCCGTCATCACGGTCAACGGCCCTAACGTGAATGACGGGCCAGCCGCAAAAAATGTTAACCGCAGAACCAATGGTAGTAATTGCACTTTAAATGTATTGTACACCTAGATAAACAAGATGCAGCTCTTAAGAAGTATGAGCCTTTAATTCTCATTTCTCCAATACTAACAAAGATTAACTATATATATTATATATATATATATAGTATAAAATATATGTTCGTAAAAAAGAAGTTGTTTCCCGACCCGCGGTTTCGGTGTTATCCAACACCATTCATCAGGGGATTCTATGATGAGTGTTGGAAAACACGGAAACGCGCGGTCGGGAAACAACTTCTTTTAGCAACTATTATGCTCTATATTCACAATATATTGAGCCCTTATTGGATTAACTATACATACGCTATGTTCACATAGTAGTACCCATAAATAAATAAATATATACATATATACTATATATATATGTGTGTGTGGTGTGTGTGTGTGTGTGTGTGTGTGTGTAAAATTGAAATGGGATATCACCCACTAAAATATGTATTATGTTTAATATAGTCATTAATCAGAGGACTGCAAATGATGAAGGAGCCTGCCTGGTCTTGAACTAGAAACTCTGTCATAAAATACTGTCCCTTTAATGAATATACAATCTTTGATAAAAATTTAAAAAAAGTTTCCGCATTATGCTCCCGGGTAAATGATTACTACGCCATCCTTTTTAACCAGAATAGACGATCGTCGAAGGTGACTTAATAAAATGCAGACGATTTCAATATGGCGGAGACGACTTGGGCAAAGCACAACGACATCCTATTAATCATTTATGATAAATGACTTGAATATTTTATGGCTTCATAATTTGTTATAATCTTCAGATTATTTTTATACATGCCACTTATTTATAAATGTCTGGAGATTTTAAGCCGTTGGCGGAGTTAGTCGATATGATTTACGAGTAATAAACTTAAAAAAAAAAAATGATTTATTGATTTTTCTAAAACTCAATATTTATTAAAAGGAACTCATGTCAGAACAAAATGGCTTTTTTGATCATCACTTATTCATGCACTCAATTGTGCGGCCAGTGAATTGTTTTCGCCTATGTAGTTGTAACAAATTTATTAAAATGATTTTGTCCTTTGCTTAGGTTGGTTGGTTTGTTGGCTGGCCTGGAATTTTATAGCATGTCAACCTTGGTTTATTTTTGCCGAATATTCTATTTTATCTATTCTTGTTGGGTAGTCAAATATTTTAAAAACTAGTATTATTAGCGTTATTCGGACTATTTGTCCCCATCTTCATTGTTATTTGTACAACGTTTCGGCCGATATACCCTCCGGCCCTTCTTCAGGTATTTCTTGTCGGACTCGGGAACCTCTTGGACTCGGGAACCTTCTTTTCGAACTCGGGAACTTTCTTGTCATATTCGGGAGCCATCACGGAACTTTGAACCAAACCTTTATTTATTCCACGGGGTATCCTGTTCTCATTCCGCTAATAATACTAATCTTCAAGCCTCATCTCAACATTCAGAGAAATTTTAAAAACTCTTTTATTAGACTCATGTTTTGAACTATTTAAACCTAGATTGGATCCTAAGGTACTACACCCTCGGATCAGATTGGATCTAGTAGTAGTGGCAATGAAGTGTACCGACACTCCCAAACCCCACAATTGGAAACTCAACACTAAATGAAGTTTAACAGTATACCCAGGATACTAAGACTTCAGCCACCACTTCTAGCATATATATGATAAAAATATCAAGGCATCATGAATAATGGTTATCGTCATGGAAAATGGATTCGTGACACGAGTTCAAATCCTGAACGAGACTGTTTTTTATTTCATATTGCGTTAATACCCATCGGAAAGATATGAATTGAACTATCATCCCTCCAGTAATGGTTAATAGTAGGAAAAATTAAGCTTTGTTTAAACACTAATCTAGAGAAGGAAAACTCGTAATTCAAACGTGTTAAACTCGCTTAAGATGTTACAGAGGGTTGATATATATATAATATATATGATGAAAATGGTTAAGAGATAGCTATATAAGTAAACATAGGAGTTAGAGCTTGACATGACAGCCGAGTGATCGGAGGAGGGCTACCATCAAGCCCGTCAAGCCCAAGTAAGAGCCAAAGTGGATGCTACAAGTCATGGGCTGCTCAGCTTACAAGGATTCCGTCCTTTTGCCAGAGGTCGCCACCCACAGCCACAGGTGACCCCATTGAGGGGAAGGAAATAGTTGGATGCATGCCTTTTCAAATGGTATTAGCGCTATATGAAATACAAACAGACCCGTCCAGGATTTGAACTCATATTATTGGGTCCATTTCTTTCGGTGATAACATTACACACGCTTCTCCACGCATAGGTTTTTCATTTAGGTGTTTTTTTTATTTATTTAGCAGTAAATAAACTAATAGCAGATAATACGAAAAACATGTTTCTTTAATAGCTGAACATTCTTAATTTAATCTAATTTTGTTTAGGACATATTTTAAGAAGCCGGAATGTTCAGTTAATCTATAAAGTATTCTGTGTTTGTCAGTCATTAGTTTATTTACCGTGATTAGTTTATCTATCTATTATTCTATTTATTTGTTTGTTTATTTATTTATTCATTCATTTAACTATATTATTAAAAATCACCCTTTAAGTGTGTTGATTCTCTACTTTTTGCCCGTGATAGTATATTTCATCAGTATTAGCAAGAATATCGCCCACCGACTGTAAGTATTCAATTTTTAATATAAATTTAATTTTATTAAATTAGAAAGACTAACAAAATTAATAAGAACGCATATAAAAAGGTTACACGTAGTTTAATCATAATTTAATTGCTTTCTACAAAAAAATCATTCATAGAAATGATTTTAATACGTTGGAGAATAAAACAATAATATTAGAGATCAATAACACCAAGTAATTATTTATTAAACCCGGTTTTGTTAAAACCAATATGCAAATTAACCACACTATATATTATGTAAACCTTTATTGTTTAGTGATATATAAGACATGCTTTATTATTAGCAAGATTTTAAAAGTACTAATAACAGGGGCTGTTTTGAGGTAAATCCAACTCAGACTTTCATAGAGACATCGTTAATAAATTTATTCATTCTATGAATAAATAATTTTGACATCTTATGATAGAGGAGATTATATATCGTTCTGTCTGTAACCGAAACGACGTCACAATTCCTTTAGATATTTACATGATATTCTCAATTAAATAGTCATTATGTAATCTTAACATATTATCTATTAACGATGTCTCTATTAAAGTCAAGCTCAAAACTTCCCATCTTATTAACAAGTTTAGAATCCCCCAAAGTGCGTTCTAAATCACGAAGAAAGGTTTACATAGTATAAAGTGTGGATAATTTTCATACCGGTTTTAAGAAAACCATATTTAATAAATTATTACGTTGTGTTAAAAGGGCCGGGTTAGCTCAGTCGGTAGAGCGTTCGGCTAGAAACCACAAGTTTCCTAGTTCGATACCGGTCCTCGACAACTCAGCGTATGAGTCGCACAGGGATCTGTGCGGTA
>CM042142.1:52624698-52653383 GCA_023376005.1 Doryteuthis pealeii
ATATATATATATATTTACCAACCCTTCCGCACGAGCAGGATGCGACACCAGGTCAATTTCTTAAGCGGAGTTCAGCAGGTTTGAATTCAGAGTTTTCCTTCTCCTAGACCGGTTGCCTAACCAAGGTTAAAGAGCCCAGTCTGCCCTACTATTTATCCATAGCTGAACGGAGAGCAGGATTCATACCTATCCCAAGGGTACTAGCGCTAAGTGAAATGCAATTAGCACGTCCAGGATTTGAACTCGGGGCGACGAGTACATTTCTATGATTTTAACCATTACATCACGCGCTTCCTAAATGCGTTCTTATATGTTTGTATATATGTTTTGAGTGTATATGCGTGTGTGTGTATGTGTGTGAGTTTGTATGTCTTTTTTTTGTATGTATGTGTATATATGAGGGATGTTTGTATTTTTGTAAATGTGTTTTATGTGCGGCTTTGCTTAAGTGTGTATGTGTGTGTTTATATTTATGTGTTTTTTTATGTGAGTGCGTCTATATGCGTGTACATCTTATGTGTGTTTGTATTTCAGCATATGTATGAGTTTGTATGTGCCTGCTTTTGTATATGTATTGCTATGTATGTATACGTATTTGTATTTTTGTATGCGTGTTTTTATGTATGTGCTTGTTTGTATTTGTGCGTTTGTTTATGTGTATTCATAAGTGTGTGTGTATATGTTTATATGTGTGTGTTTATATAAGTGTATTTGTATGGGACTATCTATGTGTGTATTTCAATGTGTGTAATATTTGTGTATGTTTGTATTGATCACTTACCTCTGAGGATGAATTTGTGTACAAATATGTACACAAATATGTGTATGTATTTGTGTGTGTATGTTTGTATGTGTATCTGTATGGGTGTGTGTCTGTATGTGTGTTTGTATATGTGTGTTTATTAGTGTATATGTTTGTGCTTGTTTCTATATGTGCATTTGTGTGTATTTCTTTTTGGTGTTGGGAAAAAAAGATCTCGAATTGAAATATACACTGAAATGCAATGCACGGAGATAGAAGGGTTAAATAGCGGGCTGGGTGGTTGATTCGTGAATTAGAGACCCAATTGACAAAGAACTTTCTTTTGCTTTCTTTTGTTTTGTTCTTTGTTTTGTTTGTTGTTTTTTTTTAGTTTTTTTTTCTTTGGTTAGTTTATTTTTCTTTAACTTACAAACCGCCTACAAAGTATTGTACAGTTTCCAAGTACTGCCTTGTAATCGATAACTATCACTTTAGTTAACAGTTTGAAATTTTCATTCAAGACTACATCAACACCTTTTTTTAATTCCCTCGACTTGTGACTGGCACTGGTTTAAATTTTAAATCGCCATCTGTCTCTACGTTTTATTCCTTATGCTTCTTACGACACACAACATGCTCCTGACCCTCGTTAGGAAACGAAAACAACATTAAATTTGACTCACATTTTACAGCAATGTTTCATCTAATTACGTTTGCTTTTGGCATTTTAATCTCTTTTATATTAAAATACATTTTTTTAAAGAAAACATAAAAGTCATTTTTCTTTTCTTTATTAATTCAATCTCAATTTGACCTCTGGAGTATTTCTGCTTAAATGGATAATTGAGACAAAAGATATAAGGTATAATTTAGGGGTCTGTGTTCAAAATGAGAAACATTGACGTCACCTAAAGGTAGTAATATTATTATTCATATGTAAAAACAGAAAATATATGTGTATTAAATGCTGCCTATTACGAACGCCAAGTAAAGGCCATAAAAAATATTTAAAAGAAATGTATTCTTCTTTTGCAAAATGTATGATGTCTGCAAAATGTCAATTTTTAATTCAAAAAGAATTTATAATTACAAAAAAACACATGGATAGAATTGAAATGTCTGCTAAGAAAATGCCAAATCGAAGAATTTTATTCAATATTAATTTCCAAAAGAGTTTCTTTTAATTATCTATTAAACCAGATATAGTAACGATATTTATTTTTTTAAGCTCATATTTCCAAGTTTACGTTAATTCTCGACTCTAACGATAAGATTGGTCAATAAAAACAAAAACAAAACAAAAAAAATCATTAAAATGATCGTCAAAGATGTCTTAACAGAAAGACAACACCACAGAAGTTATCCAATTTCAATGAGGCAAGACACGACTTAAAATAAAAACGTTTCTTACGAAAACTGTCATGGCGACGTCGTGGCACGAGATACGTGATGAATTCACTCCGGAGGCGAACACAGAAAGATATTTTCATCACGTAATTCGTGCAGCGAGTCGCCATGACAGTTTTCGAAGAAACGTTTGTATTTACAGATCGTGTCTGCTCATTTGAAATTGGATTAACTTCTGTGGTGTGTGTCTTTTCCTGTTAAGACATCTTTGACGATCATTTTAGTTTGTTTTGTTTTTATTGACCAAATCTATATTCCGTTAGCTCGGAATTAACGGTAAACTTGGAAATATGAGCTTAAAAAAATAATTCGTATTATAATCTGGTTTAATAGATAATTAAAAGAAACTCTTTGGAAATTAATATTGAATAAATTCTTCGATTTGGCATTTTCTTAGCAGACATTTCATTCTATCCATGTGTTTTTTTGTAATTATAAATTCTTTTTTGAATTTTAAAAATTGACATTTTGCAGACATCATACATTTTGCAAAAGAAGAATACATTCTTTTAATATTTTTTATGGCCTTTACTTGGCGTTCGTAAATAGGCAGATTTATACACATATATTTTTTCTTGTTTTTACATATGAATAATAATATTACTACTTTAGGTGACGTCAATGTTTCTCATTTTGGAACACAGCCTAAATTATACCTTAATCTTTTGTCTCAATTATCCATTTAAGCAGAAACTCCAGAGGTCAAATTGAGATTGAATTAATAAAGAAAAGAAAATGACTTTTATGTTTTCTTTAAAAAAATGTATTATTTAAAAGAGATTAAAATGCAAAGAAACGTAAATTTGAATACATTGCTGTAAAAATGTGAGTCAATTTAAATTATGTGTTTCGTTTCTAACGAGGGTCAGACGAGCATGTTGTGTGTCGTAAGAAGCATAAGGAATAAAAACGTAGAGACAGATGCGATCTTAAAATTTAAACGCAGTGCCAGTCACAAGTCGAGGGAATTAAAAGAAAGGTGTTTGATGTAGTCTGAATGAAAATTTCAAACTGTTAACTAAAAAGTGATAGGGTTATCGATTAACAGGCAGTACTTGGAACTGTAAAAATACTTTGTAGGCGGTTTGTAAGTTAAAGAAAATAAATAAACTAACCAAGAAAAAAAAACTAACAAAAACAACAAACAAACAAGAAACACAAAACAAAAGAAAGCAAAAAGAAAGTTTTTGTCAATTGGGTCTCCTAATTCACGAATCAACCACCCAGCCCGCTAATTTACCCTTCTATTCTCCGTGCATTGCATTTCAGTGTATATTTCAATTCGAGATCTTTTTTTCCCAACACCAAAAAGAAATACACACAAATGCACATATAGAAACAAGCACAAACATATACACTAATAACACACATATACAAACCCATACAGACACACACCCATACAGATACACATACAAACATACAACACACAAATACATACACATATTTGTGTACATATTTGTACACAATTCATCCTCAGAGGTAGTGATCAATACAAACATACACAAATATTACACACATTGAAATTACACACATAGATAGTCCCATAAATACACTTATATAAACACACACATATAAACATATACACACACACTTATGAATACACATAAACAAACGCCACAATACAAACAAGCACATACATAAAAACACGCATACAAAAATACAAATACGTATACATACTATAGCATATACAAAGCAGGCACATAAAACTCTACACTATGCTGAAATACAAAACACACATAAGATGTACACGCATATAGCGCACTCACATAAAAAACACAATAAATATAAACACACACACACACTTAAGCAAAGCCGCACATAAAACAATTTCAATAAAACATCCCTCATATATACACATACATAAAAAAAAGACATACAACCCCAACACATACACACACGCCATATACACTCAAACACATATATACAAACTATAAGAACGCATTTGGAAGCGCGTGATGTAATGGTTAAAATCATAGAAATGTAACCGTCGCCCCGAGTTCAAATCCTGGACGTGCTAATTTGCAATTTCCCTTAGCGCTAGTACCTTGGGATAGGTATGAATCCTGCTCTCCGTTCAGCTTATGGATAAATAGTAGGGCAGACTGGGCTCTTTAACCTTGGTTAGGCAACCGGTCTAGGAGAAGGAAAACTCTGAATTCAAACCTGCTGAACTCCGCTTAAAAATTGACCTGGTGTCGCATCCTGCTCGTGCGGAAGGGTTGGTAAATATATATATATATATATTATATATATAATATATATATATCATATATATACAAACACATATAGACGCATACACATGCGCATATAAATGCAAATAAACAATCAATATACACAAATCATACGCACAAATACAAATATATATACGCACCTACTGCACGCACACACAAAAATAGACAATATATAAACTTATACACACAAAATACATAAACATACACACTCACACATAAGTAAAGTCGTCGGGGTGACCCTAAAGTAGTATCAACCAGACAGCGAGAAAGTCTATTCTCTTTTTACTAGAAACTACACGCAAGGAGATTGTTTTGGTGTCTTGAGATGGAGCGCCCACCTACCATCTCCTTACTTGACCGTGAAGATCCCTGTGCTACGTCATACGCTGATTGGTATCGAACCCGGAACCTTGCAGTTCCTAGTCTGACGATTTCTATATAAGACCGCCCAACACACAATCGCAGAACGTCTAAAAATAACAAACACACATACATAAATACAGACACATAAATACATGTAAGACACACAACATGCGCCATCACCATGCTCCTGGTCCACTCTGACCCGGAGTGGTAGTACCTGTAGGGTCCCATCTATGGGTTAAATAGAAAAATGTATTATAAAAAAATTGTATTATCCATTTAAGAATTGATTTATTTCCAAACTTTATCGGCATTAAATGACCCACTGAGGTTGATATGCCGTAAACAAAACAACCAAAACCAAAACAACAAAGCGCACATTGCAAACACACACGTAGAAACTCACACTTAAACACACTCAATAAAGAACCCGAGTACACACACACACACATACGCACATACAAACACACACACACATACACACACACACACGCCCTGGCACACATACACACACACACACACACACCCAGACCAAAAGCCGACACTCACAAACAAGACACTCACACATAAGTAAAATCGTCGGGGTGACTAAGTCAGTATCAACCAGACAACGAGGGAGTCTATCCTCTTTTACTAGAGCTACACCAAGGAGATGTTTTGGTGTCTGAGACGGAGCGCCACACCTAAACCATCTCCTGACTTGACCGTGCAGATCCCCGTGCTACTCATACGCTGAGTTGGTATGAACCCGGAACCTTGCAGTTCCTAGTCTGACGTTCTACTATATAGACGCACACACAACACACACCACACACACACAATAAATGCACATTAAAAATACAAACACACACATACATAAGTACAGACCAAATAATGTAAACACACAACAAACAAGCGCACATATGCAAACCAGAACACACGTAGAAACTACACTTAAAACCCTCAAAAAATACACACACACACACACATACGCACATACAAACACACACACACACACACACACACACACACACACACGCGCCGCGCACACACTCACACACACACACTTACACAGACCAAAAGACGCACCCACAAAACAAGTTTTTATTGAAATTAAGTTTCTGTGTTCTTAGCAAAACAGTCACTATTTTCTGATAAATAAAAATTTGCATATGAAAAAATGCAACTCCAATTGATAACATACCTTGTAACAAAGCGTCTTTCTTGGAACTAAAATCTTCGTCGATCGCTTTTTGAAAAGAAAGAAAAGAGATCGAATCCGAAATTAAAACCCTCCAACCAACTTCCTTGTTGCCGGATTGTGTCCAGTTATAAATGAATGTCAAATTGTCTATGCATTAGCCAGCATATGCATAGATTATCCTTGTTCATTGCTTTGTGGCTACTTGAGAGCAGCACCTTCTATACACATCCATAAACTGACATTACTTGTGACAGGAGATCACGTCCGTGGGCAAGGCAATAATTCAGGACTTACAGAGGAAGACACCCCTCACGGGGGTATCCCAAAACGATATCGGTACAGGAATATGACCAGCATTATTGATTGGTTCTGATCCGTTTTGGGTATTTGTTTATTTGTAAATTAATTATTTTTTTTCTTTTTTTTTTTTTTAATTTTTGTTGGAGTCGAATAGAATTCTGTAGGGGCACCACTTCCCTTTTGGCCAATGTTCAAAACTTGCACCTGTACGCATGCGCACACTGGTTTACATAAACTTGTATTTTCCGCCCTATTTCCCCTCCGCCTTTTTTCGTCCCATTTTTTTCGTGCGTTCTTGCACTTCTTTTTAGCGACCACAGAAAAGGGCACAGACCCAACAGACGACTAAATTCCTGTCAACGTGTTTTTTTTTCGTTTTTTTTTTTGGGGGGGGGTGAAGACAATTTTTTTTTTGATGCAAACAAATTAACATTTTCTCATAGGTCTTTCTGTAAAGATTCTCTTTTTTTTAGCAATCTATTCAAGCGGTGTGTTCCTCTCTTCTCTCTCTCTCTCTCTCTCTCTCTTCTCTATATATATATATATATATATATAAGACATCCATAGCTTTCCGCTTCCATTTCCATAAAGTTGCGGTGTGGAAAGCCGCTATGATATGGGTGAAAAGTAGATTTATAGCCGCTAATATGACCGATATTTAAGACTTCTTTACAAACAACACACACACCCACACACACACACCAACACATATATATATATATATATATTTATATATTTGCGCGTGTGCTGTGTATGTGTGTGTGTGTGTAGAAAAATATGAAAACAAAGTACTACCAAATATAAATTTATTTGTAGATGGCGAGGTCGACGTTAAAACGTTTCAGTTTGTTAACCGGACATTAGGAAGAGTATAGTGCTGTCTAAACTGTGGTGGAATTAATTATTTAGCAAAGAAAATTACTTAAAATACCAGTCCCATCAGCAGTCATTATATTATTTCCAACGACACACACATACATACATACATACATACATACAGTCTGTTTGACAGTAGTGAAATTTCGTGCCTGTTGATTTCTTTACAATCCATTAAACTTTGTAGTTACCAAGCACTTCTCTTTTTGCCTATGAAACTGTCAAATTTCCCCCGACCACCCTGTATATATATAATTTCCAATTTAAATACACACGACACACACACACACACACACACACACACGCACACACGCACGCACGCACCTACCTCATAGGAGGTTCTCACGGAACAAATGGACATGCTACTATCACCCACTCGTCTACCCGGATTTTAATAGCATGTCAAACCCACAAAAAAACTTCAACTTTTATAGTTCTTCTATAATGCTCCCTTTCTAATAATCTATCACAATTTCTTCAAATAAGAATTTTCTCCTGACGATGACCTAAGGTCGAAACTAGTTGAGATATAACAACATACAAAATATTCCTGATTGTCTTAATACTTTTTGTTCATAACAATATATATATTATATATATGTGTGTGTGTGTGTGTGTGTGTGTGTGTGTGTATGTTTGTGTGTGGTGTGTGTGTGTGTGTGTGTGTATGTGTCGGTGGAAATAGATTTATAACTGGCTGATGTTACCGGTATTTTAAGTGTTTTTCTTTACCAATTCTGACATTCTATTGTTTAAAAAAACCTAGCGTAGAATAATTCCAACACCAACCAATCTGGTTATTTACTCTATCTATCAATCTATCTATCTCTATCTATCTATCTATCTATCTATATATATATATATATATTATATATATTATATATATAATATATATATAATAACAAGACAGAAAACATCATCAGAACAAAAGCAAAACCCCCCCCAAAAAAACAAACAACAACAGAAATATATTTCAAATAACAGCAATTACTTCAGTAAGTGGTACATCACTCGATAGGTGGTCCATAAAAACATTGCTTAGAAGCCAATCTTCAATACACCAGGGAAACCAAAGACAAAATAAAGTCTATAAACTGAAGCGGTGGAAATACGTTAAGAATAAACAAGACTTCCGAAACCAAAACCTTTGACATATCCAAATGGTTTAGACATAACACATTAATAATCTTTACATCTTTGTCTGAATGAGTGTATAGAAAGTTTAGCTATAAAAAATACTTTGCGCCTTATCTGTTATTAGATTATTTACTGCTAAATAGATTTTGTAATCTGGTTTATCTGCTGACCTGTTGGTATAGAGGTACTGACTTTACTTAGTTTCATCTATTTATCTCGTAGCGTGACGCACGCCGGATCTCAAGAACAAAGTTGGGTAAGTAGTTATAATGTTATTAATATCTTATTATGGAGATTCGGTGTCTGTCTGTCTGTCTTTAACAGAAATTACGTAACTGCTTACGTCACAAATACCCTAGGAATCGCGGTGTTTATCAATGAGTATTTAATTACTAGCAAACACACGTACATTTTGGGTGGCAAGTATTTAAGTTTTAAATGTAATACAATATTAGATTAAGTTAAAAAGACTGACGAAATGAATGCAATGAAAAGATTTTCACTTATTCTTGTTTTATTTAATTGATTTCTCTATAAAATTATACATAATATTGTTTTAATATACAAGGGGACATAAATTAAAACTCCTTAAAAAATCTTGTAAAGCAAACGCAAGACAAAATTATTTTAGCTACAGAGTGGTGAATAAATGGAATAAACTACCTTCATCAGTAGTGAATGCCAATCTCTAAACTCCTTCAAGACAAGTTGGATAATCTGTGGAATGATTGTAAATATCTGTGGAATTAAAATGAATATTTATAGGAACAGCTGACAGGTTTCAGACCTAATATACTAGCTGAAAGGATATTATTATCATTATTATTATGATAAAATAAATAATAATAATATCCTTTCAGCTAGTATATTAGGTCTGAGACCTGTCAGCTGTTCCTTATAATATATTCATTATTATTATTATTATTATTATAATATCATTTAGAATAAATTATAATATTAGAAATCAATAACACAGCGTAAATAAAAGTTGTCGGGTGGACTAAAGTCGGTATCAGCCAATCAGCGAGGGAGTCGATCCTCTTTTTCACAAGCGCTAGACCAAGGAGATTCTTTCGCGTCTGAGGTGTAGCACCACACCTACCATCAGCTCCTTACTTTACCGCACAGATCCCTGTGCGACTCATACGCTGAGTTGTCGAGGACCGGTATCGAACTAGGAAACTTGTGGTTTCTAGCCGAACGCTCTACCGACTGAGCTAACCCGGCCTTTTAACACAACGTAATAATTTATTAAATATGGTTTTCTTAAAACCGGTATGAAATTATCCACACTTTATACTATGTAAACCTTTCTTCGTGATTTAGAACGCACTTTGGGGATTCTAAACTTGTTAATAAGATGGGAAGTTTTGAGCTTGACTTTAATAGAGACATCGTTAATAGAAATATGTTAAGATTACATAATGACTATTTAATTGAGAATATCATGTAAATATCTAAGGATTTGACGTCGTTTCGGTTACAGACAGAACGATATATAATCTCCTTATCATAAGATGTCAAAATTATTTATTCATAGAATGAATAAATTTATTAACGATGTCTCTATGAAAGTCTGAGTTGGATTTACCTCAAAACAGCCCTGTTATTAGTACTTTTAAATCTTGCTAATAATAAGCATGTCTTATATATCACTAAACAATAAAGGTTTACATAATATTAGTGTGGTTAATTTGCATATTGGTTTTAACAAAACCGGTTTAATAAATAATTACTTGGTGTTATTGATTCTAATATTATTGTTTTATTCCCACGTATTAAAATCATTTCTATGAATGATTTTTTTGTAGAAAGCAATTAAATTATGATTAAACTACGTGTAACCTTTTTATATGCGTTCTTATTTAATTTTGTTAGTCTTTCTAATTTAATAAAATTAAATTTATATTAAAAATTGAATACTTACAGTCGGTGGGCGCATATTCTTGCTAATACTGTTTGATAATATACTATCACGGGCAAAAAGTAGAGAATCAACACACTTAAAGGGTGATTTTTAATAAATAGTTAAATGAATGAATAATAAAATAAACAAACAAATAAATAGATAAATAGATAGATAAACTAATCACGGTAAATAACTAATGACTGACAAACACAGAATACTTTTATAGATTAACTGAACATTCCCGGCTTCTTAAATATGTCCTAAACAAATTAGATTAAATTAAGAATGTTCAGCTATTAAAGAAACATGTTTTTCGTATTATCTGCTATTAGTTTATTTACTGCTAAATAAATAAAAAAAACACCTAAATGAAAAACCTATGCGTGGAGAAGCGTTGTGTAATGGTTATCACCGAAAGAAATGGACCCAATAATATGAGTTCAAATCCTGGACGGGTCTGTTTGTATTTCATATAGCGCTAATACCATTTGAAAAGGCATGCATCCAACTATTTTCCTTCCCCCTCAATGGGGTCACCTGTTGGCTGTGGGTGGCGACCTCTGATGCAAAAGGACGGAATCCTTGTAAGCTGAGCAGCCCATGACTTGTAGCATTCCACTTTGGCTCTTACTTGGGCTTGACGGGCTTGATGGTAGCCCTCCTCCGATCACTCGGCTGGTCATGTCAAGCTCTAACTCCTATGTTTACTTATATAGCTATCTCTTAACCATTTTCATCATATATATATATATATATATCAACCCCTCTGTAACATCTTAAGCGGAGTTTAACACGTTTGAATTACGAGTTTTCCTTCTCCTAGATTAGTTGTTTAACAAAGCTTAAGTTTTTCCTACTATTTAACCATTACTGGAGGGATGATAGTTCAATTCATATCTTTCCGATGGGTATTAACGCAATATGAAATAAAAACAGTCTCGTTCAGGATTTGAACTCGTGTCACCGAATCCATTTTCCATGACGATAACCATTATTCATGATGCCTTGATATTTTTATCATATATATGCTAGAAAGTGGTGGCTGAAGGTCTTAGTATCCTGGGTATACTGTTAAACTTCATTTAGTGTTGAGTTTCCAATTGTGGGGCTTTGGGGAGTGTCGAGTACACATTCATTGCCACTACTACTAGATCCAATCTGATCCGAGGTGGTAGTACCTGTTAGGATCCAATCTAGGGGTTAAATAGTTCAAAACATGAGTCTAATAAAAGAGTTTTTAAAATTTCTCTGAATGTTTGAGATGAGGCTTGAAGATTAGTATTATTAGCGGAATGAGAACAGGATACCCCGTGGAATAAATAAAGGTTTGGGTTCAAAGTTCCGTGATGGCTCCCGAATATGACAAGAAGTTCCCGAGTTCGAAAAGAAGGTTCCGAGTCCAAGAAGGTTCCCGAGTCCGACAAGAATACCTGAAGAAGGCCGGAGGGTATATCGGCCGAAACGTTGTACAAATACAAATGAAGATGGGGACAATAGTCCGATAACGCTAATAATACTAGTTTTTAAAATATTTGACTACCCAACAAGAATAGATAAAATAGAATATTTTCGGCAAAAATAAACCAAGGGTTGACATGCTATAAAATTCCAGCCAGCCAACAACCAACCAACCTAAGCAAAGGACAAAATCATTTTTATAAATTTGTTACAACTACATAGGCGAAAACAATTTCACTGGCCGCACAATTGAGTGCATGAATAAGTGATGATCAAAAAGCCATTTTGTTCTGACATGAGTTCCTTTTAATAAAATATTGAGTTTTAGAAAAATCAATAAAATCATTTTTTTTTTTTTAAGTTTATTACTCGTAAATCATATCGACTAACTCCGCCAACGGCTTAAAATCTCCAGACATTTATAAATAAGTGGCATGTATTAAAAAATAATCTGAAGATTATAATCAAATTATTGAAGCCATAAAATATTTCAAGTCATTTATCATAAAATGATTAATAGGATGTCGTCTGCTTTGCCCAAGTCGTCTCCGCCATATTGAAATCGTCTGCATTTTATTAAGTCACCTTCGACGATCGTTCTTATTCTGGTTAAAAAGGATGGCGTAGTAATCATTTACCCCGGGGAGCATAATGGCGGGAACTTTTTTTAAATTTTTATCAAAGATTGTATATTCATTAAAGGGACCAGTATTTTATGACAGAGTTTCTAGTTCAAGACCAGGAGGCTCCTTCATCATTTGCAGTCCTCTGATTAATGACTATATTAAACATAATACATATTTTAGTGGGTGATATCCCATTTCAATTTTACACACACACACACACACACACACACACACACACACATATATATATATATATATGTATATTTATTTATTTATTTATGGGTACTACTATGTGAACATAGCGTATGTAGTTAATCCAATAAGGGCTCAATATATTGTGAATATAGAGCATTAATAGTTGTAAAAGAAGTTGTTTCCGACCGCGGTTTCCGTGTTATTCCAACACCTTCATCATGAGAATCCCCATGATGAAGGTGTTGGAATAACACCGAAACCGCGGTCGGGAAACAACTTCTTTTACAACTATATATATATATATATATATATATAATATATATAGTTAATCCTTTGTTAGTATTGGAGAAATGAGAATAAAGTGCTCAATTACTTCTGTAAGAGCTGCATTTGTTTATTCTAGTGTACAATACATTTAAAGTGCAATTACTACCATTGGTTTCTGGGTAACATTTTTTTGCGGCTGCCCGTCATCACGGTAGGGCGTTACCGTGATGACGGACAGCCGCAAAAAAATTCTGCTCAGAAACCAATGGTAGTAATTGCACTTGAAATGTATTGAACACATATATATATATATATATAATATATATATATATATATATATATGTTGTGGATTTGCGTCTCCGTATGCTTCTGGTGCGTATATATATTTGAGGTGAATGTTAGTATTTGTATCCGTTGTAGGAGATACTTATATCTGGTTTGGGCTTATGTGTGAAGCATTAACGTACTTATTATGCTAATATTGTTAGCGTAATATGTTAGTTGAGGAATAATTATCTGAAGACTCTGTGGTTTGTTTTGAATAAATGAAACTCTAAACAAACCACAGAGTCTTCAGATATTTATTCCTCAACTAACATATTACGCTAACAATATTAGCATAATAAGTACGTTAATGCTTCACACCTAAGCCCAAACCAGATATAAGTATCTCCTACAACGGATACAAATACTAACATTCACCTCAAATATATATTATATATATATATATATATATATATATATATATATATATAAACGCACTCCTATAAAAGGGGTGGAGCACTCTATGGCGCCCTTTACATACATACAGATGGGTGTATTAAAAGAGTTAAATCTCCTTCGCATTCTTTGGGTAACGATAGCCGAGCGGTAAAGCTCTCCGGCTGATGCTGAATTGATCGGAGTTCTATCCCGGCTGTAGGTAGCTCACAAAATGTCTAGCCACACTGAAGAGACTTGATAAGTCGAAACACGTGTCTGTGGATGACAATATATATATATATATTATATATATATATATATAATATATATAGAGAGAGAGAGAGAGAGAGAGAGAGACCACTGCTTAATGACAATATTAAATATAATACATATTCGGTAGGTGATATTCTTAATTTCATTTTTATATATAAAGTTAATAGTCCATTCATAAAAGACTATTAAATGCAATACGTATTTGGTAAGTAATACTACCCTTTCAATTTTATTTTGTACATAGAGATAATAGTCCACTGATGAAAAACCATTAGATGTAATACGTATTTGGTAGGTGATACCCACTTTAAATTATATATATATATATATATATATATATATATATATATATATATATATTTGTAAGAGTTTCGCGTATGTTTCGCATTTTGTGTTATAATAAAAATCAAAACTAAAATAAAGATACTGGGTTTTTTTATGCGTGAATGGAAGGTGAATGTCATTCCCCTGTCATTCATGCTTAAAAAAAACAGTATTTTTATTTTATTTTTATAACACACACACACACATATATATATATATATATATATCTACATATATATATATATATATATATACATACATACACACACATATATAATTAATTCATATATATATATATATATATATATATATATATATATATATATGTGTGTGTGAGACCTTTATAATTTGCTTGAAGCATTGTTTGCATATTGGTTTATATATAATCCTATTTTTGGAGGATATGTGCTTAATTGAAGTCATACCTAATTTTGAAAATTAATTAGTTAATGATTAATACATTTAGGCGGGCATATATGTTTAAATGTAAGCCTAAACAAAACGAGAAATGTCAATCCCTGTATGTACATTTCGACCTATACAGGCATTGACATTTTCTCGATTTGCTTAGCCTTACATTTGAACATATATACCCGCCTAGATTCATTAATTATTAACTAATTAATTTTCAAAATTAGCTATGGCTTCAATTAAGCACATATCCTCCAAAAATTGTCGGCTAAAAAGCTATATCATAAATAAACACATTGTTTGTTTACTTACTTTCATATAATCATAGATAAGATTATATATACAATCCTTTATATATAATCATAAATACGATTATATATACAATCATTTATGAGGTTAAGTAAACAAACAAATGTGTTTATTTTTATATGGCTTTAAGCCGATAATTTTTAAAGGATATGTGCTTAATTGAAGTCATACCTAATTTTGAAAATTGATTAGTTAATAATTAATGAATTTTAGGCGGGCATACATGTTCAAATGTAAGGCTAAACGAATCGAGAAAATGTCAATCCCTGAATGTACATTTCGACCTATTAGGTCTCATCAGCAAGGTTATAGGCATGGGAGACTGCTCCGTGTGTGACTCGAAACCTCGACTGTCAAGCTAGTGTAACGGTTAGAGACTTTGCCTGTCAGATTTCCACGAAAATAAGACCTACCTGCAAAAATAAGACATCGCGTGATTTTTTCAGGATGATTTTAATATAAGCCATTCCCTTATGATAAACCCATGTTAAGAGCGGCAGACAGATGAAAGAAATTAGCATTCTTCATAATCATAACATGCGAAGGAAACACTCGACATTTCCCGAAAATAAGCCCTAGCGTCATATTTCGGAGTGAAAAATTATATAAGCCCTGTCTCATGTTCGGGGAAACACGGTATCAAATATGATTGGACCCAATATGTTCCTTTCTTTCTTTCTTTCTTTCTTTCTTTCTTCTAACCACTTCAATCAGGTTGTTTGGTTGGTTGGTTGGTTGAATTTTACGGCATGTCAACCCATGAGTTATTTTATACCGAAGACATTTTGTTTTATTCATTCGTGTTGGTTATTCAATGTTTTTAATTCATCTTTTTAACACATTTTAAAAAAAACTTTTTTTCATCTATCCAACTCATAGATGGGACCCGAGCAAGTAGAAGACATTTTGTTTTATTCATTCCTGATAGGTATTGAATAATTAAAAAAAAAACTCAATTCTTTTAACACATTTTTCTATTTACCCCATAGATGTGACCGGGTCAGAATGGACCTGGGAGCAATGACAATGAAAGGGTACTCCACACACCACAGAGCTCCAGAACTGAAACCTCACCACTAGATGCAATTTAGCGTCATACCCAGGATACTAAGAACCTCAGCCACCGCCTCCTAGTATTTATATTTGATAAAAAGTGTTGGAAGTTACAATAAGGGCAATATGATCGGGACGATCATATAGTTTCTAGATCTTAACGTGATCAGCCGATTGATTAGACCGTCTAGCCCAAAAACTAAAGTGGAGTGTTACATGTCATGAACTGCTTAGCCACCAGGATTCTGTCCTTAAGCACCACGGGTCACCTCCCACGGCCAGCAGGGGACCTCATTAGTGAGGATAGGCCTTACCTCTCTACAGCCCCAGCCGAAAGGGTGGTATATCTTTTCCTCTTTCTTTCTTCTAACCTTCAGCCTCGTTGGAAGATTTGCCGTGAAGAGTAATTTTTACTGTCTGTTGTTTCTCGGTCAGTTTTTCCTGAGCAATTCTGTAGGTTTTTATGGCTAGCACCACAAACCACCTGTTTTTTCCGTCTCCTAGACCGATTGCCTTACCAAGATTAAGGGTGTAGTCTGCCATAGTGTCTATTGACCCAACCCCTTCATCACGGGCAAGATGTGGCTCAAGATCAATTTTTAAGAGCCCAGTCCGTAGAGCATCGGCCTTGGAACTCCAAGATTCTGAGTTTGACACCGGCCCTCGCCATCTCAGAGCATGAGTAGCACAGCTGGGATCTGTACGGTAAAATGGTGAACTGAAGGTAGGTGTGGTGCTCCACCACTGAAACAAAAACAATATCCCTGGTCTAGTCCTAACATAAAAGAAATAGACTCCCTCACTGTCCGATTAATACCGACAATAGGCCTGCACTACCGACTTTACTTGCTTACTTTTAAAACTGTTTTGAATTCAGAGTTTTCCTTCTCCCAGACCGGTTGCCATACCGAGATCTGATGTATTATCTATGGTATAAGATGTACACAATATAGTCACTTCTATTTATGAACTTTCTGAACAACAGCATCAGGAACTTCCGATAAAAATTGGCCTATAAGTAACGACAAGACGCATTTAAGATCGTTTCCAATTGTCCTCAAATCAATTAGTGGTTGAACTTTCTGCCAGCAAGACCTATATTTTGGATTAACACCAGATAAATATTACAGTCTTGGACTAATACATATTACAAGGAACACTACAGACTTGACCTAGAGCCTAGTCTGCCCTGCTATTTACCCATAGTTGTCATAGTTAATTCAGACTTTTCCTTCTTCTATACTGGCAAAAGAAAACAGTTTGCCCTACTATTTGCCCATAGATGGAGAGAGAACAAACAGATTCATAAAATTCCAAAGGGCATTAGCACAGAGTGAAACGCAGTCTCGTCCAGGATTTGAACCCGGGTCTCCTATTCTGTTTCTTACAGCGATAAGCGTGTCTCGGCCCCAGTATTTACCCATAACTGCATGGGTGGGGTGGAAAGAACTATTCGTGCGTTTTATTCACTAATTGTAAAGTTGGTTGTTTTGTTTTCCGGTCATTTAGTGCCGAATCAAGTCATTTTGATAAACAAAAGACTCAGGTTGGTTACAGTACCTGCTGTTGCTTAAGTGGTTACCTAATTAAGTATAGAACAGGCTCATTGCTGCTTAACTTCAGTGATCCTTTCAAATTGGATTTCTTGAATATTTTGTGATAAAAAAAAGATAAAATTAATTAGATTTTTATAGTTTGGTTTTCTTTCTATTATTGGATCTTTCTAATTAAAATCTAAATAAATACTTGAACTGTGAAAACAAAAGCTTAAAGTCTTCAAAATCTCCCCTTCCGCTTGCCTGTTTATATATAGAGTAAAACGAGTTAGGTACAGTACCTAGTGTCACTTAAATGGTCACTGAATCAAGTATTCAAAAAGCCCAACTTGGGTGATCTAGCGGGAACCGGTGCTTTCAGCGCGATTAGACCCTAATTAATTGTGAAGTGAAACACTACCAGCCTCGTCCAGGACTTGAATTCGGTTCGACTAGTCCATTTCGTGCGACGATAATCGTTACGCGACAAGCACTTCCTGTATCCATTATAATGTATGTAAATTGTGGTAGTTAAATTAGTATGACGTACGTAACTAGAATAATAAGGCGTTGTGTTAATTTTCTAATCAAAGTACTGTTGTTTAGTGTGTACATGGTGAAAAGTAAATGAGAATAAATTATATAACCTGCACCTAAATCAATAGAAAATAAAAATCAGCGTAATTCTTTTAATTGTATACATGCGTCAACTTAGAAAAATAGGAAAACGTAATTTAATAAGACCCCCCCCCCTAGCCTCGAGGACGGCCTCGAGGTTAAGTCTCGTTTCTTGGTTTAGTGGCATATCAACATTCGTAGGTTATTTAACGCCTAAGTCATTATTGCTCACGTCAAGCCCTATCACCTATATGATTGTCCCAATTTGTTTGCCCTTATAGAAAACCTCCTGCCCCTTTTATAATATATTTGCTAGAAGGCGAGGGTTGAGGTTATTAGTGTCCTGGATATGACTGCATCTAGTGTTCGAATTCAGGAGCTCTGGGGAATGTGGATTACCCCTTTATCGCCATTAGTCACCACTCCCACTCCGACCCAAATGGTCTGGAATAGCTCAAGAGTTGACATACTCTAGAATCCAACCAAGCTGATAAACAAACTATTCGCTTAAAAATCATACATACCTCCCGAAAAAAAAATCTGGCATTAAATAAACCACAAAGGTTGATTAAATTGACAAGTTCGAATTCGGGACGAGGCTATTTGTGTTTCGTTTCACGCTAATGTCGTTGAGAAAGGCATGAATCCAACTGTTCTCCTTCTTGCTATGGGTAAATAGTAGATCAAACTGTAGTCCTGCTAAGCAGAAGGAAAACCAGCTGTACTCCGCTTAAAATTGACGCTGCTTGGGTGATTGTAACTGATTCTATTATTCCCAAGTATTTGTAGTTTTCATTTTCTCAAAGTGTTGTTTATTATTATTATTATTATTATTATTATTATTATTATTATTATTATTTATTTATTTATTTTTTTTTTACACCAGCATTAGCTGATGGTCTTTCAATGGAGTCTGAGTGAAATATTTAAGGGCCGGGTTAGCTCAGTCGGTAGAGCGTTCGGCTAGAAACCACAAGGTTCCTAGTTCTATACCACCAACTCAGTGTATGAGTAGCACATGGATCTGTGCGGTAAAGTAAGGAGCTGATGGTTGGAGTGGCGCCCCACCTCAGACGCAAAAACTATCTCCTTGGTCTAGCGCTAGTGAAAATGGGATAGACTCCCTCGCTGATTGACTGATAATGACTTTAGGCCACCCTGACGACTGTACTTTACTTAGTCTAATGGAATGCGAAAATCCACTGGATGACAAGTCCTTTTCTTTTCTTTTTTTATCAATACTAAGCCGGCCGGGATTAGTTGATCCATTTGTATCTCAAAGTCCCAGAGAAATTTATGCGTCTCATCTTCTAGTACAGATTATGACTTGTGCATAGACCATTTGTCAGCATGGCCAAACATTAGTCTTTTGCACAATTCCCTGTGGATAGCCTTCTCCGCTCAGTTATACCTGCTATTGTATTCATTTTATGCCACTTAGCTGCATTTGATTATAATGTGATTAACCGTTTTATCACCGTCTCCATAAAACCAACACTTGATTTTTGTCTTCATCTGATCAATTTTTGCTTTCCAGTAATTGATTCTTATGGTATTATTTTGTGCTGCCATCTAAAAATATTCAGTTCATCTCTTGAGTTTTCCTCCTCTTAACCTTTCCAGGTTATCTCGTATTATTATTATTATTATTATTATTATTACTAGCACATATATGCACCCTCCGGGTGCAAGTATCTAATGTAATAAAATATTATATTAAATTAGAAAAGCGAATTAAACTAAATAAAAATGCAGATAAAAAGATTTGAAACAGGGTATAATAGAAAAATAGAACAACTGAAACTTACTTTTCCATCAATCTCGTCTTTTATTGATAAATTTTCCTAATTTAAATATTTAGTTAAAATAGGAAGTAAAGAATAAAATTGCATTTATTTCTTCTTGTTAATGGATTTCTTTTAAGATCTATTGAAGAGATTTTTGCTCATATTCATTAATATAAAACCAAACAATTAAAAATCCATAATACTAAGCACATATTTATTAAAATCAATTTTTTTATATCAATATGCAAATTAGCCTTTCCATTCACACTGTAAACTGCTATTTTGTGGTATATATAAATACAATTGCATTTTATTAGTATGCAAATAAGTCCAACAGTATAAAAGACTATTTTATTAGTAATCGGAGGTTTAAATAAAAATAAAATCATGGAGAATGTGATTATTATTATTATTGAGTTTTTCACATCTATCATAGCCGGTGGTTCACTGAAGACTGAGTGACTGCAAGTCTCCTCAGGTCTCCAGGACTCTTCTGAGTATACTAGCCGATTTTAACAGTGCTGTAGATAGGATGGTCTCGATTCTTCCTCTGATTTTGAAATTGAGTTTGAAAAATGTGTTTTAAAAAATCAGTTTAAAAAAATTGATTACCTATCAAGAATGAATAAAAATCGGCATAGAATAACCCAATAATGGTTGAAATACCGTAAAAACCAAACCAACCAACCAACCAGCCAACCGTATGCATGGACTCCTTGTTCACATTCACTGAATTTTACTGTATGGCATACAGGCTTCAGGCTGTTTAAAGTATATGCTTTTACGAGGTGTTCTCTCATCTAAGTAGTGATCTTGCTCATCGCTGCTTAACTATTGGGATCTGGCAGGAACTGTTGCTCTCAGCATGACGTGACCCTAAGTCAGGATTGAACTCACGGTAAGTATTGGTAAAACTAGCTAACCACTGCTCCATATTGTTACATCTACCTTCTTATATATATTTACCAGCTCCTCCGCACGAGTAGGATGTGACACATGTTCAATTTCATTAGCAGAGTTTAACAGGTTTGGAGTCACAGTTTTCCTTCCCCTAGACTAGTTACCTAGCCAAGATTAAAGAGCCAAGTCTGTCGTACTATTGACCCATAGATAGAGGGAGAGTTGTTTGATGGAAATCTTTTCCAAGGGTATTATCGCTATGAGAAACGCAAAGAGCCTCGTTCAGGATTCGAACTCGAGTCGACAAGTCCATTTCCTGCGACTTTACCCATTACACCACGCGCCTCCATCTACTTTCTTATAAGGGATTACTCAGCGTAGCTTAGTCTGGCACAAGGATTTGATATAAGGTCACCTGATAAGAATTGAACTCACTATAGTAGTAGGCATTTTATACGCTTAGTTTAGTTTGGCACAAGGACAACATTATGGGACACCCACTCATAATCCAACTCACTAATAACGGCCTGCTAGCCTAACTTGCTAAGCATTAGACCCTAATGAGACCTCCAAAACAGTAGTCATTCCCTAAGCAAAGATGAGTAAATTGGCACATGCCCAGATGTATAGGACACCCAGTGAGAACCAAACTCATTAACAACGGTCTAGCTCGTTAACCAT
Source organism: Doryteuthis pealeii (assembly GCA_023376005.1). Classification (NCBI taxonomy): domain Eukaryota; kingdom Metazoa; phylum Mollusca; class Cephalopoda; order Myopsida; family Loliginidae; genus Doryteuthis; species Doryteuthis pealeii. The sequence goes on from CM042142.1 coordinate 52,645,986, forward strand.
TACACCATGCAAGGCGTCCAAATTTATTATCGTGTGAATGGCCTGTAAGATTAGCTTATTAGCTGGTACTTCACAGTAAGGCACCTTTTAAACATCTTAGGAAATGGAATTGGTGACCCGTTCGTATCCTGGGCGAGATTATTTGCGTTTCACTTCGTACTAATGCCTTTTGGAAAGACATGAAATCTATCTGTTCTTTCCTCAGCTATGAGTAAATAGTAGGAGCAAAATTGTGTTCTTTATCCTTGGTTAGGTAACTGGTCTAGGAGAAGGAAGACTTTGAATTTTAAAAAAGAAACTGCTAAAAAGATTACCTTGTGTCGCCTCCTGTCCGTAGTTGAAAGGTTACAGACTAAGCTTTAGTCTGATACAAGTGTGGGAGCCTTTACACACACACACACACACACACACACACAACACACACACATATATATATATATATATATATATATATATATATATATATATATATGTGTATGTATGTGTGTGTGTGTGTGTGTGTGTGTGTGTGTGTGTGTGTGTGTGTTGTGTGTGTTGAAATGAAAAATAAAGAAAAGAAAATGCTGAACACATAAAATAGATTTTATTTTTATTTTGTTTTACTGACACGTGTTTCGGTTAGGAGTTTATCCATGTACATATTTATTCTATCTATTATTATTTTAAAGACAAAATAAAATAACAATAATAAAAAACTAAAAAAAAGTTTAGTACACAGGGAATAATGCCCTTCTTCAGAGTAAAAAACCCAAAAAACACACAAAAAAAAAAACCACCAAAGAATTTACTCTGAGGATGGTCGTTATTCCCTGAATACTAAATTTAAAAAAATAGTTTTCTATCATTGTTATTTTATTTTGTATTTAAAATAATAATAGATAGAGTACATATGCACATAGATAAACTGCTGGGCGAAACACGTGTCAGTAAAACAAAATAAAAATAAAATCTATTCTATCCGTCCAGCATTTTCTTTCCTTTTTAATCATCTGTTTGATTAATGTTTTGTTTAATTCTACATGTATAAATGAAATGCTGCCCAAATACACACCACACACAACACACACACACACACACACATAATATATATATATATATATATATATATATATATATATATATATATATATATATATATATATACCAACCCCTCTGCGCGAGCAGGAAGTAACACAGGGTCATCTTCTTTAGGGGAGTTTGACAGGTTTGAATTCAGAGTTTTCCTTCTTCTAGACTTGTTAGCAAGCCAGGTAAGAGCTCAGAGAGAGAGAGAGAGAGAGAGAGAGAGAGAGAGAGAGAGAGAGAGAGAGAGAGAGAGAGAGAGAGAGAGAGAGAGTAGTTGGCTGCATACCGTTTATATATATAATATACCCGATGGTATTAGCGCTATGTGAAATGCAAACAGCCTCGTCCAGGATTTGAACTCGGGTCGACAAGTCTATTTCCTAACCTAACCATTACACCTCGCGCCTTCGAATAATATCAGTCCCGACGGCTGGGGCTTTAGAATACAGTGGGTAAAATCTCTTCGAATGGGGACACTTGCTGGCCATGGGTGGCGACCCGTGATGCTTAAGGATGGTACCCAGGTGGCTGAGCAACCCATGACATGCAACACTCCACTTTGGGCCTTACTTAGGCTAGACGGGCGGTCGGAGAGTCCCCCTTCGATCAATCGGCTGGTCACGTCAAGCCCTAGCACCTATATAATAGTCCCAACCCTATTGCCCTTATGGCAAGCGACAACCCTTTTTATCATATGAGTGATAGTAGGCGGTGGATGGTGGTCTTAGTGTCTTGGGTACGGCGTTAAACTCTATTTGATGGTGAAGTTCAAATTCTGGAGCTCTGGGGAATGTGGAGTACCCCTTCCTCCATTACTCCCAGGTTTACTCTGACCTGGAGCGGTAGTACTTGTAAGGATTCCATCTATGGGTTAAAAAGAAAAAATGAGTATAAATGTGTGTTTAGAAAATTATTTTTAAAAAATTAGTATTCATCATAACAAAAATCTCTTCGGCATGAAATAAACCAACAAAGGCTAATTTCAAATTCAGTCGGTAGAGTGGTAATACCTGTTAGTGTTCCATCTATGGTTTTAATAGAAAAAGAGTTTAAAGGAACATATGAGCTTTAGGCACCCCTTTTTGATCTTGATTAAGAAAGGACATGTTTTTCATTTACACCGTCAATATCTTGTTGTTTTAACAGACGATTTTTAGATTTAAAAAAAATTATAAAACTAACCCCTAACCCTAACCTTAACCCCTAACAAACAACCGGTGTAAATGAAAAACATGTCCTTTCTTAATCGAGATCAAAAAGGGTGCCTAAAGGTAATATGGTCCAGTTTAAAGAATGTGTTTCTTAAAAAAATTGAGTTTGAAAAAAAATTGAATACCATCAAGAATGAATAAAATAAAACTTGTTTGGCATAAAATAACCCAACAAATGTCGACATGCCGTAAAACCAACCAACCAACGTAGATAAAAGGGGCAAAAAAAAAAAAAAGGCAACAATTGAAGTACAAGTGAAAAAGTAAAATGTCAGGTCCAGCTTCCACTCTTTAAAATTCGATTTCTCTAGTGGCATCATTGACCGAATTTATCCCTTCTTTCGCTTCTTCTGACCGATATAGTTTCTTCAGCTTATCTACCAGTAGCGAGTCAGCCTCAATGTCGTTGTTGTCGTTGGCTGCAGCGGAGACGGCGGCTTCAACGGGCGGCAGTGGCAGCTGCAACGACAGCGGCGGCAGCGGTGACGGGCTAGTCTTGTCCTACTGAGCGAAAGACAATGAGTACCGTTCTGCCATGTGTGTCGTGTGTCGGACCTGGCAGCATCAGCTATGGTTTTAAAAAATAAAATAAAAGAAGTGTGTGTGTGTGTGTGTGTATGTGTGTGTGTGAGTGTGTGTGTGTTTGGGTGTGTCGTGTGTGTGTGTGTATGTATGTGGAGTGGGTAGCAGTGAGAAAGCGCGGTAAAAGCAGTGGAACTTGACTGCAGCAGAAGCAGAAGCAGCGCCTGTGTCGTTTCTATTTACGTCCCGTCTGCTTGCTGCTAAGGTCTGTGCGCCGGAAAGATGCAAGGCGGGTTGAGTGTAAAAAATAAATAAATAAATAAATAGATAAAAAAATAAACAAATAGAATAAACAAATAAAATAAAGGGAAACGCATTGGCAAGAATGGAGAGCATGAGTACTCGACGTCACACGTTCATGACGCTTCACACACACGTACAGACGACACACGTACATTAATGATGGCGCATATACATGCCACAAACACATGCGTATACAGACAATTGCGCATGCGTGTAATGGCCATCGCTGCATACAGCCGACAATGGCAATTCTGCACAATCACAAACGCACACTAAAATTCTGATACATGCATATTACTGACGTCAGCTTATCTTTCAAAGTGTTTTTTTTTTGTCTTTTTTTTGCAATTGTTTTCTCCTTATTTCAGTTTTATTTTTAAACAACCTTTTTCTATGTTGAATGATTAATCTTATTTTATTTTATTTTATTTTATTTATTTTATTTTCTATCAGTTGCTCTCCCTTTTTAGGTCCACCCAATTATTTCTTGCCCAATTTTCGTGACCTACTTTTTATTTTATTTCTTGTATTTTCCTTCGTTATTATTGTCTTTTTAAAATTCTTTTTTTTTTGTCCACTCTTTCGAATATCCTTAGTTTCTATTGTTTTTCTATCTTTCTTTCTTTCTGTTTAGTGTACTTTCTTTTTTCTTTCTTTCTTTCTTTCTTTCTCCTTGCTTTCTGTTTTATTGAACTTCTTTCTTTCTTTCTTTCTTTCTTTCTTTCTTTATTTCTTTCTTCTTTCTTTCTATTTTAGTGTACTTTCTTCTTTCCTTCTTTAATTCTTTCTTTCTTTCTGTTTTATTGTACTTTCTTCTTTCTTTCTGTCTATCTATTTTAGTGTATTTCTTTCTTTCTTTTCTTCTCCTTTCTTTCTGTTTTTTCTGAACTTTTCTTTCTTTCTTTCTTTCTTCTTTCTTTCTTTCTTTTATTTTAGTGTAATTTCTTCTTTCCTTCTAATTCTTTCTTTTATTCTTTCTTCTTTCTTTCTGTCTATTTTTAGTTACTCTTCTTTCTTTCTTTCTTTCTCCTTTCTTTCTGTTTTATTGAACTTCTTCTTTCTTCTTTCTTCTTTCTTTCTTTCTATTTTAGTTGTTACTTTTTTCTTTCCTTCTTTAATTTTTCTTTCTTTCTGTTTTATTGTACTTTCTTCTTTCTTTCTTTCTTTCTTTCTTTCTTTCTTTCTTTCTTTCCCTTTTTTTCATTTTGTTTCATCTTTCTTCATGATTTCGTGTACTTTATCTTTTTATATGTGCGTTCTTGTCAGTTTTCATTCATTCTTTCTTTCTTTCTTTCTTTCTTTCTTTCTTTCTTTCTTATGTGCTTTCTTTCTGCTTTGGTGTACTTCCTTTTTGAAATAGGGGCGTTCTTTTTGACAGTTTCTTTCTTTCTTTCTTTCTTTCTTCTCTCAATAAATTATACCTTCTCCTTCTTTCCATCATTCTATCGTTATTTTCCCTTCGTTTCTTTTTGAAATGTTCGCTTTCTTTAAAAAATCCAAAACAGTTTCTTTCTTTCTTTCTTCTTTCTTTCTTTCTTTCTTCTTTTGGAATAGATGCTTGAAGGAAATAAAAAATGAGTATTTATTTTATTTTCACTGTCACTTGATTCACGAAAAATCCGAAAAGAGAAATTCCATATATAACGTATATAAACTTGCAAAAAAGAAAAAAAAAGAGAAAAAGAAAAAAAAAATAAATAAAACAAAAAAATTGAAAGAAAACACTTATTTGAACGAATACAGAAAAAAGTATATTATCTTTCTTAATGAAGAGCAATCAGTAAGCAAAAAGAATGGGGAAATAGATTCATATATATATATATATTATATAATATATTATATATTATATATAAGAGAGAGAGAGAGAGAGGGGTGGTGACCAGAGAGAGAGAAGAGCAGAGAGAACGAGCAGATGGATCAGAGAAAGGGAGAAGAGGGGCCGAGAGATAGTGAGGGTACAAGATTAAGGGAGGCAGAGAAAGAGGGAAAGAGAGATCAAACAAAGAGAGAGAGAGAATGAGGGAGGAGTCAGAGAGGACAGAGAGAGATGGGACAGAGAAAGAGGAGAGGAGAGGGGGAGGAACAGGGACAGAGAGAGAGAGAGCGAGCGAGAGAGGGAGAGAGAAGAGAGAGAGACAGAGGAGAGAGAGATGGAGGGGCGGAGAGATAGTGAGAAGACAGAGAATGGAGGCACAGAGAAAGAGGAAAGAGAGAACAGAGAAGAGAGAGAGAGTGAGAGGATCAGAGAGAGGAGAGAGAGGTGAGAGAGAGGAGAGAGAGAGAGAGAGAGAGAGAGAGAGGAGGGGGCGAGAGAAAGATGGAAGCAGAGAAAAGAGAGGGAAGGCCGATTGGAGGGAGAGAGGGTGCAGAGAGAAGAGAGGTGGTGGCAAAAAAGGGAGTGAGCGATAGGAGAGAGAGAGAGGAGAGAGAGAAGAGAGAGAGAGAGGAGAGGGGGAGAGAGGGGGACAGATTTACTTTTTTATTTCAAATTAAAAAACATTTGTATCTATTACACATGTTGACAATCGTTAGAGAATACGAGAGCAACTTAATATTTATCGGGCCTAAAATGGGAGTGGCAAGCCGGTTTCAAATCCTTGACCAAGTTTTTGATGTGTTCACTTGGCCTTATCATTTGGCAAAAGCATCTTTTCTCCTAAATAGTAGAGCAGATTCGTCTAGGTTTGGGTTGTCACCCAGTCTAGGAGAAGATCATCTTTGAATTAAAGTTTTAATGCTTATATCTTTCACCAACCCGTTGTGGGTTTAGTCATTGGGAGACAAAGGGCTAGGAGAGATAAACCAAACAAAAACTGGTAAAGGCTCATCATCATCTCGTTGGCGTCGTCGTCGTTGCGCTAGTAGCATGGATATCCATGGACAATTCGCACAACCATCCCTATCATTTTCTGCTCTCGAGAAGTCTCTGCACAGCATCCAGTATCGCCTTAGAGTGCGGTCAATATAGAGTTTTTGCTGGACGGTTCACACTGGCGTGCCATGTGCTGATTTTACATGGGGAACGCACTTATGAGTTCGTCCTTTGCTTCTCTAGCCAGTGTCCAGTATGTCTTGATTGTCTCACTCGGAGGGTTTGTATGATAGGGAGCAAGTGGCCATAAAGCTGCTTTCTTCTAGGGTTTGTTTTTTCACGATTTGTTTAATATTCGCGCCGTCATTCTTGGGAGCTTCATCTAGCTTATTCTTTCGGCGCTATCAAGTTGGTGCAAGCCATTACAGTAGCACTGACACAACAACAGAACTGGAGTCTGGTAGATTGTACAGCTGGTCCAGTTCAAGCGTGCATCCCCGTGGGCCGCCATGAATTCATCAGTTTCTCTATTTATCATCCTGTAGGCAAGATGGGGATTATATCCTGACTTTTGTGAGTTAGAACTACTATATTAGAAAAGGGAGGAAGAAGGAAATAAGTGAGAGATGATAAAGGTTTAAAAAATTAGTGATGAGCAAAACGGTAATGAACGATGGTTTGGACTGTAGCGTGACCCGAACGAGAATTAGTGTCAACCAGAAGTTTCGGGTGTTGACCGGGAAGTCACGTGGGTGACGTGGAACGACAAAGAAAAGGACGAGTCTCTTTTTGCTTTCGGACGCGTAGGGGACGGTGCCTAGTATAGGGTCACAGTTAATCAAGTAGTGTTCTCTGTCTCTTTCTCTCTGCCTTTTCTCCCCTTCCGATACAACACACGAGGCGAGCACGATAATAAAAGCTAGCAGTTGTGACTACATATTTCCCGCGTTGTTAATTTTTTATCAACAAGAATACATTTTTAGTACCGTGAATATATCGCCGCCACCACCACCGCCCCGTTATGTATATCGCTTTGGATACTTGTGACCAGATATATGACAACGTTACTGATATCGTTTTATTGCCCGGAAAAAAGGGCAACGTACACATCGATGGGCTACCATTGAAGCGATGATTGGATGTTGATCTTTTATAGGCGCCTGCTGCAGAAGATAGCTACCATGTGTTTCCCAGTCCATAGATCCTGAGTTTAGTATTTTGATACCAAGATAAAATAATTAGGAAAAAGAATAAGTAGCAAGAATAATGCTTTAGAATTTTTTAGAAATTAAGAATTAATTAAGCCATATGCACTTAGGGAAGGTCGATTTTGGAACTGGGGTACAGCTCTAATAGTGATATTGGGGTTTTAACATGAATAAAATAAACGACACAAAATATTTTTTTCCAAATCATTACCAATTTTTTGGGAAAACGAATTTTTAAAGGCTGAAAAATTTATAGGCTTTCAGGGAATGTGGCTCC
>CM042142.1:52653483-52705983 GCA_023376005.1 Doryteuthis pealeii
TCTTGTATATCTCTTATTTTTTTGCATGTTTGTTTGGTGCATTTTATATACGTTAAAATCACTTGGGGAAGTTTGAACTCTCTTTTTCAGAAGATGTCGTGGAATCAAGGTGACGGTGGGAAATAGAAATAATACTCATTTTTATTCTTCAAGGCATCTATTCCAAAAAAGAAAAGAGAAGTTTTAGATATTGAAAGAAAGAAAGAAAGAAAAGGAAATGAATCAAAGAGAAGACTAAGCTGAATAAAAACACAAACTTTTCTCTTTTTGGTTTTGGACTTTATTTATTAATAGACACGCGCAATCACTTTCAAATAGAAAACGAGAAGGGAAGAATTTAAGCGATAGAATGATGGAAGAAGGGAGCAAGGATATATGGCATTTAAATGATGGAAGAGATAGTAAGAAAAGTGAAGAAAGAAAGAAGACTTGACTCAAAAAGGAACGCCCTATTTCAAAATAGGAAGTTAACCACAGCCAGAAAGAAGCACATAGAAGGAAAGAAAGAAAGAAAGAAAAAAGAAGAAAAATGAATGAAAACTGACAAGAACGACATATAAAAAGATAAAGTACACGAAATCTAAGAAGAGATGAAACAAAATGAAAGGGAAGAAGAAAGAAGAAAGAAAGAAAGAAGAAAGAAAGAAAAGTACAATAAAACCAGAAGGAAAGAAAGAATTAAAAGAAGGAGAAAAAATACACAAGAAATAGAAAGTAAAGAAAAGAGAAAGAAAGAAGAAAGAAAGTTCAAGGTAAACAGAAGAGAGCGAGAAGAAGAAAGAAGAAACGAGTAACTAAAGTATAGATAGACGAAAGAAAGAGAAAGTACAATAAACAGAAAGAAAGAAAGAATTAAAGGAGGAAAGAAGAAAGTACACTAAAATAGAAAGAAGAGAAGAAATAGAAGAAAGAAAGAAAGAAGAGAGAAGGTTCAATAAAACAGAAAGAAAGGAGAAAGAAAGAAAGAAAGAAGAAAGTACACTAAAATAGATAGACAGAAAGAAGAAGAAAGTACAGAATAAAACAAGAAAGAAGAAAGAATTAAAGAAGGAAAGAAGAAGTACACTAAAATAGAAAGAAAGAAAAAGAAATAAAGAAAGAAGAAAAGAAAGAAAAGAAAGAAAGAAGTTCAATAAAACAGAAGCAAGGAGAAAGAAAGAAAGAAGAAAGAAAAAAAAAGTACAACTAAACAGAAAGAAAGAAAGAAGAAAAAACAATAGAAACTAAGGATATTCGAAAGAGTGGACAAAAAAAAGAGATTTTTAAAAAGACAATAATAACGAAGGAAATACAAAGAAATAAAATAAAAAGTAGGTCACGCAAATTGGCAATGAATAAATTGGTGGACCTAAAAAGGAGATGCAACTGATAGAAAATAAAATAAAATAAATAAAATAAAATAAAAAAAGATTAAATCATTCACATAGAGGTTGTTTAAAAATAAAACTGAATACAGGAAAAAAATTGCAAAAAAAAAAAAACACTTGAAAGATAAGCTGACGTCAGTATAGCTTTATAAGAATTTTTGTGTGCGTTTGTGATTGTTGCAGAATTGCCATTGTCCGGCTGTTGCAAAGCGATGGCCATGTCACGCATTCGCAATTGTCTGTAATACGCAGTGTGTTTGTGGCATGTATATGGCGCCATCAGTAATGTACGTGTGTCGTCTGTACGTGGTGTGTGAAGCGTCATGAACGTGTGACCGTCGGCATATACAATGCCAAACACATGCGTATACAGACAATTGCGCATCGCGTGTAATGGCCATCGCTTGCAATACAGCGACAATGGCAATTTCTGCACAATCACACGCACACTAATATTCTGATACATGCATATTAACTGAGTCAGCTTATCTTTCCAAAGTGTTTTTTTTTTTTTTTTTTGCAATTGTTTTCTCCTTATTTCAGTTTTATTTTTAAAACTTTTTCTATGTGAAATGAATTAATCTTATTTTATTTTATTTTATTTTATTTTATTTTATTTTCTATCAGTTGCTCTCCTTTTTAGGTCCACCCAATTATTTCTTGCCCAATTTTCGTGACCTACTTTTTATTTTTCTTGTATTTTCCTTCGTTTATTATTGTCTTTTTAAAATTCTTTTTTTTTGTCCACTCTTTCGAATATCCTTCGTTTCTATTGTTTTTTCCTATCTTCTTCTTTCTGTTTTAGTGTACTTTTTTTTCTTTCTTTCTTTCCTTTCTTTCTCCTTGCTTTCTGTTTATTGAACTTCTTATCTTTCTTTCTTCTTTCTTTCTTTCTTTATTTCTTTCTTCTTTCTTTCTATTTTAGTGTACTTTCTCTTTCCTTCTTTAATTCTTTTCTTCTTTCTGTTTTATTGTACTTTCCTTCTTTCTTTCTGCTATCTATTTAGTGTACTTCTTCTTTCTTCTTCTTTCTCCTTTTCTTTCTGTTTTTATTTGAACTTCTTTCTTTCTTTTTTCTTCTTTTCTTTCTTATTCTTTCTTCTTTCTTTCTATTTTAGTGTACTTTCTTCTTTCTCTTTAATTCTTTCTTCTTTCTGTTTTATTGTCTTTCTTCTTTCTTTCTGTCTATCTAGTTTAGTGTCTTTCTTCTTTCTTTCTTTCTTCTCCTTTCTTTCTGTTATTGAAATTTTTCTTTCTTTCTTTTTCCTTTCTTTCTTTACTATTTTAGGTACTTTTTTCTTTCCTTCTTTAATTTCTTTCTTCTTTCTGTTTTATTGTAACTTTCTTCTTTCTTCTTTCTTTCTTTCTTTCTTTCTTTCTTTCTTCCCTTTTTCATTTTGTTTCTTTCTTCAGTGATTTCGTGTACTTTATCTTTTATATGTGCGTTCTTGTCAGTTTTCATTCATTCTTCTATTTCTTTTTTCACTTTCTTTCTTTCTTTCTTATTGCTTTCTTTCTGCTTTGGTGTACTTCCTTTTGAAAATAGGGGCGTTCTTTTTGACAGTTTCTTTCTTTCTTTCTTTCTTTCTTTCTCTCAATAAATTATACCTTCTCCCTTCTTTCCATCATTCTATCGTTATTTTCCCTTCGTTTCTTTTAAATGTTCGCTTTCTTTAAAAATCCAAAACAAAGTTTCTTTCTTTCTTTCTTTCTTTCTTTCTTTCTTTCTTTCTTTTTTGGAATAGATGCTTGAAGGAATAAAAATGAGTATTTATTTTATTTCACTGTCACTTGATTCACGAAAATCCGAAAGAGAAATTCCATATATAACGTATATAAACTGCAAAATAAGAAAAAAAGAAAAAGAAAAAAAGAATAAATAAACAAATAAAATTGAAAAGAAAACACTTATTTGAACGAATACAGAAAAAAGTATATTATCTTTCTTAATGAAGAGCAATCAGTAAGCAAAAGAATGGGGAAATAGATCATATAAATATATATATATATATATATATATATATATATATAAGAGAGAGAGAGAGAGAGGTGGTGACAGAGAGAGAAAGAGAAGAGAGAACGAGCAAGATGAATCAGAGAAAGGGAGAAGGAGGGCCGAGAGATAGTGAGGGTACAAAGATAAGGGAGGCAGAGAAGAGGGAAAGAGGAGATCAAACAAAGAGAGAGAGAGAATGAGGGAGGAGTCAGAGAGGACAGAGAGAGATGGAGCAGAGAAAGAGAGGGAGAGAGGGGAGGAACAGGGGACAGAGAGAGAGAGAGGAGAGAGAGAGAGAGAGAGAGAGAGAGAGAGAGAGATGGAGGGTCGAGAGATAGTGAGAAGACAGAGATATGGAGGCAAGAGAAAGAGGAAAGAGAGAAGAGAGGAATCAGAGAGAGAGAGAGAGAGGAGAGAGAGGAGAAGGAGAGAGAGAGAGAGAGAGAGAGAGAGGGGGGGGCGGCGAGAGAAAGATGGAAGCAGAGGAAAGAGAGGGAAGGCCGATAGAGGGAGAGAGGGTGCAGAGAGAAAGAGAGGTGGTGCAAAAAGGAGGAGCGATAGGGAGAGAGAGGAGAGAGAGAGAGAGAGAGAGAGAGAAGAGGGGAGAGAGGGGGGACAGATTTACTTGTTATTTCAAATTAAAAACATTTTTATCTATTACACATGTTGTACAATCGTTAGAGAATACGAGAGCAACTTAATATTTATCGGTGCCTAAAATGGGAGTGGCAAGCCGGTTTCAAATCCTGACCAAGTTTTGATGTGTTCACTTGGCACTTATGCCATTGGCAAAAGCATCTTTTCTCCTAAATAGTAGAGCAGATTCGTCTAGGTTTGGGTTGTCACCCAGTCTAGGAGAAGATCATCTTTGAATTTAAAGTTTTAATGCTTATATCTTCCACCAACCCGTTGTGGGTTAGTCATGGGAGACAAAGGGCTAGGAGAGATAAACCTAAACAAAACGTGGTAAAGGCATCATCATCATCATCGTCGTCGTCGTTGCGCTAGTAGCATGGATATCCATGACAATCTCGCACCAACCATCCCTATCATTTCTTGCTCTCGAGAAGTCCTCTGCACAGCATCCAGTATCCGCCTAGAGCTGGTCAATATAGATTTTTGCTGGACGGTTCACACTGGCGTGCCCATGTGCTGATTTACATGGGAGAACGTCACTTATGAGTTCGTCCTTGCTTCTCTAGCAGTGTCCAGTATGTCTTGATTGTCTCACTCGGAGGGTTTGTATGATAGGGAGCAAGTGGCCATAAAGCTGCTTTCTTCTAGGGTTTTGTTTTTCACGATTTGTTTAATATCGCGCGTAGCATTCTTGGGAAGCTTCCATCTAGCTTATTCTTTCGGCGCTTCAAGTGGTGCAGCCATACAGTAGCACTGACACAACAACAGAACTGGAGTCTGGTAAGATTGTACAGCTGGTCCAGTTCAAGCGTGCATTCCCGTGGACCGCCATGATTCCATGCAGTTTTCTCTATTTATCATCTGTAGCAAGATGGGGATATTATCCTGACTTTTGTGAGTTAGAACTACTATATTAGAAAAGGAGGAAGAAGGAAATAAGTGAGAGATGATAAAGGTTTAAAAAATAGTGATGAGCAAAACAGGATGAACGATGGTTTGACTGTAGCGTGACCCCGAACGGAGAATTTAGTGTCAACCAGAAGTTTCGGGTGTTGACCGGAAGTCACGTGGTGACGTGGAACGACAAAGAAAAGGACGAGTCTCTTTTTGCTTTCGGACGCGTAGGGGAACGGTGCCTAGTATAGGGTCACAGTAATCAAGTAGTGTTCTCTGTCTCTTTCTCTCTGCCTTTCCTCCCCTCCGATACAACACACGAGGCGAGCACGATAATAAAAGCTAGCAGTTGTGACTACATATTTCTCGCGTTGTAATTTTTATCAACAAGAATACATTTTTAGTACCGTGAATATATCGCCGCCACCACCACCGCCCCGTTATGTATATCGCTTTGGATACTGTGACCAGATATATGACAACGTTACTGATATCGTTTTAGTGCCCGGAAAAAAGGGACAACGTTACACATCGATGGGCTACCATGAAGCGATGATTGGATGTTGATCTTTTATAGGCGCCTGCTGCAGAAAGATAGCTACCATGTGTTTCCCAGTCCATAGATCCTGAGTTAGTATTTTGATACCTAAAGATAAAATAATTAGGAATTAAGAATAAGTAGCAAGAATAATGCTTTAGATTTTTTAGAATTAAAGAATTAAATTAAGCCATATGCACTAGGGAAGGTCGATTTTGGAACTGGGGTACAGCTCTAATAGTGATATTTGGGGTTTAACATGATAAATAACGACACAAAATATTTTTTTCCAAATCATTACCAATTTTTGAGGAAACGAATTTAAAGGCTGAAAATTAAGGCTCAGGAATGTGGCTTCCGTGCGTGATGTAGGGAGAATTTACCGCAGTCGAAAGATTATGTACTGTGGAGGAAATAAATGTTTAAATATCATTTAAATTTATCTTTTTCAATTGAAACTTTTCTTTGATATCAATATTTATATTAAAAAAATAAGCATTATAAATAATAAAAAAATATTTACTTGTAGAGACAAAATGGAGATTTAACTGTTTGTTTTGGTTTACTAAACCAAAACAAACCAGGTTTAGATTTGTTTTGGTTTGAGATTAAACTGTGAAAAAAAAAATCGCTTTTTTTTTCTCTCTAACATTCAGGATTTGTTATTTTTTCAATAGGAAAAAAATAATTTAATTATAAATAAACGCCATAAAACTAAGATTTTTTTTTCGTTTTAGTCAAATAAAATAAATATAGTTTGTTTTTACCGTTCTCGACTTTCGTAGATGCTGTTATTCGTCTACTGTTTGTTTAAATTGTAAAAATAAATTAGTATTTTTTTATTTTCATGCAAGATACTTGATTATTTGAAAAGAAAGGAAAGAAAGGTTGTTTAATCTACATCAGTTTGTATTTTAAGTGACTTTAATTCAAACAAAACAACAACAACAAAAAAAACGCGAGTTTTGTCTTTCTGCGGTGAAGTTGTCTTTTGGTAAGTAATACCGGTTCTTTCTTTCTATTTATTTTGTTTCAAATTAAATTTCTCTTTGAAATTATTAAAATACGGTTATGTTCCAGTTTTATAGTGAAAAGTGTAGCTGATACTAATTTATACTTTAAGCTACCTAAGTATGTTTAAGAATAATACCCAACTTTTCGTCTGCCTTAATTTTAAAAAGGAATTAAAATTAATTAAATCGATTATTTAAGGTCAAATTTTTGTCTAAATTGAAAAATTAGTATCATAATGAGCATTGGTAAAAAAAAAAAAAAAGAAAAAGTAAAATAATTATGCATGTAATTTATTTTTAATACATTTAAAAACATTTTTAAGTCAATTTTGCTGTTGTAAATCCGTGTTTACAAAACAAATTTATCACTCGATTAAAAAGAAAGAATTACCAAATAACTAATGCATTATAAAATTAATTTATTGATAAATCAACACTGAAAATTTCATTAAAATTGGTTAATTCTCTGATTTTTTTGTAAATTTCTTTGAAACGGGAGGGGGGTTGTTTTGTAAAAACACTGGTTTTCTACAAATTGGATATACCTAGTGTGTTTTACACAACCTCTCATGATGAAAAAAAAAGAAAAAATATATTTTCTTATAATTTTTGGATTATTTTTAAATCAATTTGATTTTTGAATTTACCATAAATTAGTGGCTATTGGAGGAGGGGGGGGGTCCTGTCTTTTCATGCCAAAATTTTAGCCTCAGCTTAATCCTAACACAAACCAAACCCAACTCCTTACTATAATTGTCAGGCTTTTTTATATGAAATTGGAAGATAGCCCAAAACAGTTTGATTTATAATTTTTCATTTATTTCTATTTTTATTTTCAGATAAAAATGTCTGTAAAAAAGACATTCAGTTTTCCGCAGTAGCAGTTCCAAAAAATTTTCTGGAGCACCTGTCCTTTGGATAAGACTGAACCCCCAAGTTTACGACAAGTTTAGTTATTTTCTTAAAAATACCTATCCCCATTTGAAAAATTTTGAGATTTTCAAATTGATTGCAAAGGAAATAATTAGTATTTGGCAAGCAGTGAACCCACAATTGCCTTAGTTAAGGGAACATTATATAGGGCAGAAGGTGGGTATATTTTGTTTCAAGAAGGCCAAACAGGTTAACAGAAAATATCTCACCAAACGCTAAGTGAAAAGAATGGAGGAACAGCTGGACAGATTATTTGATATTTCTTCATGTTGCTGTAAACTGCTCGTCTTAAGATGTGATGACTTTGCTGTGAAGTGCAACAAAGAAAATTGCCAAACAAGGCACATAGTTTGCACTTGTCCTCCTAACAAGAAGGTAATTTTAATTCTATGCTTGATTGTTTTTTTACTTGTTTAATTTGAACAAGTTCATGTCTCGATTTTTTAAATTTAAATTTCTGATAATATTCCTTTTTCTGGTAAATGATATATTTTCCTTAATATTTGTCATGTATGCTAGACCTGTTATTAAACACATGCAAATTTTGAAATTTCAGGTTCCCATTGAAGAGAGAGAATATTTAAAAGATCAGAGAGAGAAAACAGGTCCAAAAGGCAGTTTCCAGCTGGACCTATTGACAAGGATGCTGTCAAAAAATACAAAGACAAAATTTCAGTGGATGCAGAAAGGTTAGAAAGACAGCAACAAGATTCTTCATGTGTTGCATCCTCGACGTCTGATATTTTCAACAGACGTCCTCCAGTGAAGAAACCGTGGATGTCAGTTTTGAGCCAGGGAGAATGTTGAAGGGTCATTACAGTCTTTTAAAAGTCCCAAGATATTCTATGGAACTTATTAGGGTGATATATCATCAAATCTTGGGCTTGTCTTGCTAATGCCTTTCTGTTAGATCTACAGGATATGGGACTTCTTAATCCAAGTATTCCGTTAAAAGACATTATTTAGACAAATCTAAATAGATAGGGAAAAAGCAAGAATAAAGGTAGCTAGCTATCAGAAGCATATTCAAGATTATGAGAATCTCATCTGCATTGGAGTTGATTGCAGAGTGGATAAAGACACTTTGCTATACAATTAGATTGAAGAGAATGGTGTGAAAAATTAAAAAAGAGTAAGGGACCAGAGCGCCACTTAACATTTACAAGAGAGATTGGCACTTCAAGTAATATCTCACCCACCGAGTCATACCCAACATTGGTGCAACTGGTATTCATCTAGCTGAGGATGTTGCTGCTGTTCTAGAAGAATACAACAGTGTAAATACTGTTAAGGCAGTTCTGGTAGACAATACCAGTACAAACACTGGTTGTAAAGCAGGGATGGTGAAAGCTCTGGAGAAAAAATAAAAAGGAAGGTGCACACAATTGGCTGTTCACTTCATCAAAATGAACTTCCATTTAGAGCGGTATTTAAATCTATTGATGGAACTACAAGAAGTCAACAACTTTCACTGGCCCTTTGGGGAAACTTTGTGAAAGTAATTACCATCATTTGCCCTAGGTACAATTTGAATGTATCAGTGGCCCTCTGGATAATTTTTATCTCTCTGCAAAGGCAATGGATGACCTAAGTGGTGACCAACGACTACTTCTTGAATATGCTGTAGGTATTTCTCGAGGTAAAGTGAACACTAGATTTGCTTCCTGGAAGATTGGACCTCTGAATCAAGCAAGATGGCTAACTTTAGCTATCAGGTTAATGTGCCTATGGACCAGAAGTGCATATCCACCAAAACTCTCAGATGAATTACGCAACATTGTCCAATTTGTCATACAAGTAATGCAGTTAGTTGGTTTGAAATAAAAGGGACAATAATTTCTATAACCAACAATTGTATATCTTTGATATGATCCAGAGAATAAAGCAACAGTCAACTGAAATCCAGAATGCTGCATTAAAAAATTTACAACACAATGCTTTTGCTTTACTTCCGGAAAACATTTTGTTGTCAATGTTTGAAGTCCAATGAATTGGAGGTGAGGAAGAGGCCATAAAAAGATTTTGTCCATTCGGTAAGTTAACATTTATTCATACCTAATTAGTTATGTCAATTTGCAAGAATAATTATAAGTTTTATTCAAATTACATTGCAAAAATATAATCAAGTTTGGATAAATTTTCTTTTTTTTTCAGAAGTAGCGAACCGCCAAAGAAAAGATTGAAAAAAATTACTCAATCAATTTTGAAGCTACACACTGGTCATCTCTGATTGACCTCTCACAAAGAGGGATTTGTGAACCTGCAATCCAGAAGATTTTCCACAAATGAACTCTTAGAATTTCTACTGAATGGAACAGAACTGAAATTTCCAAAATTACCTGCCCACTCACAAGGTGTGGAAAGAGCTGTTAAATTAACAACAGAAGCTTCACAGATTGTGTATGGACAGGAAGCAAGCACAAACACATTATAACCAAATCATTGTGCACCAGATCAGACCTGCATTTTCCTCGAAAGGAAAATACACAGAACAATTCAGTTCTGTTGTTATATAATTTATATAGTTTTGGGAGCTTTAACACAATTTTCAATAAAAAATGCAAATTTAAAACATTGAATATATTTTCCATTCATTGTATGTAATGAAAAATATCAATTTTATTTGGATTTATTATTGAAATAATGAAAATTTTGAAGTCATTTTGTCATCAAAATCCTGCGGAAATGGGGTATTTGTGTATATTTTTTGCTGACGATCTTAAAATGAAATGCTCAAATGAGTTTTAAAGTTAGGAATCTAATTTTTGCTGTCAGTTCTTATAACACCAAACCTCAACTTTCGCCATCAAAGCTGTATTGAATTTCCAAAAAAAGTGACAAATCAACCTGCCCTAATATGCACAGCTGAGCAGTTACTATGATAAAGTGTTGATGTCTCGACGTGTAGATGTCTAGCCTGCTGTCTAGACGTTTAGACATCAAGTCCAACAGCTCCCATTTTTACCTCACCTAGTTGAGGTACTCAGGGCGTTACGATTTTCATCGGAGAAAATGGACACGACAACACGAGTTCAAATCCTGGGCGAGGCTGTTTGTATTTCACTTTCAGCTAAAATCCTTGGGAAGTGCATGAATCCAACTATTCTCTAATGTTTTAATGCTGGGGAGTGTGGTTTATCCCCTTCTCACCAGTGGAATACTACCGGAGTGGTAGTACATGTTAGGGTCCCATCTATGGGTTAAATAGAAGAAAAAGAAACATGAGTTGAAATGAGTTTAAAAAATAATTTTCAATATCCATCAAGAATGAATAAAACAATGTCTTCTGTATAAAATAACTCAATAAGGGTTGAAATGCCGTAAAATCCAACCAATCAAATCAAATCAAATTCTACTCGAACTGTTCCTCCGGACTTAGCACCCCCAAAAATGATAAGGTGACTAACGCAGTACTGACACCGAGGGAAAAGGGGAAACAGAAGCGAGAGAATGTTTGATATAGAAACCCGCAAAATATTAACGACGTCTCGCCTGACATAGGAGCTTCGGCTTCTGTGTCTGTAAGATATGAATAAATCAGCGTGAATCTCAGGGAGCGTCCACCTCTAACACCCCCCCTGTATAAAAGAAACAGGGTTGGGTTTATTGCTTGGGTGCCTGAAGTGCATCAAAAGAGGAATGTTGAAGGGATTCATATAATTTTCACACTGGCCACTGAATGGGCTTTGGTTTGTGCGTGGTTTCCCACGTTAATCGGACTTTGTCTTCATCTGACACGACGGGAAGTAAAAAAAACAAAAAACAAAAAACAACTGTTAACGCCGTCCTAACCAACAAAAAAAAGTTTGGTTGATTGGATTTTACAGCATCTCAACCCTTTTTGGGTTATTTTATGCCGAAGGCGTTTTGTTTTATTCATTCTTGATGGTATTTAAAAATTTGACTGATAAATTATTTATTTATCTATTGATCTACTAGGAAAAAAGAAGACGGGGTTAGGGTTAGCGTTAGGGTTTAGGGTTAGTTTAATGGGAAAATAAATAAATAATTTATCAGTCAAGAGTTCTTTCCCTTTGTTTATGTTAGACTTATAGGAAATAACCTTTCCTTTTTACTAGCATTTTTTTTTTCAAACTCATTTATTTCCAGGTATTGTTGTAATGTAGCTGTGGCATATACACAAAAATATAACATATTCAAGCTTTTATCATTCATCCGAATCCATATCGCATTAAAAACAAAACCGTCTTATACACGAATTAACACGGATTCCGTTTTGAATAAATTCGCCCAATTCCGATTTCAAAATCAATTTTTTTATTTCAAACTCAGTTTTTTTAAACTATTTTTTTCTATTTAACCGATAGATGGGACCCTAACAGGTACTACCACTCCGGGTCAGAGTGGACTTGGGAGTAATGTTGATGAAGAGGTTCTTCACAAAACGCCAGAGCTCTAGAATTAGAACCTTATCATTAGATGCAGTTTCCATTATGTTTTGTTATAATGATATAATATATAAACTACGTAATTATTTTACTTCTAAAATAATCTTTAACAATTAGATTATTTTCTGTAATTTCGAGATTATAGTGTCATTATTTGAATAATGGTGATGAAGGGGTGCTCCAACGTCGCAGGGCTCCAGAATTGGAACTTCACCATTACATGCAGTTTAACGAACAAAGAGGAGTAAGAGCCTGGTTCATAAGTCGTTTCAGTGCGTACCTGTGACATTACTCGTTTTAGTGTCGTGACTATATTCGGACAATAGTACATGTGTCTCGTTAACCCCGCGTAGCTATATCGCTGCCATAGTATATATTCCTCGGACCTTGACACTAATAGGCACCTCAGCCCAAATCCGTTTTGAAAGGAACTGAATTTTGCTTTTCACCGGTTGTTAGTAAACAAAACAGCCGGCCGATAAAAACCAGTAACATTTTTATATTAAAATAGTTTTTGATTTTAATTAAAAAAAAAATTATTTCATGTTGTTGTTGTAAGCATATGTTAAAAAATTAATTTTGCAGTAAAGATAAACTAATATTGTTATTTATTTTTAAATAAAACTTAAAACGAAAGACATGTTTATTTATTTTCCATGTGCCTCTGCGTATAGTTAATATTAAAAAGTATCAATTTAAAAAAATATTTTGCTAGGGTTAGGGTTAGCTGTTATTACTATAACCTTATAATATACTTTTTATAGCTTTAATTATTCCCGTGTTCAACGTGTCTAACGTTAAAAGTCTTATAATTAGAAAAGAATTGCTATTGAATTAACAACATGAAAAAAGTAAAAAAAAGAAGTGTCTTTAATATAAAAATGTGTCTTTCGTTTATAGTTTTATGATTTAAAAAAAGTTCGTCTAAAAATCGTCTGTTAACAAACAACAGGATTTTAACGGTGAAAAGCAAAACATGTCCTTTTGAATCTGGGGTGCTTAATGGTATCTTGGTCCTATTCCTCATAGTACCGTTCACTTAGTACGTATATCATTTTAAGACAGTGCCCGTTACAAGGGGGCCACATCAAATATTCCCTTTGATACCCTGACCACGTTACAGCAGTTTATGGATATCACACATTGGATTTTGTTGGTTGGTTAGATTTAACGGCATTTAAACAATCCTTGTTGGGCTATTTTATACCGAAAACATTTTGTTTTATGCATTCTTGATGGGTATTCAAATTTAAAAAAAACTCACTTCTTTAAACATATATTTTAAACCAAGTTTTTTTTCTATGTAAGCTATAGATGGGACCCTAACAGGTACTACAACTCTGGGTTAGGGTGGACCTGTGAGTAATAATGATGAAGGGGTACATCCTACTCCCCAGAGTTCCAGAATTGGAATCACAGATTGGATTTGATGAATAAACACATATTAGAGAAAATGTCCTTTTTTCTCTCTCTCTCTCTCTCTCTCTCTCTCTCTCTCTCTCTCTCTCTATATATATATATATATATATATATATATATATATATATATATGAGGTGTGTCTAAAATGTATCAATATTTTTTGTACTTTTTCACACATATTCTGAAAAAAAAGTTCCATTAATTTTTTTTTTCAGAATACAAGGTGTGTCAAAAAAGTACCAATTTTGAAACTGTATTTACCAAGATAGAAATGAAGAATGAATGAAACGTTATTTTTGTCAGAATACAAGGTGTGTCAAAAAGTACAAAAAATCTCGATACTTTCTAGACACGCCTTATATATATATATATATATATATATATATATATATATATATATATATATATATATAGAGAGAGAGAGAGAGAGAGAGAGAGATACAAGGGTATGAAAACACACAATATTTTTAAAATTAATATATTTTTATATCATTTTCATTGCTAATATTGCCAATATTTCGATTTATAAAAAAATCATCATCAGAGCATAATGATAATTAGGTCCGTTTTTAGATGTAAATGTTTTTAATCCGGACTCATCAAGAGAGACGTAGCAATATTAGCAATAATATATATATGATATAAAAATATGATATAAAAATATATTCATTTTAACAACATTGTGTGTTTCATACCCTTATATTTATACATATACCATCGGATTCATTTCCTTACTCTTAACTCATATATATATATATATATATATATATATATATATATATATATATATATATATAGATAGATAGATAGATAGATAGATAGATAGAATTGAACTGATTGAGATTGAAGTAAATGCATGAAAGGAGAAAAGAATAAAGTCAGACTTCCCAAAATGGAGTTAATAGGGCGAGAGGGAAATATATACATACGCGCCCATGTATATATGAGATTTTAAATGCGGGATTGTTTTTATAAAAAAGGCATCTCTCATAAAAAAAGAAAGAAATTGACTGAAATCCAACCGGAAAAAAATCCAGACGATTTTGATGAAAAAGAAAAACAAAAAACAAAATGAAAGAAAAAGAGAAGAAAAAAAAAACAAGTAATGTCCGAATTACTCGTCCCCGGCAACAAAATTGTGAATATTCCCAGTGAGATTCAAAGGTTATTTCTGACGGTCCATTCGATCGATAGTCCCAAAGATTTATAAGCGTCTCGTCTTAAGACATGACTGTGACATCAGCTCGGCTGAACTGAAAGCTAGCGAGCCGTGGGGGGTTGTTTAAGCAAATTTAGTCGACAGAACCAAAAGAAATCCCATCGGTATGGGCTCGAGACAAATTGGAAGCTGACGTCACATTGTGCATAGACAGGGAAACGTGTAACCGACACTGATACATTAAACATGGCCGAATTGAACTGGATTTTTTTTTTCGTATTTCTTTTTGTAATTATGTAGTAAATAGGATGAAATAGGAAGGGCGACATGTTTGAGCTGAGGTTTTTCGATCGTCTATGTTGAAAAATAGTTCTCGTGGATCGGCGTTTAAGCGACTGTTTGAGTAAAGAGACGGATTTCTAAACAGCCGCATATTCATGTGTTTTAAACAAGATGGACACACCTCAAGACTAGATGGGGCTTACGCTCAAGTCACGTTGAAGGCACCATTCAAGTATTGAATAGGGTCTTACCAACCCTTCCACACGAGCAGGATGTGACGCATGGTTAATTTCTTAAGCGGAAATTCAGGGTTTTCTTTCTCCTAGACTGGTTGCCTAACCAAGATTAAAGATCCTAGTCCACCCTACTATTTACCCATAGTTGGAGGGGGGACAGTTGGATTCATAACTTTCAGAAGTATATTAGCGCTATGTGAAATGCAAAGGGTTCGTCCAGGATTTGAACTCAGGTCGCCGAGTCCATTTTCTAAGACTCTCACCATTACACCACATGCCTCCACAAGAAGTGAATATTTAAGTTAATCTAGTTTGTTTAATGAATCCAGAATTTTAAGCTATTAAAGAAAAGATCTTTGCGTTTTATCTGTTATTAGTTTATTTACTGCTAAATGAAAAATAAAAAGGGAACGTCCTCTAAGTGTGCTAATACCATAATACCAGATAGACTACAACAGGAATATCTGCTATGAGTACACTATTGTTCTACCTAGGATTTCAAGGAATATAAAAGATTTTCTACTACTGAGACTACACTCTTTTCTACCATAGGATTTACCAATAGGAGAGCTAAATGTGTAAAATGGTGACCGGAATCGTAATAATCATCCCTATCAATGTCATGGTGACAAGCTGAATTCTTGTGAAGTTCCCATCTTGCTTATTCTCTAGGTATTTTGCCTCATACCACACTTATATGGGCTGAGCACAAGGCCTCGTTTTAACGTGGTCCCACCCACAAGCCGAAGCTCATGGGTGGGAAAGAACAAAAATTGCGTCGATCCCTTCGGTATTCCCCCACAAGGGGGCGCCTCAGGCGCTGGGCAATAAACCCAGCCCTGCCCCTTTAAGTCAAGGGGGCAGGTATTTCCTGGGGGGATAGCCCCCTGGGATCGACGCTATTAACTTGTAAGGTCGAAACCGGAAGTCTGATATGTTGGACATATCTACATCTTGCTTATTCTCTAGGCGCTTCGTAAGGGTCCAAGTGGTGCAGTCATACAGTACCATTGACACAAATTCGGCTTAGAAGAATTGTCTCTTTAACCCTTCAGTGAGATCAGATTTCAATATGACTGATACTCTGTCTATGGCAGACCATGTCTTCCTTATGCGTACATTAACATCGCTTCGTTACTTTCGCGGTTGGTTAATTGTTCCACCGATTCGGGTTAGCTCAGTCGGTAGAGCGTTCGGCTAGAAACCACAAGGTTCCTAGTTCGATACCGGTCCCAGCCAACTCAGCGTATGAGTAGCACAGGGATCTATGCGGTAAAGTAAGGAGCTGATGGTAGGTGTAGCGCTCCACCCCAGATGCTAAAAACAACCTCCTTGGTCTAGCGCTATTGAAAAGGGGATAGACTCCCTCGCTGACTGGCTGATACCGACTTTAGGCTGCCCCGTCGACTTTACTTTTTACTTACATGTGAATATGCCTCTTTCGTTTTGAAAAAACCCCAAAAACCTGAAAGGTCCCATCAAATAAAAAAGCCTAACACTAAAAAGGCAAGAAGCAGACAATATCCCACACAGGTTATTACAGATACGGAAAACGCAGATGATCTGGCACTTCTTGCAAATACACCTGCGTATATTTGCTACATGAAGAAAGCAGCACGAAACATTTGCCTCTACATGAACTCCGATAAAACTGAGTTCATTGTATGATATTTTCATGCAATCTTTAGTAAATATATCTTATTATAATGGAGATTATGTAACTATATGTCTGTAACCGGAACTATGTCACCACTGACGTTACGAATTCCTAAGTAATTTAAGTTTTATTCTCAACGAATCATATTTATTAACGATGTCTCTATTAAAGTCTAGCTGAGTTAGATTTGCTGCAAAACTGCCTATATCATTAATACATTTAAAATCCTGAAATGTGTGTTATATATCTCTAAGAAATAAAGATCTACAGACTGTATGGTGGAAATTATTTGCATAATGATTTTTAAAAGATGGGTTTAATAAATAATTATTTGCTGTTACTGATGTCTAATGCTATCACGTTATTAGGAAACGTATTAAAGGCAATACTATATATAATTGTATATAGAAATCAATCCAAATACCATTAAACTTAAGTTTAATATTTTGTATTCGTTCTTTTTCTAATTTGATATGATATTTCAATATACTAAAACTTAAATATTTGCGACCAGGGGCGCATACTTTCGTTAGTTTGATAAATTGAGATGGTGTTATTTTAATGTTTCTTAATTTAGGCGACAATTTACCCATCGCACTCTGTTAGTACTATTGATCTATAAATTGTGAATGAATGACTTTACTTTACTGACCAATATAAAACCATGATAAAACTCTTCAAAGTTTTGTTTTTAATCATATATAACTACTGTAATACTTGGCATACTACGACTTTTTTTTTTAGCAACAAGTTGTTTTTGTAAATGAATGTATTCTGTGTAGGAATACCATTTAAGGTTTGCCTCCTGTAGACGTTTTAATTAATAAACTTAATTTCATCCCTGGGAGCGACACTTCTTACCGAACTCAGCTCACCTGCTGGGCCAAAAAGTTGTGATTGAAAAAAAAAAAAAGACAAACATTTTAGAGGCAATTGCCGATTCCTATTTATTTAGAATGATTTGATATTGGACGAGGTCAACCAAATAATTAACACCACAAAAATATCCTCGGCTTCAATTCCAGACTCTCAGTCATTTTTTAGTACGAAAAAAAAAAAACAAAAAAAAAAACAGACACCCCCACACCAACAAAATAAAATAAAAATAAAAAAAAGAAACGGAAAAATAAAAACACAGAAATATTTGAACTTTTTGTCCTATCAAAAAAAAAAAAAAAAAAAATAATCTCTGTGATTTTGTGCGTGTCTGTTTATCCATCTATCTCAATTTGGCAGTACATATTTACGGCAGTTCATATCTATCTATCTATCTATCTATCTATCTATCTATCTGTATGTCTGTGAATGAGTGTATGAGTCTATCTATATATCTTTATTTGAGTGTGTATTTTTTATCTATCTCAAATTTTTAATATCTATCAATACATGTATGTGTGTGTGTTTGTGTTTGTGTTTGTGTTTGTGCATCTCTGTCTGTGCGTCTCTGTTTATCTATCTATCTATCTCTATTTGTCAGTACATATCTACGTCTGTTCATATCTATCTATCTATCTATCTATCTGTCTGTCTGTCTGTCTGTGAATGAGTGTATGAGTCTATCTATATATCTTTATTTGAGTGCGTATTTTTTATCTATCACAATTTTTTAATATCTATCAATACGTGTGTGTGTGTGTGTGTGTGTGTGTGTTTGTGTTTGTGTTTGTGCATCTCTGTCTGTGCGTCTCTGTTTATCTATCTATCTATCTCAATTTGTCAGTACATATCTACGTCTGTTCATATCTATCTATCTATCTATCTATCTATCTATCTATCTATCTATCTGTATGTCTGTCTGTCTGTCTGTCTGTCTGTGAATGAGTGTATGAGTCTATCTATATATCTTTATTTGAGTGCGTATTTTTTATCTATCACAATTTTTAAATATCTATCAATACGTGTGTGTGTGTGTGTGTGTGTGTGTGTGTGTGTGTGTGTTTGTGCATCTCTGTCTGTGCGTCTCTGTTTATCTATCTATCTCAATTTGTCAGTACATATCTACGGCAGTTCATATCTATCTATCTATCTATCTATCTATCTATCTACCTGTCTGTCTGTCTGTCTGTCTGTGAATGAGTGCATGTCTATCTATATATCTTTATTTGAGTGTGTTTTTTTTATCTATCTCAAATTTTTAATATCTATCAATACGTGTGTGTATGTGTGTGTGTGTGTGTTTGTGTTTGTGCATCTCTTTCTGTGCATGTCTATTTATCTATCTATCTCAATTTGTCAGTACATATCTACGTCTGTTCATATTTATCTATCTATCTATCTATGTGTGAATGAGTGTATGAAACTATCTATATATCTTTATTTGCGTGTGTATTTTTATCTATCTCAAATTTTCCGTATCTATCAATTCGTGTATGTGTATGTGTGTGTGTGTGTGTGTGTGTGTGTGTGTGTGTGTGTGTGTTTTGTGTTTGTGCATCCATCTGTGTGTGTTTGTGCCTATCCATCTATTTCAATTTGTCAATATATATCTATGTCTGCTTATATCTATCTATCTACATACATACATACATACATATCTATCTATCTATCTATCTATCTATCTATGTGTCTGATTGTGTATATATTTTTCTCAATCTGTGAGGATCTATCTATCTATCGATTTGTGTGTGAGTGTGTGTGTGTGTGTGAGTGTGTGTGTGTGTCTATGTTGTGTATTTTTGTGTGTGTCTGTGTGTATCCATCTATCTCAATTTATCAGTATATATCTATGTCTGTTCATATCTATCTATCTATTTATTTATCTATTTATTGGTGTGAGTGTGTGTGTCTGCGTCCTTGTGTGTGTCTATTTATATGTCTCAATTTGTTAGTATTCATTCACGTCTATTAATATTTCTGAAACAATAAAAAGTTACATGAACCTTTGTCTAGTGAGTATGGAGGGTACTGCACATGAAGAATGGTGATAAAAAATATCTAGACTATCAATAAAGGATTTCAAAAATAGGCACCGATTCTCTATATAAAATCTGGACTGTAGTCTAGACGTCTAGATATCACTTATTATATGTTGCTGAGCTGTGCATACGTTTTACTTTACATTTTAGATTTAGGAATTAGAAAAAATATTCCTCTAAATTAAAAAGGTAAACATTTTTTCGTTAGGTTTTTGTTTTGCGCATTAAGCCTCATATAGCAAACAATTAGCTTCTTCGTAAATGTTTAGGTGGCTAAAAATTAATTTTACATCTTTTGGAAAGAAAATTTTCAGAATATATGTAAAAAAGTGTGTGGGGGGAGATTAATGATTCTATAAAGTCGGTAGGACGTCTTACATTTTGAAACCTAAGTCTCATAAATAAGAAAAATATTTATCCATTTTTATTGTTTTTAATCATTAGTTTATTTGTTAAGGAATGTGAAACTAATAAATGTAAAATAAATTCTCCCATTTCACTTGTTGATACAGGCGTTTTTACTTGATTAAAAAAAGATTCCATTTGTTTAGTCTCTATGAAAAAAATATTGAAAATAATCTTTGAAGTAAAAATGGTGTGCCTTTTTTTTTTTACGGGAGCCATGCACAACAATAAAATCAATCGGCGATAACAAAGTTGTTTGGTTTGGTTTGATTTGTTTTACGGCATATCAACCTCGGTGGGTCATTTAATGCGGACAAAGTTTTGAAATAAATTCTTTCTTAATGGGTACTCAATTTTTTTTAATAAACAATTTTCTATTTAACCCATAGCTGGGACCCTAACAAGTACCACCACTCCGGGTCAGAGTGGACCTGGGAGCAATGGTGTTGAAGGGTGCTCCACATTCCACAGACCTCCAGAACTGGAACCTCACCATCAGATAGAGTTTAACGTCATTCCCAGGACATGAAGACCCTCAGCCACCGCCTTCTAGCAACCACATGATAAAAAGGGTTGGGGGTTGCCATAAGAGCAATAGCGTTGGGACAATGCTTAGCCACCTGGGTTTCATCCTTAAGCATCATGGGTCGCCACCCATGGCCAACAATTGGAGGAGTCTGTAGAGGTGCAGTCGGTATATTCTAACGCCCCAACCGACAGGGCGGAACAACGTAGTAATCCCATTTCAAGCAACACACGGCAATACTGCTACAACAAAGTCCTATATATAAATACGATTGTTCCTTAATCTTCCGACTGTAATCATCTTGAAACACACTCTGGTTTTAAAATGAGACCGTTCAAATCGTCCAAGAGGAAATACAAAAATGTAAATCCTGATTAGCGTGTATCCACTGAATCCACCGAATTCGTATTTCTTATGAGCATCGTCACCTCAGCTAAATAATAGACCATTCCGTTTTCATTATAAAGAAAGAAAGGAAATAAAAAGGACGCGCTACACAGAAAAATATAATAAGAAAGAAAGAAAGAAAGAAAGAGAGTAGGGGAAAGGTAAAAAGATATGGTGATCTCATGGAAGTGATAATGCTAATCTGTTTCCATCGAACATAAGATGAAAAGAAAGAGAGAAAGAAAAAAGAGTGGGAAAGAGTTAAATTAAAATTATTATACTTTCTACATATTGAAGTATATTGTAATAGCTCTTAAGTAAATATGTCAAACTTTGTAATAATCAAATTATCATAATGTGGTATATTCACAGGTCCTGCTACCTCTATAATATTTCTGATAGAATTTTCAATCTCGATACTTTTTGATCACACATCGTCTTTTAAACAGGAGCGGCTGCTTTAAAATTAGATCTCCATAACTTCGCAAAAAAAAAAGAAGATAAATCATAACCATCGAAGTGCTTAAGAGTCTGCAAGAAAAGCTGCAATTATTTCATCTAAACATTCCCTGATGTAAACTTCTGCAAGGGTAAAAAAATAAAAAAAGCAAAAAAATAAATAAATGAAAAAATAAATAAAAAAGATGGCGTCGGATAATGTAGAAAAGCGCGCTGACCCGAAAGAAATAAGAAACAAAATTTAAAAAGAAAAAAAAAGAAAGAAAACAAAAAGAACAACAAAAAAGAAAAACAAAAAAGAGCCTAGAAGCTATTTGCCACGTTATTTTACTTTTGCAACTACTTTTCTATCTTCGTCTGTAAATGGAAAAATAAAGAAAAAGACATAAACAAAAAAATAAATAAATAAAAAATAAATAAAGACCCTTTGTGCATGACACTAAAATGAGTTGTTGAACATGATGCCCTTCGGCACTCTGTTATACTTGCATGTTTAGGCATAAAACTTCCGCTCTACTTAACTGTCTTATTGCATCGTGAAACAAACTAACTCGCCCAAGGAATTAAACATTGATTGATAAATAAATAAAAATAAAATAAATAAAAATAAAATAAAATAAAAAGGAAATAATTAAAAAGAAGGAAGGAAACTTTAATTTTAATGGTTTACGTACAGAGGTTAATATAACCGTAATTAGAGACATTAAGCAACGAACAAATCTTTAAGATAATTTTAGTCTGTATTTCCGTTAGGTATGAATTATAATTAATCTTCATCGTGATGTAATGGTTAACGAGCAAATCTCACAAAACCGATTACAACTTAAACCATAATTTAATCTTAAATAACTAAGCCTTTTTTTTAGCCTTATGCCATATTTTTAGCCTTTTTTAATATATATTTGGGGGTGTCTCGTGTAGTATATATATATATATATATATATATATATATATATATATATATGTGTGTGTGTGTGTGTGTGTGTGTGTGGAGAAAAGTAGACAAACACGGGATGTTATGGAAACTGGATGTTTATTGTCGACGATGTAACGTTTCGGTCAATTAGACCTTCTTCAGGATACAAATATAGTTCTTGCTTCAATGAAGGGCATTTTCAAAATGGTGAAAACAGTAGGTTGTCAGTAGGGG
Organism: Doryteuthis pealeii; assembly: GCA_023376005.1. Taxonomy (NCBI): domain Eukaryota; kingdom Metazoa; phylum Mollusca; class Cephalopoda; order Myopsida; family Loliginidae; genus Doryteuthis; species Doryteuthis pealeii. The sequence continues at coordinate 52,675,866 of CM042142.1, forward strand.
CAGGGGTGGTTGGGGGTGGGTAGTGGATTTTCTTCTCTCTAGATGGGGAGTGTTTATATGGTGATGCAGGTGTGGGTCAATAATGTTTGATGATGCGGGTGGGTCAAGATGAATGAGTATGTGTATGTGTGTATGTCTGTTTTAATTGTCTTTTATATATATGTGTAGAGAGAAGAAAATCCACTATCCACCCCCAACCACCCCTGCCCCTACTGACAACCTACTGTTTTCACCATTTTGAAAATGTCCTTCATTGAAGCAAGAACTATATTTGTGTACTGAAGAAGGTCTAAATGACCGAAACGTTGCATCGTCGACAATAAACATCCAGTTTCCATAACATCCCGTGTTTGTCTACTTTTCTCCACATGTAAGGTGGTTGAGCAAAGGGAGAGAAGCATGATAGGGGAGGAATTAGGTCAACAATCTTCGAGAGACATTTGATCACTTGGAAATGGCTAATACTACTGCCCCATACAAAACTCATCCCTAAAAAGCTGACCTTCACCTCCCATTCTAACCAAATCCCACCACGTCTTCCTACCTCCCACACCTTTCCCTCTATTCCTATGGATCAAAATTATCCAATCCAACCTAAGAATGTTAACCCAACTCCCCACCTACCATGCTTCTCTTCCCTTGCACTTAACCACTTTCCCTACCTCCTACACTTACCACACGTCCTCTTACCCACCCACTTTCCTTGTCCTGTTCCCCCTTACTCATACCTAGTGGACCAAAATCGCCAAAAACTTCCCCTAGCCCACTAATGAATGACTACCCATCCCTTCCACCGCACTCACTCACCTTTAACTTCTTCCCTCTTGTGATCAAATTTATCTCCAAGAATGATGACCTAATTTCTCCCCTATCATGCTTCTCTCCCTTTGCACTTAACCACCTTATTCTGCACACACACACACACACACCACACACACACACATATATATTATATATATATATATATACTGGTCACCTGAGTCATGTTGTCCCATGGTGACAGACGACCACAAGAAAAAAGCCAGGGTTCTGACATGTCTTTTATGCGACAGGACGTGTAAAAGCAAAGCTGGACTACTGATACACTTGCGTGCTCACCACCCAACTTTGTAGAAATCGTCTTCTTCCATGAAGAAGTGGTAATTACACACACACACACACACACACACACACACACACACACACATATATATATATATATATATATATATATATATTTGTGTGCGTATGTTTTTACACAACCCTTTCGCACAAGCAGGATACAGCACGAGGTCAACCGCTGGGTGAAGTTTAACAGGTTTGAATTCAGAGTTTTTTTTCTCCTAGACCGGTAATTATCCCAAGTGGACAATTTGCCCTACTTTTTATTCGTAGCTAGAGGGAGTATAGTTGGCGTTATATATATGTTCTAGAAGTCACACAATATCCTGTTGGGTTTTTAATAAAGGTGGTTTTATATATCAATAATGTTTTCTTTTTGAAAACTAGGATGTTATATATATATATATATATATATATATATATATATATATATATATATATATATATATATATAAGGAAGTAACGGATTGGGTAGAAAATGTGATTAAAAGGAACACGGTAGATAAAACACAAACAATTTCAATCAATTAATATTTCTGATGAAGCCTCGTAAATTCACTGAGGTGAAATATTGATTGATTGAAATTGTTTATGTTTCATCCACTATGTTTCTCAACTTTTAAACACACACACACACACACACACACACACACAGACGTGTGTGTGTGTATACGCAGGTAGATAAAGAGATTTGAATCTTAATGAAAAGACATTTATTTTACACTAGAAGCGGCTACCCAGCGTCGACTGGGTAATGGGGGGGGGGGGGCAACCCTGGCGTATTGATTTGTTTTATTTTTGAGATTTGAAAATGCTGGACATTTTTAAGTAGAATTTCAATGTTATTTCTATGTATATTTCATTTTTTTTAGATATCATCGAATATGAAGCAAATCTTCATAATTTTTTAAACAAAAAGCAAGAATCGGTAATATTTAATGTGTATATAAATATTTACTTTGTCGTCTATTGTTGTATTCTCGTAGACTCATCTGGACACACACACACACACACACACACACACACACTATATATATATATATATATATATTATATATATATTATTTTCTATAATTATCGAATTTTATACGATACATGCATTATAATTGCCTTCAAGCAAAATATAAATAATAATTTATTCAACAATGCTTCTATAAACAAACAAACATCCAACAATCTTATTCACTTCGCCGAAGAGCTTACGGCCGAGTTTGTTTACTACACAATAAAAACGTCCACTTACCTACTATGGTAGAGGCGTGTAGTAGTTTCATTGACAAGGGTAATTTCGCAGGGATTGTTCGCTATGTACCGGCGGCCGAACGGATATGGTCTCTGACTATGCCTGTGAAGTCCCGGTTTCGATTCCTGTCGGAGGGGAGTCGTTAGTATACATCGCTGAAGAGACTTAATAAAGTCGAAACAGTCTGTACGGTGTTCTGCATAGCGAGCCATCCTTTGCGGGATTCTCTTGTCAAGATTATTTTCTATAATTATCGAATTTTATACGATACATGCATTATAATTGCCTTCAAGCAAAAATATAAATAATATATATATAATATATATATATATATATATATATATACCAACTGCTCTTTATATAGGGTTCCAACATGATCCTCTTCTTCATCATAAGCGAACATTATACAATGATAATCTAGGATCCACCTCCCACTAATAATAAAGCGCCAGTTTAAGTATTATCTTTTTTCATCCCCCCTACTAAATATTTCCCCTTTGTCTCGGCTGTTAATAAATGAGTCGAGTGTCGTTTAAAAATAACTTTCTATTTATTTCAAAACTATTATTAATGTTAACGTGACGAAGCGTTGAATTTACAAATAATCAGAGGCCCTGGGTTGGTTCGATGGTGAAATCTTCAAAAATGAATAAATCCTGTGTGTGACGTTAAACTGTATCAAGTGGTAAGGTAGTATTGAAGATCCAATTCTAGAGCTTTAAAGAGTGCCAATTACTCCTTCATATCCATTACTCCCAGGTTCACTCTGACCCGGAGTGGTAGTACCTGTTAGGTTAAATAGATAAAAAAATGAATTTAGAAATGTTTAAAAAGATAAAAAATTATTTTTTTAAAAATTGAATACCCAACAAAAATTAATAAAGCAAAACGTCTTTGGCATAAAATAACCCAAGGGTTAACATGCCGTAAAATCCATCCAAATCAAACCATTCCTGTAGATAAGGGTGTATTATAGTTTTGGCCAGTCTCTCGGTGTTTGTTTAATTTTTGTGCTATATACCAGAGTAATCCCAAAATTAAGGTCTCTAAAATATTTAGAAACCACAGAAACGTTTATATTTTATTGTCAATAATTCTGATATCATTTTAAAGTTTGAACTTGCATCTATTTTTCTACATAATTGCCATTTCGGTCGATGCATTTTTATAGGCACTGTGGCACTTTTTGTATGCCCATGGCGTACCAACTCGTCGGCATGTCGTTGAGCAAGCATTAAACCTCGTCGTCGTTGCAAACTCCCTATATCACTGGCGAGCCTTTTTGTCACCCATGCACGACTCACCATACACTTTCATCAATTTGTGATGAATATCAATCGTTTTTTTGCGTTCTAAAACCGAATAACTACGCGAACTTTACATTTGGTGGTAACGTCAATCGGATGCTCCAACGTCAAACGACTGCCAATCCAAGACAGAATGTAACAGCAAGATGAGCGCAGGGACAGACACAGATGCATGTACAACAGACACAACAGTGTTGCCAATAGCCGCACGAACAGTTTCGCTGCGTCTGCAGGGTAATTCGGAAAGTAAGGTGTCACAAAACTTACTTTCCGAATTACCCTTGTATATTTGCAATATTCCATTGCAATCATTTTTTTTATCGCATATAATTATTTAGCTATGATAGCAATTGTATCAAATTCGGTTTAATTCAGTCGGTATTACGTCTGCCTAGGAACCACAAGATCTCTAGTTCGATACCGACCATCGCCGATAAGTAGCAAAGTGATCTCAGACGCCAAAAGGCAATTTTCTTGGCCTAGCGCTATTGAGAATGGGATAGACTCCCTCGCTGTCTGGCTGTTACCAATTTTAGGCCACCCCGACGACTTTACTTTTACAAAAATTTAGAAAAATCATTCTCGACGGATCCACGAGCATATCTGGTAAATAAAAAGCCGACCTGAAAAATATCTTGAAATCCTTTTCGTGTTTCGAAAAGATGATAAGTTCCGTTTGGTGATCAATCCATATTGGATATTTCAAACAATGGCGGCGTATAATTAAACATACTACTAATTTCATAAACCATAATGATGGTTTCGGGCTGATTTCTGTCTTTTTCTCGTGTCTGCGCGGCACTGCTGTACGACCACACAATTCCGTGCCGGCGTTTATTGACGTCACCCTCACTGCCTGGGTTGCCACAGTTTAGTCTGTAATGCAAATAATTTTAATAGGAAACAAAGCATTTCACTTTCATCTGTCATCGATTGTGGAAGTTCGCTTAAACTCCCCAGACAAGAAGTTTTAGGATTCCTCGTCTGGAATAAGATCCCGCATCGATTTTTGACGTCGCCCGGTCAGAGATCCTGGCGCGGCCACTTGAGGTTAAATGCGTAAATACAAGATCAGAGTCGGAATGCAAATTCAGATAGGAACACTTAGGCATAACAAGGCGAGCAACATGTTGCTTTATGGTAAATAGCACGGCTAAATAATAAATCTTTTCTTTTGGCTTTTAGGTTTTTATTTAGGGTCGGTCTTGTGGCTGAGATAGTTGCATCTTTCGATCAGGTGCTGCTGGATTTCCAAATAAAAAGCAAGCTTTTCAAATAATAATTTTCAAAGCAGGCAGCTCGAGCTTCACTATTTAGAAGATAGGTCGCTATACAATCTTTTATGTGTTCTTTTCATGCAATTTGACCTTGTGTCATAGACAAGGAAGCTTTTCTTCAAATATCCTACCTGTATATATAAAGGTGAGTCAAAAATTATCGAGATTTCTTGTAACTTTTGACACACTTGTATTCTGAAAAAAATTAACGTTCCATTCATTGTTCATTTCTATCTTGGTAAATACAGCCTCAACCTCGATACTTTTATGACACATTTATATATATATATATATATATATATATATATATATATATATAAGGCTTTAAAATAAAGAGATTTCTTGCATGCTTCAAGAATGAGGTTCGGACTAAGAAGTTGGTATTGTATTTTAGTGTGTGCTTTTGAAACTTTATTTTTATTCTTATTCCTTCTTGCTTCAAAAAATCCAGTACGTTTATTTTTATATAACCTTGTTATCTGTCTGTCTGTCTGTCTGTCTGTCTGTCTCTCTCTCTCTATCTATATATATATATATGGAGAGAGAGAGAGAGAGAGAGAGAGAGAGAGAGAGAGAGAGAGAGAGAGAGAGAGAGATGTCACGTTGTGCTGATTCATCCTAAAACTTTTCCATTCTAATCTACTCGGAATTCCTATATACTCCTAAAAACATTCCTGCTAGCTAATTGTCATATCAGGTAGTAATAGCATTACCTTTCTTCTTAATTAGTCATCAAAAGAATAATTTTCTTGTCCGTTTTATGAGGGAATTTGTTATATACCATCTGTGTCCCTCCACCTTGTTTCGTGTACTTTAAGAATCTTTGTAAGCAAAAAAGTAGCAGTATCGCAGCATCAGCAGCAATATGGCCACTTCATTCTCCCCAGGCATCTTTGTCCCGATGACAGATGCCCTATAACCGCTATATTTATAACACGTCATGGGGGTCATGTCGCAAGTCGGCAAATAAAATATTCTTGTATTACTGAGTCTCGATTAATGGGTGGTTGGTTAGATTGTACGACATGTCAACCCTTGTTGGGTTATTTTATGCCGAAGACATTTTATTTTACTCATTCTTGTTGGGTATTCAGTTTTTTCAATAACAATTTTCAAACACATTTTTGGAACTTAGTTTTTTTTCTATTTAATCAATAGATGGGACCCTTACAGGTACTATCATTCCGAGTCAGAGTGACCTGGGATTAATTGCAATGAAAGAGTACTCCCCACCCCCAGAGTTATAGAACTGGAGCCTCACCACTAGATGCAGCTTGAACAAACAGACAAACAAAACATTTAAAATGGCAAATGGGTAATTCCATTTCAAATCATCCAGAAAAACGTAAAATTGTCACCCACCCATTGAATTTTTCTGAAATTTATTCCAGATGTGGACTATGTTAACATTAGACGATTCCCAAAATTTGAGCGTCCAATTCCAGAGTTAGGTCGATTTTTATTTGTCCAAATTTGCTGGGGTTGGCGACAAACCATGCTACGAACAAAATCAGAAATCATAAATAACTTAAAATTGGTTGGCTTTAAGACTTTTTAGTATTCTTGGATTCACAAGGCATAAATGCTTTTATAAACCAATTTTTAGGAGTAGAGAAGCTCTCGAACTCATTTTAAAAACAAAAATAGGTTACAAAAAGTCGCCATTTTTCGCGACACCCCATAAATTTGGAGAGCTAAAAATCGACATAACTCCGCCAATTTTTGAAATTGTAAGCTCAAATTTTGGGGATTGGCTAACTTTATAATAATCCACACTTGGTGACTTCTTTGTTTCTTATTGCTAACTCATTCACTATTTAGTCAGCCTTAGTCAAGCAGTACAGTATCTTCTCACAACCTATTTTGGTCTAAGATTTAGAGTAAAGGTACAATTATATGTATTATTCTGTAGCTCTGACACTACCACGTAGTCACCACTCTGCCACAGGAGGAGAGGTTGGACTGTAGTTCAGGATGGTAGAGGGATGAGATCAAACCTAGATCAGGATGGGATAGAGAAACCCGAGTATCGCGAGATAGTGATTGTTATGACAGACAATAACATCGATAGACTTTGGAAAGCTTTATTCTACTTAGCATAATTGGTACACTTACTGAGAGTTTATATAGTCTAGTATTCACTAGAGAGTTCTCCAAAGGAGAGGTGATCATAAAATAGGGGAGGTAACTCTCAGTTACTTATTACGGTGTTAAAGGTTAACACCGAGATTTGAACACAGATAAAAGGATTCAGGTCCTGAATGCTACACATTGCATAATAGAACCTACATATTGATTCAGTCAGTAGAGTGTTCGGCTGGGAATCTTAAGGTTCCTGATTCGATACTCACCCTCGCTCTCGCCAACACAGCGTATGAGTAGCACAGAGATCTGTGCGGTAAAATTAGGAGCTGATGGTAGGTGTGGCGACCGCCTCAGACGCCAAAACAATCTCCCTGGTCTAGCGCTAGAGAAAAGGGGATAGACTTCCTCGCTGTCTGGCTGATACCGACTTTAGGCCACCCCGACGACTTTACTTACTTTTTATTGATGGTGTCATTAATATGATGCTATTTCGTATACGGCGAAGTCTGGGTAGAGGAGAAAACAACTTGGTGTGATAGTTAGCAAGCTAGTCTTGCAGATTCATAACTACTAGATAGCGAGTTCATCCTCGCATGATGCCCCATAAAAATCATCACGTAAAAAACTTATGGTAATCCGGCCTGGTGGGAGGTCATGGATTTTTTTTTTCGTCAGGATAGAAGAAATTACATCAGACTTAAGGATATAATAAGAAATTTTAATTCAATAATTTACAATATTCTTAAAAAAATAAGATATAAATGAGGCGATTTGTTAAATTTCAAATTGATACTTCAAAATAAAAAAAAAAAAAAAATAAAAAATGAATAAGGTAATCGAATTAAAGTTAAACGACCGTATTTAAAATTAAAATAATTCTTTAATTTCTATTTTTTTGTAATATGTAAAATTCAATAGAAAATGTTATTTAAAAAAAAATAACATTATTAATTCAAAGCGTAGCCGATCGAATATCAAATTATTATAGTATATTATCTTTTAAATCGAAAAGTGCACTGACTTGAAATCATTACGAAAAGAAAAGAAAACTAAGTGGGAAAAAAATTGAAACATTTTAAAATAGAATTTTGAATGTGCTTAAAAATTGAATATCAAATTACAGTACTGATTTTATGCCTAAAAATTAAATACCAAATTACAATACTCGTTTTGGTACAAATGCAGAATAGCGCGCAATAGATAGTATCATTAGAATCGTATTTTACGAATAAATAACATTAGATTATGGAAACTCCCGAAAAAGCCTAACCTTAACCTTAACCTTAACCCAAACCCTAACCATTATTCTCACGTCTCAAAGGTTTCAGGTATTTCCGTGAAATGTAAGGAAATGTAATGCATTAAAACAAAATAATGTCTCCTATTTAAAATATTAAATGAAAAAATCTAAACTTATCTTATTAAAAAGAACTTTGTATTTATTTAAACGTTAAATATCAATTTACAGTAATTATTTACTACAACTTTGAATCTTCGTAAAAATATAAATTTAATTAAAAACTTAATTATTGAATTTAAAAAAAAATTTGTGTCGAATTTCTTGACACGCCAATTAACACACTGATATCATTTTTTAATAGTTTTTATACTTGTATATTCAGTATTTCAACATTAAAAAAGTAACCCAATAATTGTTGTTGGCATCCTTCTGTCTACGTGGGACGATGGAGTAGTGTCCATTTTTTAAAACTACGTAGCCTGGGCAAGCATCAAATCCTCCTATCCACACTGCCACTGCGATCCAAAGGAAAGATTAGGAACCAATGCAGTTTGACAATTACTAGGTAGCACTGGATTTCAGGGGTCCCTTCTAACCTATTTCGGGATTTATGTGAGTAGTAAGTACCCCGATCCTAATCCTAAACCCAATAATTAAAAAACTAAATTAATGTGATTATATTATAAACAGTGGCTAACATGAAAAAAAAAATGAAAAGAAAAAAATTGACTGAGCTTCCGTAATTAATTTGTTTACTTTTTAGCTAGAAATGCCTAACAAAGAAGAATTTTAATGTTATTTTATAATGCTATTTAATATTTGAATTTATTCGAAAATATACATAAAATCTTCATTATTTTTGCTTAAAAAAAGCAAGAGCTGGTGATAGTGAATGTGTATATATTTACTTTGTCGTTAATTGTTTTATATTCGAATTTTCTGCCAGTCATACATACACACACATACATACATTCAACCAACTGCCCCTATATATGTATAGATAGATAGATTGCTATTTAAAAATATAGAGTAATTAAGGTTCTACCAAAATTTTGACTACAGATCGCAGGATTCAGTGTCTTAATTGCTAACGATTACACAATAGAATGGACTGGATGCAGCTGTTATTGATGCAATGCTATTTTGTAAGGTAGGTTTCCTTATTTTATAATTCATTGCAATTTAAAACTAGTAAGCAATTAAGTTTAAGCCAAGATTTGAACTTAGATCGCAGAATTCAGAGAGAAAACCATTACAATATAGGATCACCTAGTAGTGATTGTTATTAATATGATGCTATTTTATGCAGTAGTTACGTTATTTTATCTATTATTTCTATTTAAAATACTTGTTGGATAAGGTTCTACCGAGATTTGAACTCGGATCCCAGTAATCAGAATTCTGAGCGCTGACCATTACACCATAAAAACTGCTAATTGCTTTCGTTAATAATATCATGTTCTTTTATAATGTAGATTACGTTATTTTTTGTATCATTGTTAGTTAAAAATAATTATCAAGTAAGACTCTACCGAGATTTGAACTCAAATCGCAGGATTTAGTGATCTGAGTGCTAACAATTACACAATATAGAGCCTGCAGATTGCACATGTTATGCATATGATGCTATTTTGTACAGTAGGTTAAGTTATTATTATGATGAGACTTAATAAAGTTGAAACAGCTGTACGATGTTCTACGTGGCCCGCATTATTTGCCGAGTTCGCTTGTCATGATTATTTTCAATAATTATCGAATTTTATACGATATACGCATTGAAATTGCATTCAAGCAAAAAATATAAATAATAATATACTTTACTTAACAATGCTTCAAAAGCAAATTATCAAATCTCATTATATATATATATATATATATATATATATATATATATATATATATATTAGGGTAGCGTGTTATATTCATAAGTAAACTGTGCTCAATATTATTGATAGAGCGTTTATGTTTAAGGTAGCGTGGACATGGAGTCAAAGGCACTTGGTTACTGACAGTTTCTCGTTTATTCGATTAGCACTATTCACTTATAGATATATACATATTATATATATATATATATATATATATATATATATATATATATATATATATAATATATATATATAGATAGATAGATAGATAGATACTCGTATACCCGTATATGTACACTCATAAATGCATACTGTCTTTGAGAAAAGAATAGAGCAAATGAAGGAAGAAGAAAAATGTACATAGATTTCTTTTTCTTCCTTCTTTTCTGACAAATCTTAAAGTTAATAAACATTCATCGTGACGGGGGTGGTGGTGCTCATTCATCATTGGCAATGGAGTCGCTTTTTTTTTTTTTCTAACTGAGAAAATATGTGCTCACCGAATTGTCTAGCAAATATTAATGTCTGCATTATTTTTCAGTAGTAATTTATTTCCGTGCAGTTTTCAGTTTATTTGTGGGCTGGCCGGCTACTTTTTGTTTGGGCACACAGCCTGGTGAGAAAATTGGGTACTAAGAAAAGATAACTGGCAAACATTAATTTTCTCCAGAAATGAAACCGATTTCCAGAACTGTCATGAAACGCAGCTTAACTCTAGAAACTCCAGCAGTGCTAAAGATCCTTGTCATATATATATTTACCAACCCCTCCGCACGAGCAGGATGTGACACAAGGTCAATTTCTTAAGCGAAGTTCAACAGGTTTGAATTCAGAATTTTCCTTCTCCTAGACCGGTTGCCTAACCAAGGCTAAAGAGCCTAGTCTGCCCTACTATTTATCCATAGCTGGAGGGAGAGTAGGATTCATATCTTTCCCAAGGGTATTAGTGCTAAGTGAAATGCAATTACCAGATCCAGGATTTGAACTCGGGACGACGAGTCCTTTTCCCATGACTTTAACCATTACACCACGTGCTTCCCATATCCTTGTCATATAGCAATGGTTAGCGCGCTAGTTTAGAAAATTATAAAAGAACTGCCAATCTGACTATGCACCAAAGCTAACTCAGTCAAAGAGATATCAGCTCTTAGGCAAAGCACGCTCCAAAAGTTATGCCTTCTATCTATTTTCCTGCTCTTGGAATTACGTCTCTAATTGCATCGACTCTTAGGGTACACGAGAGGTAATTACCTTCTGTGTATGCCAGTAGACACTTGGTGGCGTAGTGAGAAGCATTATACAAGTGGAGCGGCAAATTCAAAACCTTCTGTATCCTCCAGCCGTTACAGAGGTAATACGCACCGGTTATGTCTCCTGTCTACTGCGCACTCACCATCTTCGTATAAAACATGCTCAAAATGAAAGTGTTTATACTTTCCTCTTTTACCAGCAGACTTTCTTTACTAAACGATTATTTTCCTTTTAGGAAATTTCTTCATACAACTGTATAAGTTCTTCCTTGTATCTCCTGTCATGTCTATATATATATTTACCAACCCCTCCGCACGAGCAGGATGCGACACAAGGTCAATTTCTTAAGCGGGTTTAACGGGTTTGAATTCAGAGTTTTCCTTCTCATAGACTGGTTACCTAGCCATGGTTAAAGAGTTCAGTCTGCCCTGCTATTTACCCATAGTTGGAGGGAGAATTTGATTAATACCTTTCCCAAGGGTATTAGCGCTATGTGAAATTCAAACAGCTTCATCCAGGAATTGAACTCGCGTTGACGAGTCCATTTCCTACGACTCTAACCATTAGACCACGCGCCTCCGTCATGTTTATATAGCACGAGGAAACGGTATTCACCCAAATTTCGTTGTTCTACACAGAACACTATAACAAGCACATACACCATAATAACAACGTTGGATAGAACAAGTTTTCAGCTACAATAAATTATTTTCTCTCTTTACCTTTTTCTTCTTAATTAAAATCTATGGCACCGAAACTCTGTAAAAAATAATCAACTATAAGGGTTGTACTTAATACTGACCTGGAGAGTTTGGCGTACACTTTCATTGCCATTACACTGAACAGGAGTATTAGTTCCTGTTAGGATCTCATCTATCTTATCCATCAAAATGTTACACTACTTGCCCCCCCCTCTCTCTCTGTATCTCTGTATCTCTCTATCCCTCTCTCTCTCTTTCTCTCTCTCTCTATCTATCTCTGTGTCTCTCTATCCCTCTCTCTCTTTATCTCTCTCTCTCTCTCACTCTCTCTCTCTCTCTCTCTCTCTCTCTATATATATATATATATATATATATATAGTTAAAGTATAACGTTCACGGAGTGGCCTATTGTTAGTAGCAGCTGTGCAACGAGGAGGTCTATTTCCTTTTCGCTAACATATCCAAGACTAAATAAATAAAATCTTAAATTCTGTAAAGGAAAAACAAACACACTTAGTATGCCTAATAGTAAATGAAGTTAGTGGTGGGAAAAGCACCCCGAGATCAAAGCTGAACGCAATCAATCAAGAATATAGACTTCTGAAGTAAAAAGAACACTGAAAAAAAAACTATCTCCTCTTCCCATCTATGCGAAAATAGTAGGTCAGACTGGCTTCTTTAGCCTTGGTATGACAACTAGTCTAGGAGAAGGAAAAATCTGAATTCAAATCAGCTTTACTACACTTACGAATTGACCTTGTCTCGCATCCGAGTCGTGGTAGAGGTGTTGGTTGATTGATTTTGATCTTAATGGCATATCAATTCACATAGGGTTATTTTACGTTGGGAATCACATTCACGTATGTTCATTTTTTGTGCAGGTGTTTAGTTGGGGTTTTTGGGGGAGCCGAGTTGCAAACTAGATTTGGTGTTTTTTTAAATATTTTTAGAATATCAAATTCTCTCAAACAGCAAAAGTTGTGTGTTTATATAATAAATACTGATATCAAAAATTAGATTTCTTATTTATGCCATTGTTTGAGGAAATTGCATCAAATATCGTCTGTTAAAATGCACTAAAAATCTTCGTTTTCGCAACCTCTAATTGTTGCATACCCTTCTTCTTTACTTCTTTACTTACTTCTTTCTTACTCTATTCTTCTGGCCGTCTTTGGAATCTTATAACATCTTGTCTTGGTCTGGAATCTTCTAAGGTCTGGACTTTCTTGGGGACTTCGGCTCTGGTCTTCTATTCGGGATTTCTCTTTATCAGAAGCCCTGTGTCATTGTTAGTTTTGAGAGGTAATAACACAAGACTCCGATTTGCTTTGATCTTACTTTATTTTAAAATCCCCAAGCAGACATCTGCGCAGATTAAGACAGGAGCGCGTATAACATGACTTACCCTTCAGTCGAGCTCGGCTGCTAGTCTCTAACTGACTGAAACTTACTTACTATTTAAACCGGAAGAGAGGGTCCTTCTACCGGTTCTCACGGCTATCACCGGAAGATAGAGTTAGGACTGAGGTCAAGCTTGTCACTCAATCTTCAAGGCCGTCAGCTGCACTTAAAACGCCATCTTGTTTTTTACACTATTGCACATAAATATTAGGTAATTAATAATCATGTAACATAATCAAGAAATAAGTTAGAATTTTTTTGCAATTGTAATCTCTAAAACAGAAAAGATTGTCATTTTAAACGAAACGAATAAATTATTATAACTCGAATTCAAATTGAAAATATCCCCCATCACTACCGACACCTCCGATATGCTGCTTTTTACCTCATTAATTAAGCTATAACAGGGATAATATTTTAAAAGACTGAAATCTATTTCCTTAAATGAACAGAAAGTTTTGAGAAAAAATTTTTTGTGGTAATTCTTTATGTTAATTTGCAACTTTCGCCATGATAGTAATGAAGAAATATATATATATATATATATATATATATATATATATATATATATATATATATATGCACACACACAGACACACAAACACACACACACATATATATATTCACACGTAAGATAGTTTTAAAAATCACAATAACAATTATTTTGATATTTATGTTAGAACTGTTTGAAATTACATATATCTATATGAGAAGTAAATAAACAAACGATGTGTTTTGATGTGGCTTTTGTAGCCGACATTTTTGGGGAGAAAATGTGCTTAATTGAATTTTGAAAATTAATTAATTAATAATTAGGTATGCCCGCCTAATTGATTCATTATAAATTAATTAATTTTCAAAATTAGGTACGACTTCAATTAAGCACATATTCTCCCAAAAATATATCTATATAAATATATACACACATACATTTATAAATATTGTTATATGTGTGTATATCAATATATCTGAATAAAATTTATTTTACTAAGATGAAATGAATAAGATATTATTACTAGAATTAAAATTGAAAATATCTCCCCATCATCACCGACACCTCGATATGTTGCTTTTTACCTCATTAATTAAGCTGTAACAGGGATAACGTTTTAAAATACTGAATTCTATTTCCTCAAACGAAGGCACAGCTTTGAAGAAAAACATTTTGTGTGGCACTTCCTTATGTTAATTTGGAACTTTCGACATTACAGTTCCAAAATTGACCTACCCTATTGCACACTGTCCCATCGAATACAAATAATTTTTAAACTGATCTATTTTACTCGCAGATATGACCCTAACAGGTACTACCACTCCGATTTTGAGTGGACCTGGGAGTAATGACCATGAAAGCGTACTTCCCCGGATGCAGTTTGGCATCATATCCAGGATATCTCCTCCTCTTTCTTTGGAGTAGGGACGTACAACTCTACAGAGGATACAGTTAGCATATTCTAAGCCCCATGGATAAGGCTACACGACAGTGAAAGCATGCGTAATATTACCAAGTGAATTTAGTCTTCACCGAGTGCCCTGTACTCGTGATCTTGTTCTGTAAACATCGGCTTGAATTTACTAGGACTTATCAGGAAAATGGCGTCCATGCCACAGAAATCAGTGAATGCTATGAAAGATATTTTCCATTTCCACCCTGAGAGAGATAAATTAAAGAAAGAAAGAAAATAAAAAAATAAAAAGGAAAAAGGAAAACGCACTTGGCTCTTTGTTTGCGACAGAAGTGCCACAAGACAAAACATTTATCACAAAGTATTCTTATTTGCCAGAAAGAAACAATTGGAGACAACCAGGACCAACGCACGGCAAAGAAAATTAATAATAATAAACAAACAACCCCTCCCCCCCAAAAAAAAAAGAAAAGAAAAGAAAAGAAAAGAAAAAGACAAAGGAAGAAAAGGAAAGCGTTAGTTTTGAATATATCTCAGCAAAAACATCATTCTGGCGCCTCCGGAGTTTATTATACATTAGACTGTCATATTTTAATATATGAATGGGCAATGGCTGCCTCCGTTCACCTTCGTTAAAGCCGCGTTGATTTAGTCAACAAATCAACATAAACCAGTGCATTATGGGTAGAAAAGCCACGTCTGGATAGAACGATCAATACAAGAAAATGGAATAGAACCAAATGTATACTACTATTAAGCACCCCGTACTGGCCAATACGAGCGTGTGTCCGAATTGATGACATAATATAAACAGACAAGAGAATTGAAAAGTGCGAGGAATCAGAACCCCCCCACACACACCTATGATCAATCGGTCGATCACGTCACCCCCTAGCAACTATATGATTGTCTTGACCGTATTGCTCTTATATATATTTACCAACCCCTCCGCACGAGCAGGATGTGACACAAGGTCAATTTATCAAGCGGAGTTTAACAGGTTTTTCCTAGACTGGTTACCTAGCCAAGGTTAAAGAGCCCTGTATGCCCTGCTATTTACCCATAGCTGGAGGGAGAATTGGATTCATACCTTTCCCAAGGGTATTAGCGCTATGTGAAATTCAAACAGCTTCGTCCAGGAATTGAACTCGGGTCGGCGAGTCCATTTCCTAGGACTCTAACCATTAGATCACACGCCTCATATTGCTCTTATGGCCACATTCCCAACCATCTTTTATAATATATGTGCTAGAAGACGATGTCTTAGGATCCTAGGTATGATGTTAAACTGCATCTAGTGGTGAGGTTCCAATTCTATAGTTTTGAGAAGTGTGGAGTACCCCTTCTTTACCATTACCCCAGGTCGATTATGACCCGGCGTGATGGTGCCTGTTAGTGTACCATCTATGGGTTAGATAGAGATTTAAAAATTTGAATATCCTACAAAAATAAACAAAGGAAAAACGTATTTCGTATAAAGTAATGCAAGGGTTGACATGCCGTAAAATCCTACCAATCAACTAAAAATGAAAAGTAATGTGGAGATCTGTAATAAACATATTTAATACATAATTTTCCTAATCTCTCTCTCTAGATGTGGCACAAAGCCGGAATTATTTGGCGCCCAATGAGAATCGAACTCACTAACAGTTGTCAGCGGATCTAGCGTGCTAACCATTACACCACGTGAGTTGCCCAAATTGAATTATGTAATAAGTTGTAATCGGTTTTTGTGAGACCCGCTCGTTAACCATCACCCCACAATGAAGATTAATGGATAATGAATGATAATTCATAGTCTCGGAATTTTAGACTAGAATTATCTTATAGAATTGTTCGTCACCCAGTGCCACTAATAACGGTTATATTAACCTCTGTAGGTAAAACAGAATGTCCCTTCTTCCTTTCTTCTTTTTATTATTTCCTTTTAAACTTATCAATCATGTTTTGGTGTATTCTAAGCCCCGCCGGCATGGCTATTTAAGTATACCAAATTCTAGCGTATAAAAATAAGTGAGAGTTAAATAGTGACTCGGGAGATGATAATGGTTGCTTGCTTGGATTTTACGGCATGTCAAATCCTTGTTGGGTTATTTAATGCCAAAGACGTTTTGTTTTATTCATTCTTGATGTGTACTCAATTTTTAAAACAATTAAAAAAAACTATTTTTTCTATTTAACTTATAGATGGGACCTTAACAGATACTACCACTTCAGGTAAGAGTGGACCTGGGAGTAATGGCAATGAAGTGGTACTCCACAATCTCAAGAGCTCCAGAATCGGAACCTCACCATCAGAGAGTTTAAAGTCTTACACAGGACAAGAAGACCCTCAGCTATTGCCATCTAGCATATATGATAAAAAGAGTTGGGGTTGTCATAAGGACAATATGGTTAAGAAAATCATATAGGTGCTAGGGCTTGATGAGAGCAGCCGATTGATTGCAGAGGGCCTCTCCAACCGCCCGTCTAGCCTAAGTAATGGCCAAAGGGGAGTGTTGCACGTCATAGACTGCTCAGCCACCAGGGTTCTAATCCTTAAGCATCATTATTCGCCACTCACGGCTAACAGTTGGCCCCTTTGGGGTGTCTTACCCCCCTGCAGTGGTGTAGTCGATGTATTCTAACGCCCAAGTCGATAGGGCTAGATGATAATGGAATCTAGAAAATGTTTTATTCTTTACAAGAGACAGATTTCTGGCATGCCATCATAAAAGGCTTACTTGATAGTATGATGAAATTCTTCGTCTGAGACTCGCTGACCAATATGGAGAGTGGCTGATTCTTTTTGTCGGAAATTGATTTAACCAAACTGACAAAAACATTAGGAATCGGTAAATTCTTCTACAAACCTCTGAATATAATAATAGGTCCGATTACAGAACCAAGCAATGATATGTCTTGATATGACAAGTATTTGGTGGAGGCCAAAAAGAGTAAAACATTGTAATAAATAATTAAATACTTCACCAAATGTTGCTCTTTACACCAATTCTTTTCTTCTATTCTTTCCATCCATATATTCAATACGATTACTCCCAAGTTTAATCTGACTTTAGTTATTTGGTTGATTTATTTTACGGCCGATCAACCCTTTCTGGGTGATTTAAAGTAGAAAAAAAAATCATTTTTTCTTATAAATAAAGCGGGGGACTGGTCCTTTCAACGTGACAAATGGTGTGAACAAACATATATACTATAAAAGTAATTGGTAATTTGCTTGAAGCATTGTTAAGTATGTTATAATATATTAATGATTTGAAGGCAATTGCAATGCGTATAAAAATAAAAACAAAAAGATGTTATTTTTGTCTTATCGATTTCAAAGTAGAAACTTCATCTTCAGAGGTGTATATCAGAATTTCTGATATACACCTCTGACGATGAAGTTTCTACTTTGAAATCGACAAGACAAAAATAACATCTTTTTTAAAAATTTTTTATACGCATTGTAATTGCCTTCAAATCATTAATATATTATAATATATACTATAATTTTAAACGATTAGTTTAGTGAACTCTCTAATTTATTCCATTCATCTGTTGCATTTTATATACGAGATGTGTTTAGACAGTATCAAGACTGAAGATGTATTTACCAAAACAGAAATGAACAAAGAACGAAACATTTTCTTCAAGATACCCAAAAAAGTAAAGTATTCAACGCACTTATTCCAATACAGTTATCCATTAATCGAAGCTCCTCTCAAATCCCCATGTTAATGTCTCCACGTCCTCAAATCTTAATACTGAGGTGAATTCTCAGTTTAGGAAACAAAGCAAAAAGTCACATGGAGCGAGGTTTGGAAGTATTCCTGTGCTCCACCAAAAAAACATTTCATTCAAAAAGTATCAAGACTGGCATCATTGTTTTTTTTTTAAATTCGCACTGACGCGTCTAGACAGCAATCCAGACGTACATATATATATATATATATATATATATATATATATATATATATATATATATATAATATTATTATTATTATTATTATTATTATTATTATTATTATTTATATTTTTGTTTGAAGGCAATCTTTTGCCGGGATTCACTTGTCAAGATTATTTTCTATAAGTATCGAATTTTATGCGATACATGCATTGTAATTGCCTAATATATACTTTATTCAACAATGCTTCTAAAAAAAAACATCCAAAAATCTTATATATATGTATCAAATATTGAATAATACTTCAATTTCAATAATTTTCTTTTTATCACAGACCGTATATCTAATATTCTATAGCGTTATTTGGATAATTTAAAACGACAATTCTTCCAAACCGTTGTTGTATCAGTGATACTCTATGGCTGCAACACCTGGACCCTAACAAAGAGCCTAGAGAAAAAACTAGATGGGATTTGGCACAAGAATCCTACTTGCGGTCTTAAACAAATTGTGAAACACCCACCAAGAAAGTATTTGTACGGCCACTCAACACTTATTACACAAATCATCAGATTAAGACGAACAAGACATGCAGGATACTGCTAGAGAAGCAAGGATGACTCATAAGTGATGTTCTCTTGGGGAAGCAGCCTGACTCCTTTGTTTATGCAAATGACTTGATTCGACATTAAATGGTCCGAAAGAGGGTTGATATGCTGTAAAAAAAAAAACCAACCAACCAACCAACCAACCAAATATACAGTTTCAAGTAACTTACTATAATTCTAAGTAAACAATTATAGCTTCAAGTAACTATTCATACAAATAATTTCACACAGTTATATAGTATCAAGTATTCCCTTATATGAATAACTAGCAGCGGCTACCCGGCGTCGCCTGGGTAGAGGTTTTTTTTAAAGTTAGTCACGCAGATCCATTATTACCGAATCATGAGTTGAATCCTCGTAGGATGCCCCATTTAAATCCCTATGTCAAAAAATAGACCTTGCATTGATCCAGCTACTCTGAAAAGAAATGTTAATATCTACTATCTAAAATATTGAATGAAAAAAAAAGCCATGCTGTTATCATTTAAATTTTATTTTTTAATTATCTCCACAAATATAAATCAAATCCCTATTATTTTTTTTATCAAAAACCAAGCCCTGGTGATATTTAATGTGTATATTATTTACTTTGTCGTTAATTGTTTTATTTTCGAAGTTTCCCCGGACATACATATACACACAACTGCCCTTTATATATGTATAGATTTCCATGTAGATCTACTTGACACATAGACGAGACCCTAACACGTACTACCACTCAGTGTCTGAGTGGACCTGGGAGTAATGCTAATAAAGCTGTAGTTTACTCTACACAGAGCCCCAGAACTGAAGTTTCACCAGTAGATGTATTTATTGTCATTCCCAGGAAACCTCTTTGTTTTGTTTTTCTTTTTATTGTAGAAGGGATATCCTTATATAGGGATGCAATTTGCATTTACTAATTTCCGGAACCTGATTTAGGCGAGACGGTTGGACCGATCAATCGGCTGGTCACGTCAAGTCCTAGCACCTATATGATTGTCCCAACACAATTCCTCTAATGGCAAGCCTCAACCCTTTTATCATATATGTGCTAGAAGGCGGTGGCTGCGGGTTTTAATATTCTGGATATGACGTTAAACTATCTGGTGGTGAAGTTCTAATTCTGGAGCTCTGGGAGTACAATGGTGCTTAAGGATGGAACCCAGGTGGCTAAGCAGTCCATGACATGCAACAACATTTGGACCATTACTTAAGCAAGACGGGCGGTCGGAGAGCCCCCCTCCGATCAATCGGCTGGTCATGTCAAGCTCTAGTACCTATATTATTGTCCCAACGGTATTGTCCTTATGGCAACCCCAAACCCTTTTTATCATATCGGTGCTAGAGGGCGGTGGCTGACTGTCTTCATGTATTGGGAATAGCGTTAAACTCTATCTGATGGTGAGGTTCCAGGTCTTGGGAATGTGGAGCACCCCTTCAAATCCATTGCTCCCAGTCCCACTCTGACGCGGAGTGGTAGTACTTTTTAGGTTCCATCTATGGGTTGATTAGAAAAAACGAGATTAAAAAATTGAATAAAAAAATGAGGTTAAAAAATTAGTACCCATCAAGAATGAATCAAACAAAATGTTTTCGGCATAAAATAACCCAACAAGGGTTGACATGCCGTAAAATCCATCCAACCAACCAACCCAACACTTTCCAGTTCTTCGGAACTGGAACCCCAGCACAGGCTGGATAAAGACGAAAAATTCGTTCTAGCTGAGGATAATGACAATATTAATTGCTAGTTTACCATCTTTTTCGGGATAAGAATGTTATTCTAATAAGGTCTTAGATAACTTGTTTTTCCCGAGGATTTAATTTTATGATTTGACTCACTCCACATCTTATTATAATGGAGATTCGGTGTCTGTCTATAATCGAAACTACGTCACTGCGAACGTAACAATACCCTCAGGTATTGCCTAAGTTTATCAATGAGTATTTAATTCATTGTCAAAATCATTAATACTAATACATATAATAAATCTTATTTATTAACGTCTCTATAAAAATGAATTCGATTTGCCTCAAGACAGCCCATGTAATCATTGGGTTTAAAATCCTGCAAGTGTCTTATATATCACTAAGAAATAAAGGTTTTCATAATATATGGTTTGGTTAATTTGCATATTGGTTTTAACAAAACCGGGTTTAATAAATAATTACTTGGTGTTATTGTTCTCTAATATTATTATTTCATTCTCCAACATATTAAAATCAATCGTATGAAACATTTTATATAGAGACCAATTAAAATATAATTAAAGTAAGTGTAATCTTTTTATATGTGTTTTTATTTAATTTCGTTAGTCTTTATTATATGATTCATGTCATTATATTAAAACTTAAATGCTTATGCACGGAGGGCGCATATTTTTCCGAGTCTTACTAGTTACTGAGTCTTTTTAGGGATTTGAAATAACTCTGACCGATAGTATCAGCCAGGGGAAGAGAAGAAAGGCCGGGGTTTTTATCGAGAGCAAAAGGTCTTCCTTTAGAAGAAAAGTATAAACAAGACCAGACGAGAAGAAAAAAAGTGATAAACAGGTTTCATTATTTTCTATGTGGAAGCGGCTTCTTATTTTACGAGCATAGTTAGCGCCAAGAGAGACATGAAGGCCATCGATATCGACACCGTGTCCTGGGAGGACCTGGCAACTGACCGTGCACGATGGCGGAGTACCCGGAGCCAACACCTCAACGCCTTTGAAGAGAAATTGATGACCACAGCTGCAAACAACTAGACACAAAGAAAGGAGGGCCGAAATCCCAATAGGCCACTCACCATACACAGACGTGACCTTTGTGACAGAAACTGTTATTATTATATTCCCCTTCTCTTCAATCCCAAGCTGCAGTGTCCCAGATTAAGATGTATATCCCACCAAGGTCAGCTTTGACATATGTAAAGCCTATGAAGTTTCCATATAGATGATGCACCTAGAGTAACGGTTATTATCATAAGAAATGGACTCAGCGAGCTGAGTTCAAATCTTGGACGATGCTGTTTTCGTTTCTCTTCGCGCTAATATAGGCATGAACTCATATTTTCTCGTTCCAGCTATGGGTAAATAATAATAATAATAATAATAATAATAATAATAATAATAATAATAATAATAAAATGGACAAATATCTGGACCTTGCCAGAGAACTGAAAAATTTATGGAATATGAAAGTGAAAGTGATACCAATTGTAATTGGTGCAGTTGGAACGGTCTCAAAAGGATTAGAAAAGGGTTTGGAAAGTTTGGAAATCAGAGGAAGGATTGAAACCATACAGAAAACTGCACTGCTGCAATCTGCCAGAATACTCAGAAGAGTCCTGGAGACCCGAGGAGACTTGCTGTCACTCAGTCTCCAGTGAACCACCGGCTATGGCAGGTGTGAAAAACTCGAATTGAGTGAATATCTGAACCTTGCCAGAGAACTGAAAAAATTATGGAATATGAAAGTGAAAGTGATACCAATTGTAGTTGGTGCACTTGGAACGGTCCCAATAGGATTGGAAAAGGGTTTGGAAAGTTTGGAAATCAGAGGAAGGATTGAAACCGTTAAGAACACTGCACTGCTGCAATCTGCCAGAATACTCAGAAGAATCCTGGAGACCTGAGGAGACTTGCTGTCACTCAGACAGAAAAGGAGTAAATAATAATAATAATAATAATAATAATAATAATAAAACAGACTGAGCTCTCTGGCCTTGGTGCAGCAACCGGTCAAGAAGG
Organism: Doryteuthis pealeii; assembly: GCA_023376005.1. Classification (NCBI taxonomy): domain Eukaryota; kingdom Metazoa; phylum Mollusca; class Cephalopoda; order Myopsida; family Loliginidae; genus Doryteuthis; species Doryteuthis pealeii. The sequence continues at coordinate 52,698,960 of CM042142.1, forward strand.
TTTACCTTCGAATGCTGATTTTCAAGCGTGCAAGTGATAAAAGCATTAAAATCACATTTTACGTATAAAAACTATTAGATGGTAGAAAGTCCTGAAGTAGAGATACGCCATGATTTATTTTTTACAAATAGAACGTTAGGAAAACGGTCTTTCAAAAAATGAATTCCTCAGAGTTGGTATTTAAAGTTTCATCTTCCGTAGAAGGGTGTATTGATTTTTGTAAAGAGAGGAGCCTTTACGGATATAAATAAAGTAAGAAATACAGTAACTGATTGGAAGAATTTTATCAGGTTTACATAATGCTCCGAAAAAATTCATCAACAACCCCAGAATTATTGGTGGACCAGGGCACACACGGTTGAAATAGACGAGACGGTTTTCAACAGGAGAGCAACCGTGCCGCTTTGGGTTTTCGGGGGTTATGAGCTTTAGGGAATTTCCGTGAATGTACAGAAATCCAATACGTTTTATACGTAATCTAATGCTTTTATCACTTGCGCGCTATTCTGCATTAGTACCTCAGTTCAGACTTTTAATTCATTGTAAAGTCTGCAGAGTAGCCAATTGTCGGTATCAGCCGAACTACACTAGACCAGAGAGATAATTTTTGTTGAGGTGGAGCACCAAACGTATCGTCATCTCCGAGATATATGACGGCACTGATCAGATAACTGTACTACTCATGCGCTGAGTTGGCAGGGACCGGTTTCGAACCTGGAACCTTGCGATTCCTCAAAAGTATGTTCAGCCGACTGAAGTCATATTTATCTACTACTAGAAGCGGCTAACCAGTGTCAACTGGGTAGAGAGGGAAACCCTGGTTATTGATTTGTTTACATTTGAGATTAACAAATTCTGAATATTTTAAACTAGAATTCCAATGCTATTTCTATGTATATTTTATCTTTAAATATCTTCGAATATAAATCAAATCTTCATAATTTTAGTACCAAAAGCAAGAAGCGGTGGTATTTAATATTTACTTTTTTGTTAATTGTTGTATTCTCAGAGTTTTATCCATACATACATACATAAACTCCAACTGCCCTTTATATATGTATAGATCTACAAAGTAGTATGGAATAAAGGTCCCAACTTGCTGCAGTATTATTGGTATACGAGATTGCCCTTGGAATGAAATGAGTCACCTGAGTTCAAATCTGGACGAGACTGTATCCGTTTGACTTTGCGGTAATATTCTTGATGTTTATTAAAAGAAAAAAAACTTATAAAAATCTATAATTGGAAGCGCGTGGTGTAATAGTCAAAGTCATGGGAAATGGACTCATCACCCTGAGTTCAAATCCTGGATGTGGTAATTGCATTTCACTTATCGCTAATACCCTTGGGAAATGTATGGATCCTACTCTCCCTCCAGCTATGGATAAATAGTAGGGTAGACTGGGCTCTTTAACCGTGGCTAGGCAAGCGGTCTAGGAGAAGGAAAACTCTGAATTCAAACCTGTTGAAATCCGCTTAAGAAATTGACCCTGTGTCGCATCCTGCTCGTGCGGGGGGGGGGTTAAATATATATATATATATATATATATGAATCTATAATTTTATACCTATATGAGCATACAGTGTAGATGTACAGTGAGATTTTGATGATCCCAAATAGAACCATCTCTTACTTACCAGTCAATTGGATTTTTACCTTTATATATACTCTATCACTGATATTGAGCACTCTTTGTTTATAAATATAGCAAACTATATATATATATATATATATATAATATATATATATATATATTATAAGTCCCATTGTGTTTTATATATGAGTTTATGAGTAAAGGCTAACGTGTATCTGTCAACAGCGTTGATATAATCAATTTATGTCCTTGTTAACATTTCTATAAAGTGCAAAAAATATTTCCATATCTACAGAAGACGATGATCCGGATTTACTCAGCTGAACTAAGAATACCGAAAAAATAAAGTTGATAAGGAAAATATTAATAATAACCGCAAACATCGCGGAATGCGTCGGCACGACTCTTTTTTGAGAAACGGAGAAACACTCTTCGCGACGAGTGAAGTTCTAATACTGTTTCTATTAATTCTACGAACAGAAGTAAAAAAAAAAAAAAAAGTTTTAACGCAGTTGTCTGACTTTCGAAGAAAACAGCAAGAGTGATAAGCATCTAAATAAAACAATTGTTAATGACTGGATACAAAGACCGTTACATTTGCCAAGGAAAAAAAAAAAAAGCGAAAAAACAAACAAAAAAACAAAACAGCATTAGAGTAAAGTTGACCTTTCAGTTTCATTCTATGTAAGTTTGTGACAACAATCTTAAATGGTAATTGTCACTGGAATCAGAGTGTTAGCAAGTCCCCTCAAGTTTCCAGGACTCTTCTGAGTTTGTAGCCGATCTTAACAATGCTGTTGTCAGGAGAGTCTCGATTCTTCCCCTGATTTATAATTCCTTCAGTTTTTTTACAAACCCTTGGAAACCGTTTCAACGCGTTTTCCACAAGGCAACCATGTAGTATTCCATTTTAATTATCCACAAGTTATTTTGCACTCTACCATATTTATCTCACAGTTTCATTCTCCATTATTTCTCTAAAGATATTGCCTGCGTCCAAGTTATCGTCTGCTTTTGTTCAGATTTTACTGGATTTTCTTCTTTTTAATAAATAAAACATGAATAATAAACACTTTTATTTTAAGTTTTTCCTGACATATACTAAATTAAAATTGCTCGCCTCAATTTACGTTTTTTTCTATCTTATTGCCTAAGTTAGCAAACTGTAACAAATTGAAGTTAGTGAGAACCAAGAAAACTGCAAATAAAACTTATTACTAAATAACAAATCAAAAAATAATTTAAAAAAAAATGTCATTAAAGACATGTTTTAAAAAGTGTTAGGAAACCTAATAAATAAATCTCCGAAAAAGTTTCCCTTCGTATCCTTTTTTCCCTTTGTTTGTTTTATGACATTGTCTTGTGCTGCGATTATAAGAGGTTCAGTTTCTCTGTTGATGTTTCCTTTTCTCAGCTATGTCCATGTATTCTGATGTGATATCTCTTGAGTTTGTCGCTTGAAGTACCCATACAGTTGTTTTTCTTCCCATTTTTTTTTTTAGTTTTTGATGTATTTCTACTCGTTAATATGTTGTAATTGCTTTTCCTGGCTGCTACAATTAGTCTTTCCTTACTTTTATTAGTGTATTCGTCAACTGCTCCAATTGTCGTAAATACAGTATCTTCAATGTTGGCGAGACGCCTTCCCCTTTCTTTCTTGGCACATATAGTCTGTCTATGTCGTCTCTTGGGTGTAATGCCTTGTGCATGGTCATAAGTTTCCTTGCCCTTTGGTCCATCTGCTGGAGCGTCTCTCTTGTCCATTTTAGGAATGGTCCCGAGTATTTTACGAGAGGGTAGCCCAGGTGTTATTCCCTTGATAAGATATCTGCAACATAAATTAGTTTCTAGGAGCTTTCTTGTTCTTCTGAGGTATTCCTTTTTTTTACTTTTTCTTTCATTTCTGTTTGATGGTGTCTGCTTCCAATATTTCCAAACATTTATAATTCTCTTTTTCTCCAAGTGTCCTAATTTCTTCTTGGTTCGGTACTTCAATTCCCTTCACCGTTTCATTTATCCCTTTCTTCATCACGAGGATGACACACTTGCCGATGCTGACCTCCATCTCTATATCTTGGCTGTACATTATGTTTTGTATTAGGGTTTCTAGTTCTTGTTCGTTTTTGCCAAAAATCTTGATGTCGTCCATGTACATAAGATGATTCATTTTTTCCTGTGATTTTGTAAATTTGTATCCCGCTGTACATTTCTTAAGTATATGGTTAAGTGGCTTCATTGCTGTGACAAATAGCAGTGTATTATTTACTCCTTTTGAGTTTTCACATCAGCATTAGCTGATGGTCTTTCACTGGAATCTGAGTGACAGCAAGTCTCCTCAGGTCTCCAGGACTCTTCTGAGTATTATGGCAGATTGCAACAGTGCAATGTTCTGAATGGTTTCAATCCTTCCTCTGATCCCCAAACTTTCCAGGCCCTTTTCCAATCCTTTTGGGACTGTTCCAAGTGCACCAACTCCAATTGGTATTACTTTCACTTTCATATTCCATAATTTTTTCAGTTCTCTGGCAAGGTTCAGATATTATTATTATTATTATTATTATTATTATTATTATTTCACTCAATTCGAGTTTTCACACCTGTCGTAGCCAGTGGTTCACTGGAGACTGAGTGACAGCAAGTCTCCTCAGGTCTCCAGGATTCTTCTGAGTATTCAACAATGCTGTAGTCTGGATGGTCTCGATTCTTCCTCTGATTGCCATATAATAAGCAAGTGCAGTAAACTCACACAGAGTACAAGACTAGACACGATTGGGTGGGAAGAGATCCACTGCGAACCGTGCAAGAAATTCAATTTTCCCCATTCAACTAAATGGTATATGCACAAGTCTGAATCTGTCTTGGAAAATGAGACGCACAAAACTCTGTAGGACTTTGAAGTACAGACTGATCACGTTATCCTAGCCAGGAGAGTAGACCTAGTTTTGATTGACAATAAGAGGAAGACCTGTCATCTCATGGATTTTGTCGTCCCGGCCGATCACAAAGTAAGTGGAAATGAAAGAGAGGGAAAAAATCGACAAATACTTGGACCTTGCCGGAGAACTGAGAAAACGGTGGAACATAAGGGTGAAGGTCGTACCAATTGTAATTTGGCCCTTGGAACGATCCCTAGGGGTCTGGAAAAGAGTCTGGATTATATTATTATTATTATTATTATTATTATTATTATTAAATATACTAAGGTTAACTTTGTTAAATTCATTTCTTGAAGGCAAATAGATAAATAGAAAAACGAATTGTTTGTCTAGCGACCCCAACCTTGTCTGCACCAAATTGCAGCATTAGATCGATGCATTAGTTAAATGACTAAAATTGCAAATTCATTAACTTGTAATCTACATTGTCTGCGCCCGTTTTGCAGTCATTTTGCACACGTCAATGTTGAAATCTTCTAAAAGAAGTGAGAGTCATTTGGTTGAAGATCTTCTGAAAATGGCGCCTTTCATATAATCAATAATATGTACTGCTTAAATGAATGATTAACTACTTTTAGAATATTCATGATGGAATGTGACAATATCTGGTTTGACAGTGCAGTTCGTATAATTCATTCATTCTTATCATAATTTTATATCTCTCTATCTAGATCTATATCTGTATGAAGAGTGAGTCACAAAGAGAGAAATAGAAAGATAGATTCAGTCACGCACACACACACACGCACGCACACACACACGCATATATATTAATATTGAAATATGTGCTATATATATATATATATATATATATATATATATATATATATATGCCAAACGCCTCACACGACCAGCATGTGATACTAAGTCAATTTCTTAAGCGAAGTTTAACATGTTTGAGTTTCGAGTTTTCCTTCTCCTCGACTAATTGTCCAACCAAGGTCAAAGAGCCCAATCTGCCCTACTATTTAGCCATAGCTGGAGGGAGAGTAGGTGGATGCATACCTTTTCCAAGGGTATTAGTGCATTGTCAAGTGCAAACAGCCTCGTCTCGGATTTGAACTGGCGTCGACAAGTCCATTTCCTATGATTCTAAACATTACACCACGCACCAATATATATATATATATAAGAGTGTTCAGTATCATTGAAAGACCATTTATATTTAAGTTGGGATCGCGTGTATTTAAAGTCAACAGTTCTTGATAAAAGACTTTATGACCACGCTAATCTAACTTTATATATATATATATATAATATATATATATATAATATATATATGTGTGTGTGTGTGTGTGTGTGTGTGTGTGTGTGTATTGAAAATTAGACAAGGATAAGTGTTTAGCTTTTTTCTCAGCTGTTTTGTTGGTGAACGAAATGTCGTAACTGTGGTGGTATGCAGTTTAAATCAGGCCAAAGTCTCCCTTGTTGTAGTCCGAGTACGGGTACTTTTGACCATCTTCAGTCATTTTTGAAGACGTAAGTAAACCTTTCTTGTGGAATGCTAGATTAATTCTATATTTGATTAATTTTAGGTGAGCATGACGTCAAGTATGCTCGCGTAGGCCATTTGGTGCTAGTTTGAAGTGCTGAGATAAAATCTTAGGATTATTTGACTGAATAATCTGAGGCTGTAGGGCTTTGTATTTATGGTTTGCAAAACTGATCAGAATAATCGCTTTCCCCATCTTTAATTTCCGTCGAAAAAATCTTCATTTTTGCAACAATATTTCAACAGTCTCCAACGTAAAACACAATAACAGCTCCTAAGCTTTACGTCACTTTCTTCATCACGCTTGGTTTTATGCATAGCTCGATCTCGAAAACATTTGCATACATGCAAATACACTCTCGAAGAAGAAGGTATAATAATAAAAAAACGATTGCAGAAGAAGAAGAAGAAGAAGAAGAAGAAGAAGAAGAAGAAGAAGAAGAAGAAGAAGAAGAAGAAGAAGAAGAAGAAGAAGAAGATTAAAAGGATATTAAAGAAGAAGAAGAAGAAGAAGAAGAAGAAGAAGAAGAAGAAGAAGAAGAAGAAGAAGAAGAAGAAAGGGGGTATAAATTAAAAAAACAATACAAGAAGAAAGAAAGAAAGAAGGAAGAAAAATATGTTGGTTTTACGGCAGGTCAACTCTTATTGGATTATCTAAATCCGAAGTCTGTCTTTTTGCAAACCAATTTTAGAACTTCAGTTAAATTATAATTTCTATGAAGTTATGGCTCCAAGTAAATATCTTAACACATAATTAAGAGTTTTTCAAACCAACCAATCAAATAATCATAAGTTTTTTTTATCATTAACTAGAAAAGCATAACAAAAAACTAAACATTAAATCGTTGTTTGGTAAATCCAGTACTAGGTCACCCAAGAGGTCACTTTTTTCTATATATATATATATATATATATATATATATATATATATATATATTAGAAAAAACTGACCTCTTGGGTGACCTATACACCATGGGCGCTTCCATGTTATATAAATTGCT
>CM042142.1:52713483-52725983 GCA_023376005.1 Doryteuthis pealeii
TCGGAAGGAGTGTCAGAGGCTGAAATTCATCGGAGGCATATAGCACAATACGGGGACGGTACACTACCGCGTATAAGTATATTTGAGTGGATAGAGAAGTTTAAAAGTGTCCGAGCAAGCATGACGCGTGAACAGTGAGCAGGACACCCTTCAACCTCCGTGACTGATGAGAAGATTAGGCAAGCTTGAGAGATTGTGGCAAACCTGAGAGTTATCATCGATGAGGTAGCTTGTTCTTTGAAGATTAATCATGGTTCTGCCCATCAACTCATCCATGATGAGCTCGGCTTCCATAAAAGAAGAGTGTGGATAATTTTTGTATTTCCCAATTATGTTATTAATATTTATCATTGAATGAAATTCATGGAAAAGGGAGGAAATTATGTTGAAAATATATATATATATATATATATATATATATATACGGTGTGTCAAAAAAGTATTGAGATTTTTTAATACTTTTTGAAACACATCGTATTCTGAAAAAAATAACGTTCCATCCATTAATTTTTTTTTCACAGAATACAAGGTGTGTCAAAAAATTAAGTTTAAAGCTGTATTTACCAAGATAGAAATGAAGAATGAATGTAACGTTATTTTTTTCAGAATACAAGGTGTGTCAAAAAGTAAAAAAATCTCGATACTTTTTTGACACACCTTATATATATATTATATATATATATATATATATATATTATATATATAATCCAAAAGTCCAGAGAAGACTTCCTTATGACACAAGAGTTTTATTTAAAAAACCTGTCGCAGTTTGAGAGTTCAATGTGTGCTCTTAATGTTAGAGTCACAGAGCAAATATACAAATAAAGAAATAACAAAAGACTTAGAGATTTAGCATTATAGTCTATTTCAGGGAGCTTAGACAAATTGTCTAACTCTCCCGATTCATCAGATGCATCTGATGAATCTGATGAATCGGGAGAGATAGACAATTTGTCCAAGCTCCCTGAAATAGACTATAATGCTAAATCTCTAAGTCTTTTGTTATTTCTTTACTTAATATATATATATATATATATATATATATATATATATATATATATATATTAAAAAATGAACAAAACTATTGAAGTTACCTTTAAAAATGCTGATTTAAAAATGCTGATTAAAACAATTAGGGTGTTTGTAATCTGGTCTCTCAGACCCATTTACAACTGAATAGCGAGTTCAATCTTCGCTGGATGCTCTATACTTGTGATCTTGTACTACATCTTCCCCGTGGCGACCGGGTTAGATAACCAATGGCTTCACATCGTGGTGTAATGGTTAAAATGCCAGTCTCGCAGATCCATTACTACTGAATAGCGAATTCGATCCTGGCTGGATCCGTCTGCATACATCCGTGACTTTGTGTCGCAACCTACATCAGGTGGATGGGTTGGGTAGATACCTATTCTGAAAGACAGAAGGGATCAAATAGAAATGATAAAACATTGAGTTGACACGATAGGGGATGTAAAGCGGAAATTAGGGAACAAAAAAAAAATGGGTCAACACACACACACACCACACACGCACACACACACACACACACACACACACCAAACCACTCTTCCGACATCCACGCCACCCACACACTCATCCCCACATACGCAGAGAGAGAGAGAGAGAGAGAGAGAGAGAGAGAGAGAGAGAGAGAGAGAGAGAGAGTAACCCACAAACTTGAACATTTTAGCGATACTAGCATGACATGTGGATATACCACAGTATGACAATTTATATTTTAACGGGAACATTACAACGTTTGATGTTTACTTCAGAGCTATTGCGAAATAGTTCAATATTTAAAAAGGCATAATGATCTTGATTTAACTCTCTCTCTCGCCTCCTTTTTATTCCTTTCTTTTTTTTCACCTTTTCTTTATGTTCGATAACAGATTAGCGTTATCGCTTCCGCAGTCTTATTCTCTCTCTCTATCTTTTCCCCTATTCTCTTTCTTTCTTCTTCTTCTTCTTCTTCTTCTTCTTCTTCTTCTTCTTCTTCTTCTTCTATTTTTTGTGTAGTATTCTATTTTCTTCCCTTTTTTAATTGTCGTAAAATTAAGGAACATTATTAATATAGTGGTTGGACCAGTATGATAATTTAATTATTACAACGTTTGCTATGTTTAAGAGCTCTTGCAAAATAGTTCAATATGTAAAACAAATAATAATCTTGATTTAACTCTCTCTCTCACTGTGTGTGTGTGTTGTGGGGTAAATATTTACAATGATATGCCGATAAAAATCTGGGGGTAGATGGTAGGTGTTTAAAATATCTACAATAATTTGCCGACAAAAAAGTGACAAAAAACCCCGACTCTCTAATATCTAAGTTGGGCCGGAAGTTCGCCTGATGCTGGCTCACTAAAACATAGCGTAATTTAAGGCAGAAGGCGTGACTACGTAAGGTCAATATTACCAAAATATCTTCCGTAATTCACAAGTTCAATATTACAGATAAAACAAACATGGAACTTCTTCTTTTTTTCATTTCAATTTAATTTTACGTTGGGCATTTAAGCAATATTTAGAAAATGTTTCATTTTTTAAATTGGGTGAAATGTTTCATTTTTAAAATTGGGTGAAATAAAATGGAAAATAAGAAATCTGCGATTTGGACGATCTCATTTTTAACCAGAGGGTGTTGTAGGATGATAACGGACGGAAGATTCAGGAACACCAGTAGTAATATATAGATAGTAGATAGATAGATAGATAGATAGATTTCTATTAGAGTAATACACTTAAAAGGCTCCAACTTAGTGAATAAAGCAATTTCCAGTTTAATTTGTAATTAATTTATAACTTTGATGTCATTCGTCGCGAAAAACATCACTTTTTAATTATCTATTTTTTTTATATAATGGAGATAAAAATGAAATGCTAATTAGAATCATTTCCACATTGTAAAATAGAAGCACCAGTATCATCATGAATCGCTGTAACAACGTAAATCCAATGGTTCATGGGCCATTTATTATATATATATATATATATATAATATATATATATATATATATATATATATTAAAATGAATGACTTTAAAAAGAAAGTCCAATTCGACAAATTAATCAGGATGAATTCGCAAATACTACTACTACTACTACTACTACTACTACTACTACTACTACTATATAATAATAATAATAATAGTAATAATAATAACATAAACAGGTTTTATATATATAATATATATATATATATATATATAATATATCTAATGAGTCTATTTTTATGTATATATATTATATATGTGTTATATATAATATATTTTATTATTTGTTGGAAATTATTTTCCCACACACACACACATATATATATATTATATATATAATTATATATATATGTGGGAAAATAATTTCCACAAATAATAAAATATATTATATATAACACATATACATAAAAATAGACTCATATATATATTATATTATAATAAATAATTATATATATATATCTTTTATAATGAGATTGTGTGTTTTTCTGTCTGTAACCGAAACTATATTAGTACTCAAGTCACAATTCCCTTAGTTATTTACATCACATTCTCCATGATTCTATTTCTATTTAAACCGCAATTAAAATAAAACTGTTTGATATTATTAATACTGTTGGCCTTACCTAAATACTAATAACATGCAATTGTATTTATATATACAACAAAATACCAGTTTTCAGTGTAAACGTAAAGCTAATTTGCATATTGATATTTAAAAAACTGATTTTAATAAAAATGTGCTTGGTATTATTGATTTCTAATTGTTTGGTTTTATCTTAATGAATATGAGTAAAAATCTCTTCAATAAATCCTAAAAGAAATTCATTAACAAGAAGAAATAACTGTAATTTTATTCTTTACTTCCTATTTTAACTAAATAGTTAAATTAGGAAAATTTAGCATTGAAAACGGAAGTGATGAAAGAGTAAGTTTCAGTTGTTCTATTTTCCGATCATACCCCCTCCGTTTCAAATATTTTTATTTGAATTCTTAATTAGTTTCATTAGCCTTTCTGATTTAATCTAATATTTTATTACATTTAAACTTAAATACTTGCACCCGGAGGGTGCATATATTTGCTAGTATATATAACATAGACATATATATATAATCAGGTATACCAACAGAGAAGCATCTGTGTATAATTATATATATATAAAAAGTCGAGTCGACGGGGCGGCCTAAAGTCGGTATCAGCCAGTCAGCGAGGGAGTCTATCCCCTTTTCAATAGCGCTAGACCAAAGAGATTGTTTTCAGCATCTGAGGTGGAGCGCCACACTTACCATCAGCTCCTTACTTTACCGCACAGATTCATGTGCTACTCATAACGCTGAGTTGGCGGGGACCGGTATCGAACTAGGAACCTTGTGGTTTCTAGCCGAACGCTCTACCGAAAGGACCTATACGAGTCAGAAACTATCTACCTAGGTTTCACCTGAATGGTACTTCAGGATAATTCTGACTGAATATATATATATATAGTTTTGACAACAGATACAAAAATAGAAAAGACTGGAAAGGTACGTATGTAGGTAGATTAATAAGTTCATAACTGTAAACTTTTTTATTTTACTCAACAAATACTTTTTCAGTGCATTTTTCTTCCTTGTCAAGGCACTTAATCCATTGATGTAATTTTACAATCCACACACACACAACCACACACACACACACACATATATATATATATATATATATATATATATATATATATATATATATTAGACTAAACCTTTCTGGGTACGAGTTTGCTCAAAATGTTTGGGAAAAGTTTTCTAAAATTGTTCGCTAAAGCAGATTTTACATATAAATTTTAAAAGGTTCCCAATTCATTTACTATTTATAATTCTCACGCATTTTGAACTGTATGTCTCTCTCTCTCTCTCTCACTCTCTCACTCTCTCTCTCTCACACACACACACACATACACACACAAATAGCAACAAACACACACACACACACACACACACACACACACACACACACCACACATATATATATAGTATATATATATGATCGAGCCCGAAGAAGATAACAGAAGAGCTGAAACACGTGTCGCTAATCTAAAATAAAATAAAAACTTTAAAAAATACATAATCTATTTTGCGGACCTTCTTTGTTTTTTTTTTTTTTTATAATCTATCTAATTTCTCCTGTTTGACCTATAACAAACATATATATATATATATATATTATATATAAATATATATAATATATTATATATAAAATCATGATTAAAAATGTTTTTAATACATATAATCTTTACAGTGGTCTAAGCACGAAAATACACTGCGATCTCTCAGTATATTTCTTGCATGATATATGATGATGATATAATATATAAAACAGTATAAAAACATACGATCCAGAGTTTCACGTTGTCGATCCTTAGGTGAATTAGTATCCACAGGGGAGCTAGTAGTGAACACGTCTTGAGATTTTATACAAGCTCTAGTGCCTATTTAGGTTTTATACAAGCCCTACCTTATATGATTGTCCCAACCATATTCTTCAAATTGCTCATATGGCCAATAAACTCCAACCCTTTTTTTTAAAGGTGTTAGAAGGCCGATTGTCAACCACCAGTTTATTTATTGATACACATGAAGTGATTTCTTCAAATTCATTAATACACATCTATTAATAATGGAGATTCGCTTCCGGTTTTTGTCTGTAACAAAAACTACGTCACTGCTACGTCACACTGCCTAACATCGTCATAAATAGAATACACTCAAAATTTGAGCAAACAATGTTAGACAGTCCTCATTGGTTTTTTTTAAACAAGTTTTAATAAATACATACCTGGTATTATCTATCTATATATAGTTTGTTTTATTTTATTATATATTTAAAGTTATCAGAACTAAGTTTCCATTTCAATTTTTAAAATATTTTTTACTCCTTTAATAAATTTATTTTATTTTTACTCCTTTAATAAATTTGATGATTTTACTTTACTTATGATACAAACTCTCTGATATTAAATTTTCAACTCCCATCCCCTCAGGCAATATTTATTTTACGTCGCCCAGAAGGCGTTTTTTATTTTGCTAGTGATCTTAATAAAAATTATTTCCATGAAGTTGACGAAAACTCTTACATAAAATTATTTCTATCAATCTATTAATACATATGACGGGAACATCTAACATGAACATTATTTTTACTAGTTTATTAGTGCACATGAAGTTTGTTTGCATTTCACATTGGCGAAGGTATGCATCCACCTGCTCTCACTCCAGCTATGGGTAAATAGTAGAGCAGACTGAACTCCTTAACCTTGGCTAGGTAACCAGTCTAGGTAACCAGTCTAGGAGAAGGAAAACTGCGCATCCAAACCTGTTAAACTACGGTTAAGAAATTGACCTTGTGTCACATCCTGCTCGTGCGGAGGGGTTGAATAAACACACACACACACACACACACAAAACAAAATCACATACCACAAATATATATATATATATATATATATATATATATATGAGAAGTAGTTGAATGAATATATAAACATACACACACAAAAACACACACACACACACAATATATATATATATATATATATATATTATATATATATATATTTGTCTGTGTGTGTTTTTTTAAAAAAATTTTTATAATATGCGTGTAACTTAGAGTTTATAATAGTATTTGCATATATATATATATATATATATATATAATATATATATATATATATATTTGGGAGAATATGTGCTTAAATGAAGTCGTACCTAATTTTGAAAATTAATTAATTAATAATTAATGAATTAGGCGGGCATGATTAATTAATTTTCAAAATTAGGTACAACTTTAATTAAGCACATATTCTCCCAAAAATTGTCGGCTAAATAAAGCCATATCAAAACACATTGTTTGTTTACTTCTCATATATATATATATATATATATATATATATATATATATATATATATATATATATATATATACGTTTGTGTGTGTGTGTGTATGTATATATATATATATTCATTCAATCACTCCACACGAGCGGGATGTGACACAAGGTCAATTTTTTAAGCAGAGTATAACAGACTTGAATTCAGAGGGTGCATATTATTTCTAGTTTTAATAATATATATTTTAGCCGTGAAATATGTAGCGCCGAGCCAGTAGAGCAAGTTGATTTATAAACTTTTCTAAAGCTTTTACAAAGACACAAGTTTACTTCCATATTTGGATATGCTGATCAAAAAGTATGCATTACTGACTTTAAACATCGGTATGAAGTCATCTTTATTGATCGATTTTAACTATTTGCTTCTAACTGCCATGTTTGTCAAACAATAAATAGCCTCGTGTTTCTACGTAAAATTTACCGACACCCTTTTCTTCTCCATATTTTTCAATTTATCTCTACACAACTGCTTTATACAAGGTAAGGATTTTGAAATTACCTCTTTATAAGACTCTACAAAAAAAACCAACTATTCTACCCCTTCCATTCAAGCATCTTAGAAAATAAGATCTATGTATTTATTTATTTTTATTAGTATTTAAATTTTAAAATCCATTTTAAATTTAGAGATTGAAAAATCGATACTTCAGTTATTTCCCTTAGATTACAACCTAAGTTTTGATTTAAACATTTAAGAGTTACTCCCCTTGAAATGTCTCCCGACTCTTAACTTATTTTTATCGTTGAATAGAATTTATTGAATTTAATATGGATGCTTACAGTAAAAAGCAGACGTTTTCAATAATAGCAAATATAGATAATTGTTTGATAGGATGAAAGTATCGGTTCCGTTAAATTAGCGAAATTAAGCACCGATGAGTTAGTTCATTTCTGAGATGGGCGACCACTTAGGAAAAAGCGGGTGTCATATGCAACCCGAGACTTGTGCGTACGAATTAAATATAGCTTAGAAAAATGAAAAGCAAATATTCTCAGCATTGTAATTGATTTTTATTCTAGGTGAAGAAATACATTTGAGTATGGGAAATTTTCATAGCCTTAAACGTATGGTATGGTTTCTTTGTTTAATGGCATATCAACTTTCGTGGGTTAGCTAATGTCAAATCCATTCTTGTAGAAGAACTGTAGTGGTACTATTTAACCCATTAATGGGGGAATGAGAGGTATCATAGTTTCCCCAAGGCATTTGTCCGAAAGCGGTTGAATAGCCCGACTGGAGTTCGAAATCTAAGTACGATTTCGGAGTCCAGCACGTTAGCCACTACGCCACGGGGACTCCCAGATAGATAGATAGATAGATAGATAGATAGATTTGAACAGAATGGGATAGATGGATGGATAGTTAGATAGGAACAGAATGAGATAGATAGATAGATAGATATGAACAGAATGAGATAGATAGATAGATAGATAGATAGAACAGAATGAGATAGATAGATATGAACATAATGAGATAGATAGACGGATAGAACAGAATGAAAGATATATATATATATATATATATATATATATATATATTATATATATAGATATAGATATAGATAGATAGATAGATAGATAGATAGATAGATAGATCTGTACCCCAACGCCTTAAAAGTATGTTTCTATGTGAAAGTTTGAATACAAGAAAAAATTAATGATATTAAAATAAATCCCAAATTTCGGCGAAAGGGAAACTATACAAGATTTAGAGAATTTCAGTTTACTTAAAAAATTTGAATTAAAATAGTAATTCTGCATTTACATCTTATTATAATGGAGATTATGTGTCTGTCTGTCTGTCTGTCTGTAAGCAAATGTACGTCCAACGTTACAATTCCATTATATATTTACGATATATTCTCAATGGTTATTAAACAATCATTATTTCATCTTAATTAGCATCTTATTTATGAACAATGTCTCTATAAAGGTCTAGCTAAGATAGATTCGATTCAAAACAGCCCATATTACTAATGTGTTTAAAATCCTGCAATGTAATATATATATATATATATATATATATATATATATATATATATATATATATATATATATATATATATATATCATTAAGAAATAAATGTTTACATAGTATATGGTGTGAATAATTTGGTGCTATTGATTTCTAATATTATTGTTTTATTCTCAAACTAGAAGCGGCTACCCGACATCACCTGGGTAGAGGGTGGGGGTTAAAGGGTAGTCTCGCAGATCCATTATTGTTGAATCGCGAGTTGGATCCTTGCAGGATTCATTATGCAAAAAAAGATCTTGCGTTGATACAGACACTCTGTAAAGAAAAATTAACGCCTCCTCTAAAATATACTAAATGAAAAAAAAATAAAATAAAATACCATGCTGTTATCACATAAATTTTACTTTTTTATCATCTTCATGAATATAAATCAAATCTTCATTATTTTTCTTAAAAAAAAGCAAGATCTGGTGATAGTAAATGTGTATATATATTTACTTTGCCATTAATTGTTTTATTTTCGGACATACATACACACACTGCCCTTTATATATGTGCAGATGTATGAAAAGCAATCCTATGTATAATTTTATATGTAAATCAATTAGGATAATATGAAAATAAGTAATCTTTGTTTTTTTGTTTTTTGATTGCATTAGTCTTTCAAATTCAATACAATATTTAATCATATTAAAACTTTATTAGTAGTACCCAGAAAGCGCATATCTTTGCTAGTTTTACTAATAAAATATCAAAAACTTCGTGTTGTTCAGCGTTTAATTCTTTATGTTTAATACTTCCAGAATATTAAACCGTAACATAAAATGATGACAATTAGATGTATCCCTTTTCCATTTACTACAAAATTAAAACATTCGTCCAAGCTTAAACTAATTTTAATGATTACATATATAACCCCCCATATATATATATATATATATATATATATATATATATATATGTATGTATGTATATATATATATATATATATGTTATAAAAAAGAGGTCCGCAAAATGGATTATGTTAAAAAATTATTATTTTACATTTGCGACACGTCTTTCAGATCTTCTGATATCTTCTTCAGCATTAATTAACCGTATTCTGTCAGAATATGAATATGTTCATGTATATGTATATACAAGTATCTAACCCCTCCTCTCCTGTTTGGTGGGAGTGTAGAGAGATCTAATTTGTAACATCTGTGTTTTAGCAGGTGTTTTTTGTTTTTATATATATATTATATATATATATATATATATATATATATATATATATCTTGCCCTGAAGAGGACTGCTTTTTGTATACTTAAATGTTTTATGTTTCTCTATTATTATTATTTCATTTTATTTTGTGTTTAAAACAATACTAATTAGAATACAATGTATACAAGAACAAACTCTTGGTCGAAACACGTGTCGGTATTTCGATAGATAATTTTTATCCATACATTTTCTTTCCATTTATCTTTCAACATAATTGTCGGATTCACTTCCATTTTTCTCACTTATTCTATAATTCAAAATTTCAATATTACAAATAAAACAAACATGTAACTTCTTTTTTCTTTTTTCAATTCATTTTAATTTTACGTTGGCCATTTAAGCTACGCAAGACCATTTGGAATGTTTCATTTTAAAAATTGTGTGAAATAAAGGAAGAAATAAGTAATCTGCGAATAAGCGACACCAAATAATCTGGAATATCATTTTTTGCATTGCATCATGAACAATTTGGACAGTCTCATTTTTAACCAGAGGATGATAACGGACGGAAGATTTAGGAACAAGCGTATTAATATATAGATAATAAAGTAATCGACGATCTACCTAGGTTTCTCCTAATGGATCAACAGGATAATTCTGCTAGGGGTTGGTGCAAAATATATTTTATTTTTTAAAAAATGCACAAAGAAACATAAAATTAGTATAAGAAAAACAAAAAAAAAAAACCTAGTTATAATAACCACGTCAAAAAAAAAAAAAAATGTTCTACTTAAATTTTATTTAATGTATAGTTTATTCTTTAATTTTTTTAATGTATTTTTTTTCTCCTGGCGAAAATTTGTTATGTAATTACAAGTTATCATGCTGGGAGTTTATTTACACTGTCAGATTAGAAATAAAAATAGAAAGATCGATATATATATATTATATATATATATATATATATAATATATATATATATATATATATAATATATATAATCTAACATTGTATATTTCATTCAATATATCTATTCTATCCACTTCATTCAATATATATATGTCATCCAATATTCACATATTTTATCTATCTATCTATCTATCTATCTATCTATCTATCTATCTATATATATATATATATATATATATATATATATATAATATAATCCAATATTTGAATATCTTATATATCGGAGCACCTCTGAAACTCCTGTTTTGATATGGGGTGAATCTTTTTAAATCTTATGTTTGAGGTGAATTTTCATTTTCATTTCAGTTAAGGGGGGGGGGTTAAAAGATAGATATGGTGAGTAGGGAGAGTATTGCACTTGCACAATCCAGTATTTCATAAAAAAACATCGACCAAAAGGTATCGAGAATTAACGCTGCTTCGTCTAGATTTTTTCTTAGTCTTCTGGGCATCATCAATTTAATAAAAAATGGTGTTTAAAATTAATTTTTACATTTCTATGGGTTTTTTAATTATATGATTTTATTGTACGGACTGTTCACCATCCCTGTTAACGCATAACTGCAATTTTCCCTAGGTGGTATCAGTTCTGCTTTTCTAATAAAGGTACTACTATAGAAATAGGAAATATTTATCGAGGATTGAACTCGCTTTTCAGTTGTAATTGATCTGTGCAACTAGCTTGTAAAGCATTACAGCACGATAGGAAACCCTTAGTTGATCAGAATGTATTTTAAAAGTTACAAGAGGAAGAAAAAAATCTATTTCCAGTAAGTCCTACTAAGCATTATATATATATATATAATATATATATATATATATATATATATAATATATGAATGTATGTATGTATGTATGTATGTGTGTGTGTGTGTGTGTGTGTGCGCGCGTGTGCGCGCGTGTGTCTGTAATTTATGTTTTATCTTTATTCCTATTTCTAAAACTAAAATAAAAAAACAGGTATTACAATTTGTAAATAAATAAATATATTACTAACTGAAAAAAGATATGAAAAAAGAAAAAGATCAAAACATCCGTACCGTCTGAAAATAATCACCCAGTATCGCAATAAATGACCAAAAGAAAAATCACCGAAAGAGTTGCCTAAGTTGATATGTAAAAAGTAAAGTAAAGTCGTCGGGGCGGCCTAAAGTCGGTAGCCAATCAGCGAGGGAGTCTATCCCCTTTTCACTTGCGCTAGACCAAGGAGATTATTTTAGCGTCTGAGGTGGAGTGCCACACCTACTAAGTTGATATGTAAAAGTACTCCATACACTAAGTAGAGCAAAACTATAAAATCTTAAAGAGCCAGAAACTACCTACCCTGGCTTCACCTAACGGATCTTCAGGCTAATTCTTACTTCTTTTTATTGATATATACATACACACACACATACACACACACACACACACACACACATATATATATATATATA
>CM042142.1:52733483-52735110 GCA_023376005.1 Doryteuthis pealeii
GGGTCATTCAATGCCGAACTGAGTCATTTTAATAAACAAAGGGCTCAGGTTGATTACAGTTGTTGGATTATTTTGAGGATATAAGCCGTGCTACAATACACCACTTAAATTTATAGACTAAGCGAGGTCACGTGGTTTAAACCTCTGCCAATCAACAGCTCGAATGCGTGGCTGGTTGACTACTAAATCACTGATACTGAGCGACGTTCATTTGCAATCATTGACGGAGGACTTGAAAGGCTGAGGAGCACCAAGGAACAACCAAAGGATTCTTTACCAATGATCGCGCTTTGTTTAACACAAAGGATCTCCGCTGGACAAGCGCTCTTGTTGGAAGCCTAAAGGATGGCTACTAAAATCGTAACAACAGTTACTTAAATGGTTACCCAATTAATTTTGACCAGGCTAACCGCTGCTTAACTTCTGTGATCTAGCGGGAACCGATGCTTCCAGTATGACGTAACTGTATTTTATTAGATAGGAATGCTTGATAAATAACCGTGTGCATCAATAATGTAAAGTTAATGTTTAATGAAAGTGATTTTCTAAACTCTAGGCATAAAATAGCCGTAGACAGATTGGCATGCCGTTAAATATCAATCAATTAATCAATCATGGCTGTCACTCCGGAGGCGAGAAAGACGGTGTGTTCTGCATTTATTGCTTACTAGCAGGACCTGTGGATATACCATAGTATCATAATTTGATTATTACAACGTTTGATATGTTTACTTAAGAGCTATTGCTAAATAGTTCAATATGTAGAAAATATAATAATATTGATTTAAATCTCTCTCTCACTCTTTTTTCTTTCCTTTTTTTCATGTTTTCATTATGTTCGATTGAAACAGATTAGCGCTATCGCTTCCGTGCGCTCACCTCCACCCTCAATCTTTCCATTACTCTCCTTCTTTCTTTTTTTTTCTTATTATATTTTTCCTGTGCAGCATATCCTTTTACTTACATCTTTTCTTGATAATACAATCTGAATTGTCCATTATTTAGCTGAGGTGACAGCACTCATAAGAAATAAGAAACTGGCGGATAAGCACCACCAGATAATAAGGATTTACAATTTTGCATTTCATGGACGATTTTCGCTGCACTCTATTTATAACAAGAAGCCGTGGTAATGTTAAGTCATGGGAAAATGGACTCGTCGCCCCGAGTTCAATCCTGACTGGAATTGCATTTCACTTAGCGCTAATACCCTTGCGAAAGGTATGAATCCTGCTTCCCTCCAAGCTATGGCAAATAGTAGCAACTGGCTCTTTAACTCGGTTAGCAACCGTCTAATGGAAAAACTCTGAATTCAAACCGTTGAACTCCGCTTAATAAATTGACCTTGTGTTCACATCCTGCCCGTACGAGGCGTTTGTAAATATATATTATAACCAGAGGTGTGCAAGACGATAACGAATGGAAAAAATTAAAGAATACGAGTTCAATCTATAGATGAAAAACAATGCTCAAGAAATGATATATTTATATATATTTATAAATATACTAGAAAAAAAACGTGACCCGTTGGTCACCATTGAGCCTGAGCTAAAGAATGAGATTAGGGAAGTAAGTGTGTTGAAGAGTGGAATTTCAAAAATAGGACCTGGCAAGGTCTAAAAGGAAA
>CM042142.1:52735210-52740210 GCA_023376005.1 Doryteuthis pealeii
CACACAACACACATACCATACATATACAGTAACATATACATATATATATATATATATATATACTATATATATATATATATATATTATAAAAATGAAGTTCGTCCGCAAAAAATGGATTTATGTTAAAAAAAATATTATTTTACATTTGGCGACACGTCTTTCAGATCTTCTGATATGTTTCTTATGTTTGATATGTAATTAACCATATTCTGTCAGAATATCATGAATAGTACATGTATATGTATATAGAAGTATCTAACCCCCCCCCTCCTCCCTGTTTGGTGGGAGGTAGAGATATTTAATTGTAACATCTGTGTTTTTAGCAGGGTTTTTGGTATATATAATAGTATATATATTATATATATATTATATATATATATATATAATATATATATATATAAAAGTAAAGAAGTAAAGTCGTCGGGGCGGCCTTAAAGTCAGTATCAGCCAGTCAGCGAGGGAGTCTATCCCCTTTTCAATAGCCTAGACCAAGGAGATTGTTTTTTAGCATCTGAGGTGGAGCGCCACACCTACCATCAGCTCCTTACTTTACCGCACAGATCCCTGTGCTACTCATATGCTGAGTTGGCGGGGACCAGTATCGAAACTAGGGACCTTGTGGTTCTAGCCGAACGCTCTACCGACTGAGCTAACCGACTCTCCGTCGATTTCGACATATGAGGTTCAGACAACCTTTAAATATATATATATATATATATATATATATATATATATATATATATATATATATATATATATATATATATATATATATATATATGCTGAGAGGACTGCTTTTTGTATACTTAAATGTTTTAGTTTCTCTATTATTATTATTTCATTTTATTTTGTGTTTAAAATAATACTAATTAGAATACAATGGATACAAGAACAAACTCTTGTCGAAACACGTGTCGGTATTTCGATAGATAATTTTTATCCATACATTTTCTTTCCATTATCTTCAACATAATTTGTCGGATTCACTTCCATTTTTCTCACTTATTCTATAATTCAAAATTTCAATATTACAAATGAAAACAAAACATGTAAACTTCTTTTTTCTTTTTCAATTCATTTTAATTTTACGTTGGCCATTTAAGCTACGCAAGACCATTTGGAATGTTTCATTTTAAAAATTGTGTGAAATAAATGGAAGAAATAAGTAATCTGCGAATAAGCGACACCAAATAATCTGGAATATCTTAAACAATTTGGACGGTCTCATTTTTAACCAGAGGATGATAACGGACGGAAGATTTAGGAACAAGCGTATAATTATATGACCATATAATAAAGTAAGTGACGATCTACCTAGGTTGCTCCTAATGGATCCTCAGGATAATTCTGCTAGGGGTTGGTGCAAAATATATTTTATTTTTTTAAAATGTCACAAAGAAACATAAAATTAGTATAAGAAAAAACAAAAAACAAAAAACCTAGTTATAATAACCACGTCAAAAAAAAAAAATGTTCTACTTAAATTTTATTTAATGTATATAGTTTATTTTTTTATTTTTTTCATGTATTTTTTTTCTCCTGGCGAAAATTTGTTTATGTAATTACAAGTTATCGTGCTGGGAGTTTATTTACACTGTAGATTGAAAATAAAATAGAAAGATCGATATATTATATATTATAATATATATATATATATATATTATATATATATAATCTAACATTTGTATATTTCATTCAATATATCTATTCTATCCACTCATTCAATATATATATGTCATCCAATATTCATATATTTTCTCTCTTCTCTCTCTCTCTCTCTCTCTCTCTCTCTCTCTCTCTATATATATATAATATATATATATATATATATATATATATATATATTATTATCCAATATTTGAATATCTATATTCGGAGCACCTCTGAAACTCCTGTTTGTTATGGGGTGAATCTTTTTTAAATCTTATGTTTGAGGTGAATTTTCATTTTCATTTCAGTTAATGGGGGGGGGGGGGGTTAAAAGGATAGATATGGTGTGTAGGGAGAGTATTGCACTTTGCACAATCCAGTATTTTCATAAAAAACCATCGACCAAAAGGTATCGAGAATTAACGCTGCTTCGTCTAGATTTGTTCTTAGTCTTCTGAGCATCATCAATTTTAATAAAAAATGGTGTTTGAAATCAATTTTTACATTTCTATGGGTTTTTTAATTATATGATTTTATTGTACGGACTGTTCACGATCCCTGTTAACGCATAACTGCAATTTTCCCTAGGTGGTATCAGTTCTGCTTTTCTAATAAAGGTACTACTATAGAAATACGAAATATTTATCGAGGATTGAACTCGCTTTTCAGTTGTAATTAATCTGTGCGACTAGCTTGTAAAGCATTACAGCACGATAGGAAGCCCTTAGTTGTTCAAAATGTATTTTAAAAGTTACAAGAGGAAGAAAAAATCTATTCCAGTAAGTCCTACTAAGTATATAATATATATATATATATATATATACTATATATTATATATATATATATATATATATATATATATAAGTAATTGGTAATTTGCTTGAAGCATTTTTAAGTATGTTATAATATATTAATGATTAGACGGCAATTACAATGCGTATAAAAAATAAAAACAAAAAGATGTTATTTTTGTCTTATCGATTTCGAAGTAGAAACTTCATCTTCAATTCAATTGCACCTCTGAAGAGGAAGTTTCTACTTCGAAATCGATGAGACAAAATAATATCTTTTTGTTTTTATTTTTTTTATACGCACTGTTATTACCTTCAAATCATTAATATATTATATTATATATATATATGTATGTATGTATGTGTGTGTGGGTGTGTGTGTGTGTGAGCGTGTGTGTCTGTAATTAATGTTTTATCTTTATTCCTATTTCTAAAACTAAAATAAAAAAACAGGTATTACAATTTGTAAATAAATAAATATATTACTAACTGAAAAAATATATGAAAAAAGAAAAAGATCAAAACATCCGTACCGTCTGAAAATAATCACCCAGTATTGCAATAAATGCCCAAAAGAAAAATCACCGAAAGAGTTGTATAAGTTGATATGTAAAAGTGCTCAATACACTAAGCAGAGCAAAACTATAAAGTATAAAAGAGCCCGAAACTACCTACCCTGGCTTCACTTAACGGATCCTCAGGCTAATTCTTACTTCTTTTATTGATATACAAATTCACACACACACACAGAGACACACACAGAGACAAACACACACACATACACACACACACACACACACACACACACACACCACACATTATATATATTATATATATATATATATTATATATATATATATATATAATATATACTTTTTTCTTTCGCACAGGACTACAAAATTTAAAATTGTCTAACTTATGAATACTCCAGAAAACTATTTTCTGTAAGTAAATGAATGTATCGACTACAAGAACTAAGACAAGACCTTTTAAATTTTACAAATTCTGATTTTTTCAATAGTTAATTTTTCTATAATAATTTTTCTATAGTAATTTTCTGTAGTATTCTTCTATAGTAATATTTCTATAATAATTTTTTTCTATAATAGTTGTTCTATAGTAGTTGTTCTATAGTATTTTTCTATTGTAATTTCTTTCTAAAATAATTTTTCTATAGTATTCTTCTATAGTAATATTTCTATAATAATTTTTCTACCGCATTGTATGTTTCTATAGTAATTTTCTCTATTGTAAATGTTGTTGTTTTTTAACGATGTGACAAAATTTGATTGATTTTTGAAACATTGTGCCCCGAAATCATTTTTCAATGTTATCATTTGATGTGTTGCTAGAGAATTTCCTAGAGTTAAGGGATCGGTGTTCTGGTAGACACTTATTCTAAGTTGGGTTTAGTTAATATCAATGGAAGTCTGTCGCTTACGTATTTTATTCTAGCAATATATACAACATATTTACATATATATTTTCTAGTAGCATTAATTAAACTAAGAATAAATTAAATGTAATGTATATTTTACAAATTTCCTATGCGCGCGCGCACGCACACACACACACACACACACAACACACACACACACACACACACACACACACACACACCACATATATATATATAATATATATATATATATATATGTAAACAAAGTATTATAAATTCATCTTTTTGGAATACTTTCTTTTCTATTTTCTACATACTATCGGATTTATTTCCCAATTTACTCCCATATATATATATATTATATATATAATATATATATATATATATATATATAATGTTTTTTTAATTTATTACATTTTAGAATTTATTATTTTTTATTTTTTCATTATTCATTTGGTTTTATTTAACTAAAACATTTTTTGTATATATATATATATATATATATATTATATATATAATATATATATATATATATATATATATATATATACTCTGGAACGAAAAATTAAATTGCACAAAAATATATAGATAGTGGTTGGAATAAAATCCGACTTAATGATGGTTGGCTGGTTGGTTGGTTGGTTGATTGGTTGGTTGGTTGGTTGAATTTTACGGCATGTTGTTGGGTTATTTTATGCCAAAGAAGTTTTGTTTTATAATTTTAATGATATTCAATTTTTTTTCAAACTCAATTTTTTAAAAAACACATTTTTAAACTCTTTTCTATTAAAACCATAGATGGGACCTTAACAGATATTACCACCCCTGCCAACTGAATGATAAATTAGCATGTTTGGCTATGAGGATAGCGTCTTCAGAATGGAAATTTTATATTGCAACGAAGTCTACACGTGATAAGGTGGGAGAGAAGTGTGCTGCTAGCTTTTTCAAATTTTTGAAATTTATTTACTTTTATTTTTTTCTATTCATTTTTTTAATTAACTAAAAAATTTTGTTGATATATACGGTATATTATACTTAATTTTGTACTTATCTTTTATTGTTGCATATTCATATTTTTGATTGCAGTTTAAATGATGTAGTCTTTGCTAATACATAACGCCTAAAATATCCGTTTTGATTGTATAATTTTCCATATA
>CM042142.1:52745210-52755210 GCA_023376005.1 Doryteuthis pealeii
ATATATACATACTAACTATTTAACTAACTAATTCCTCGTCTCGTCTGTCTAACAGCTATTTATCAGACAGACGCAACCATTATTCTATGGTATAGAGACGATATGGCTAATCCTATACAATACTTTATTCAAAGGCATATCAATCTTCATGAGTTATTTGATGCGAGAACCATCCTTGCAGTAGATCAATGGTGATATTATTTAACCCATATCTGAGGAAATAAGAGGATTCCTACCTTTCCCAAAGGTATTAGTCCGATAAATTGAACGTGCTGAATTGTGACAGTGTATTAAGTGAGTTCGAACTCCAGTCACACTATAACGTTCACTTTCGGACTAATAACATTGTGAGAGGCATGAACCTCCTTACCTCACCCTCAGTCATGTGTTAAATAGTACCATTACTGGGCGGAAAATTAGGGTGACCCCCAAAAAATCAGAGCCCAAATTTATTTATTTATTTTCCCATTAAACTAACCCTAAACCCAACCCTAACCCTAAACCCTAACCCTTAACCCCCTAGTTAAAATTAACAATTTTATTACAACATTTGTGGGTTCTGTTTTTTCTGGGTCAACCAAATTTTCCGACCGATTTACAAGTTTAGCCCATTACTGTTCTTCTAAAGGGTGTCTTTGGCATTTAAATAACCAACAAAGGTTGATATGTCGTTAAACGAAGAAACGAGACCAAACCATGCAGCTGTGTGCAAATCATGTGTTTAGATAGATTGATTGTTTTGTTTTACGGCTTATCAACCCTTTTCGGGTCATTCAATGCTGAACTAAGTCATTTTGATAAACAAAGGGCTCAGTTTGATTTCACTTGTTGGATTATTTTGAGGATATAAGCCGTGCTACAATACACCACTTAAATTTATAGACTAAGCGAAGTTACATGGTTTAAACCTCAGACAATCAACAGCCCGAATGCGTGGCTGGTTGTCTACTTAATCACTGATACTTAGAGACGTTCATTTGCAATCATTGACGAAAGACGTGCAAAGCTGAGGAGCACCAAAGAACAGCCAAATGATTCTTTACCAAGGATCGCGCTCTGTTTAACACAAAGGATCTCCGCTGGACAATCGCTCTTGCTGGAAGCCTAAAGGATGGCTACTAAGATCGTAACAACAGTTACTTAAATGGTTACCCAATTAATTTTGACCATGCTAATCGCTGCTTAACTTCTGTGATCTAGTGGGAACCAATGCTTCCAGTATGACTTAACTGTAATTTATTAGATAGGTATGCTTGATAAATAACCGTGTGCATTAATAATGTAAAGTTAATGTCTAATGAAAGTGATTTTCTAAACTCTAGGCATAAAATAGCCGTAGACAGATTGGCATGCCGTTAAATATCAATCAATTAATCAATCATGGCTGTCACTCCGGAGGCGAAAAAGACGGTGTGTTCTGCATTTATTGCTTACTAGCAGGACCTGTGGATATACCACAGTATGATAATTTAATTATTACAGCGTTTGATATGTTTACTTAAGAGCTATTGCCAAATAGTTCAATATGTAAAAAGTATAATAATAATGATTTAAATCTCTCTCTCGCTCTTTTTTCTTTCCTTTTTTTATGTTTTCATTATGATCGATTGAAACAGATTAGCGCTATCGCTTCCATGCGCTCACCTCCACCCTCAATCTTTCCATTACTCTCCTTCTTTCTTTTTTTTTCTTCTTATATTTTTCCTGTGTAGAATATCCCTTTTCTTACCTCTTTTCTTGATAATACAATCTGAATTGTCCATTATTTAGCTGAGGTGACAGCACTCATAAGAAATAAGAAACTGGCGGATAAGCACCACCAGATAATCAGGATTTACAATTTTGCATTTCATGGACGATTTCGCTGCTCTTATTTATAACCAGAGGAAGCGCGTGGTGTAATGGTTAAAGTCATGGGAAATGGACTCGTCGCCCCGAGTTCAAATCCTGGACGTGGTAATTGCATTTCACTTAGCGCTAATACCCTTGGGAAAGGTATGAATCCTGCTCTCCCTCCAGCTATGGGCAAATAGTAGGGCAGACTGGGCTCTTTAACCTCGGTTAGGCAACCGGTCTAGATGGAAAACTCTGAATTCAAACCTGTTGAACTCCGCTTAATAAATTGACCTTGTGTCACATCCTGCCCGTACGGAGGGGTTGGTAAATATATATTTATAACCAGAGGGTGTTGCAAGACGATAACGAATGGAAAATTAAAGAATACGAGTATCAATCTATAGATGAAAACAATGCTCAATGAAATGTATATTTATATATATTTATAAATATACTAGAAAAAAACGTGACCCGTTGGTTCACCCATTGAGCTCTGAGTAAAGAATTGAGATTAGGGAAAAGTGTGTTTGCAGAGTGAATTTTCAAATAAATAGGGCCTGGCAAGGTTTCTAAAATGGAAAGTTTGACCTA
Organism: Doryteuthis pealeii; assembly: GCA_023376005.1. Lineage (NCBI taxonomy): Eukaryota > Metazoa > Mollusca > Cephalopoda > Myopsida > Loliginidae > Doryteuthis > Doryteuthis pealeii. The sequence continues at coordinate 52,747,638 of CM042142.1, forward strand.
ATTTAACCTACGGGTTGCTGCTTTTGAAACTTAACATTCAAATACATTTCAAATTCTACCATTTCTCTCTGTCTCTCTCTACTCTCTCAGACAAACTAACATATATAACGAGGAGGTAATTAAGATATAATAGAGGGTAAGAAAGTAACAGACAGAATGTGAAGTAAGAGATTGGTCAGTTTTTGACTTAATTGCAAATGACGACTAATTAGAACCAATAAAATGGAATTTTTTTCAAACATAACTCAATCCTAAAAACAAGGAATAATCTAGTATAATTTTACGTAAACAGTAAAAATGCTTTTTGGGGACAAAAGTTGATTCGCTCAGAGAGTTGAAATCCAATAGTACAAAAGATCTTCACGTCTAGAGATCTGTTGGAAATTAATTCGATGGCAGCGTTGTTTTCACTACACTAAAAACACCCCCATCCAGCCCCTCGCCATCCCAGGATCACTGCCTTAGTGCCATTGAATCGCAAAGGTGTTTTGGTTAAATCGAACTTAAGGGACCTAAATTCCACCATCTTATGTCACCCCACCGAAAGAAAAAATACCAAAAATCAGGGAATTAACCGAATTTAAGGAAATTTTCAGTGTATATATATTAATGAATAAAAGATATAATGCACCAGTTATTTTATTAAAAAAATAAGGTTAACATTTTTTCAGCTCAGTTAACTTTGAACCACGTATCTTTGAGGCGTAACACAGATTCTCAAAGATACGTGGTTCAAAGTTAACTGACCGGAAAAAATGTAAACATTTTTAAATAAAATAACTGGTGCATTACATATTTTATTCATTAATATATCAACACTGAAAATTTTATTAAATTCGGTTAATTCCCTGATTTTTGGTAGTTTTTTTTCGGCGGGGTGACTTACGATTGTGGAATTTAGTTCGATTTAACCGGTTTTTCCCCTCTGGTCTGAAAAACAGTCCCATTATCCGTCCTCGTCAGTCTTGGTAAGTCTTCTAGATGGCGTCCAGTGTCTGCGCAGAACTAATAGATATAAGGTTTTCCTGGTCGACATACACCGGTGGGTCCATGTTTAGCAGTCCATATATATTTACCAATCCCTGCATACGAACAGGATACGACTCAAGGTCAATGTCTTAAGCGAGGTTTCACAGGTTTGCATTCACAGTTTTCTTTCTCGTTGACTGATTGCCATACCAAGCGTAAAGAGCCCCGTCTGCCATTCTATTTACCCATAGCCGGAGGGCGAATAAGTGGATTCATATAATTCCCAAGGGTATTAGCGCTATTTGAAATGCCAACATTTTTTCAGTTAGATGGTTTCAAATAACTATTCCTATTTAATAATAATAATAATAATAATAATAATAATAATAATAATAATAATAATAATAATACGATAGAGATAGATTATATGTGTCAAGAAAGGAAGGGGGAAGCGGTCTTCCCAACATAGAGGACTGCGTAGAAACCACAATCCAACAACTTGGAGATTACACAAGAAAGAGCAAAGACAGATTACTTATGGCGGCCAACAATAGTAGATGTGACAGATGGACAAACAGAAAAACAACAAAGACTAGAAAACAAAATGGGAAGAAAAACAATTATAGGGACACTTCAAACGACAAATCGAAGAGGTTGCACATGAAAAGACTTGGACATAGTTAAGAAAAGGAAACCTCAAAAGAGAAACTGAATCACTAATAATTGCTGCACAAAATAATGCCATAAGGACAAACTATATGAAAGCGAAAATTGATAAGACCCAACAAAATAGTAAATGTAGACTATGCGGTAATAGAGATGAGACTGTAAACCATGTACTCTGCGAATGTAGCAAACTAGCTCAACGGGAGTACAAAACTAGACACGACTGGGTTGGGAAGGTGATCCACTGGGAATTTTGCAAAAAAAAAAAATTTTTGACCATACAACAAAATGGTATATGCATAAACCAGAATCTGTTCTTGAGAACGAAACGCATAAAATTCTCTGGGACTTTTAAATAAAAACGGATCACCTTATTCCAGCAAGAAGACCAGACCTAGTATTGATCAACAAAAAAGAAAGAACTTGTCAACTGGTTGATTTTGCTGTTCCAGCAGATCGCAGGGTGAAGCTAAAGGAAAACGAAAAAAAATGGAAAAATATCTGGACCTTGCCAGAGAACTGAAAAGGTTATGGAATATGAAAGTCAAAGTGATACCAATTGTAGTTGGTGCACTTGGAATAGTCCCAAAAGGATTGGAGAAGTGTTTGGAAAGTTTGGAAATCAGAGGAAGAATTAATACTATTCAGAACACTGCAATCTGCCAGAATACTCAGAAGAGTCCTGGAGACCTGAGAAGACTTGCTGTCACGCAGACTCCTGTGAAAGACCATCAGCTAATGCTGATGTGAAAACTCAAAAGGAGTAAATAATAATAATAGTAGTAAACGTTGACTGTGCAGTGACAGAGATGAGACTGTAAACCATGTATTAAGTGAATGTAGCAAACTAGCACAGCGGGAATAAAAGCTAGGCACGACTGGATTAGGAAGGTGATCCACTGAGAATTATGCAAAAAATTAAATTTTGACCATACAACAAAATGTTATATGCATAAACCAGAATCTGTTCTTGAGAATGAAACGCATAAAATTCTCTGGGACTTTGAGATAAAGACGGATCATCCTGTCCCAGCCAGGAGACCAGACTTAGTGTTGATTAACAAAAAAAGAAAAAAGAAAACATGCCAACTTGTGGACTTTGCGGTTCCAGCAGTTCACAGGGTGACGCTGAAGGAAAATGAAAAGATGGATAAATATCTGGACCTTGTCAGAGAATTGAAAAAAGCTGTGGAATATGAGAGTGAAAGTGATACCAATTGTAGTTGGTGCACTTGGAACGGTCCCAATAAACTTGGAAAAAATCAGAGGAGGAAATGAGACTATCCAGACTACTGCACTGCTGCAATCGGCTTGAATACTCAGAAGAGTCCTGGAGACCTGAGAAGACTTGTTGTCACTCAGACTCCAGTGAAATACCATCAGCTAACACTGATGTGAAAAACTCAAAAGGAGTGAAAATAATAATAATAATAATAATAATAATAATAATAATAATAAGTTGTTTGCACAATAATATGGCTTCAAGTATTCTTATCTAATACTAATGATTCAAACATCTTATCAATGGATGGGATGCTAGCAGGTACGACTACTCCAGACTGGTTGACAAATCAAGATTAATGAACCCAGTTGGAGTCCATAGAAGAACATCGCTTATGAGTTCGTTTTTACTTCTCCAGCATTTCTCAGCATGTCTTGTTCATCTTATTTGGATGGTTAGTGTGATGGGGCCTTACAGCTACGTCCATGATTTGTTTAGTCCTGTCGGTGGGACAGGAGAATACACCGACTGCACCTCTTCAGAGAGGTAAGACCCTCCCCAATGGGGGCAACCTTTTGGCCATGGATGGTGACCCGTGATACTTAAGGACGAAACCCTGGTGGTTAAGCAGTTCACGCCATGCATCACTCCACTTTAGCCATTTTTTAGGCCAGGGTGGTTAGAGAGGCCCACTCCGATCAATTGGCTGGTCATGTCAAGCCCTAGTACCTAAATGATTGTCCCAACCCTATTGCCCTTATGGCAAACCCCAACCCTTTTTATCATATATGTGCTAGATGACAGTGTCTAGGGTATTAATGTCCTAGGTATGACATTAAACTCTGAGGGTGAAGTTCCAATTCTGGAGCTCTGGGGAATGTGGAGTACCCGTTATTGACCATTGCTCCCAGATCCACTCGGAGCTGGAGTGGTAGTACCTGTTACGGTTCTTTCTATGGTTTAAATAGAAAAAATGAGTTTCAAAAATGTGCTTAAAAATTGACTTTAAAAAATTGAGTACCCATGAAGAATGAATAACAAACTGTCTTCCTATAAAATAACCCAGCAAGCGTTGACATGCCGTAAAATCAGCCAATCAACCAACCAACCAACCAACCAACCTAACCTCTAAGTATTTATTTTCCTGACTCTCCTCCAGGCCGGATTAACATTGTTATTTTTTTGACGTGAGAAGCCACGCACAAAACGAAGTTCATGCAATGGGCAGTGTAAAAATGTGTGGCCCCGTCGGCATTCCCTTGGACAGACTCCACTTTAACCCTATTTTTGGCTAGAAGGGCGGTCGAAGAGTTTAAAAAAAAAAAAAACGGAGTACCCATCAAAAATGAATAAAGCAAAACGTCTTCGGCATAAAATAACCCAAACAAGGATAAATACAACTACCAGGATTTGTTCAAAACAGTACGTAGTATTAAATGCCGGGATTAGACACAGAAAAGAAAGAAGAAAAACACAATCTTTTTTTTAGATTTCAGATGATAAACAGATTTTTAATAACTTGTTAAATATTAGTTAAATCTGACAGGAATATTTGCTGATCTTGCAAGCGAGACAGAAAGAAAAAAAGGTTGTTTATAAAAAGAACGTAATAAGGACGTGAAATACAACTCAGTCTGGGTGGTGTCTCCAAACTGGGGTAAGGCGTCAAGCATAACACAACCCCACATATTTGAAATTATTTGAAAAAATAATGTCGGAAATTTTATGTAGAAATAAGAATAAATATCAGACTTAATTAAAAAAACTAAAACAAAAACAAAAACATTGATATTGAATATCATTGGATATTTAAGAGTATGTATTAGTATATATCAGACTTAAGAGAAATATAGTGAGAAAGAAAGACAATATCATAGTTTTTCGTACCCAAGATAAGTACAGTTGTGTTTGTCGGATAAGCCACAACCCTAATTTATGAACGAGCAAATAGTTAACTAGGCTTTACTTAAACTGGCAAGCCATGTCGGCTGGGGCCTTTGAATACACAAAATGCACCTCTGCAGAGGAGTAAGACCCCCACATAATGGGGCCACAAGTTGGCCATGGTTTAAAAAATTCCTATTTAATACAAATGATTTGTACAGTTAAATGGCTCCAATTCTTCCTATCTAATACAAATAATTTCACAGTTAGGTGGTATCAAGTATTCCTATCTAATACAAATGATTTGCACAGTTATATGGTTTCAACTATTCCTATCTGATACAAATAATTTACACTGTTATATAGTTTCAAGTATTCCTATCAAATACAAATAATTTGCACAGTTATATGGTTTCAAGTGTTCTTATCTAATACAAATAATTTGCATAGTTAGATGGTATCGAGTGTTCCTATCTAATACAAATAATTTGCACAGTTATATGGTTTCAAGTATTCTTATCTAATATGAATAATTTACACAGTTATATGGTTTCAAGTGTTCTTATCTAATACAAAAAACTTACACAGTTATATGGTTTCAAGTATTCCTATCAAATACAAATAAATTGCACAGTTATATGGTTTCAAGTGTTCTTGTCTAATACAAATAATTTGCATATTAGATGGTATCAAGTATTCGTATCTAATACAAATGATTTGCACAGTTATATGATTTCAAGCATTCCTATCTAATACAAATAATTTGCACAGTTATATGGTTTCAAGTATTTCTATATAATACAAATAATTTGCACAGTTATATGGTTTCAAGTATTTCTATCTAATACAAATAAATTGCACAGTTATATGGTTTCAAGTATTTCTATCTAATACAAATAAATTGCACAGTTATATGGATTCAAGTATTTCTATCTAATACTAATAATTCATACACAATTATAAGGTTTCAAGTAACTATTCCTATTTGATAATAATAATCATTTATTTGCTCACAATTTGATGGTTTCAAGCATTTCTATTAAATACTAATAATTTTCAAACACATCTATTGTACCCATAGATGGAACCCTAACAGGTGTTATAATTCCGAGTTAGAGTTGGGCTGGGAGTAATGGCAATGAAGGGGTATAGCACACTCTCTCGGGCGCTAAAACTGTATCTTCACCATTAGATGAAATTAATGTCATACTCAAGACACACTTTTGGGGGGAGGATCTTACAACTATGCAGAGGTTGCAGTTAGAGTATTTCTACCCCCCACCGACAGGGTAGCTTTGCTTAGTTTGATATACAGGTCACAGGCTGGTTTCGGTACCTTCTGTTAATAAGTGGTTACCCATCTAAGTACTCAACAGGCTTATCATTGCTTAACTCTCGGTGATCTAACAGAAAACGGCGCTGTCAGTGTCACTTCACAGTAAGTCAAAGAGAAAGAAATTGTTTTCCCGCTATTTTGGACAGGATAAACCGGATGTTCAAAAACGCAGATTTAAAATTAATAACTCACTAGAAGTAGCTACCCAGCATCACCTGGGTAGAGGAGGGGACAAAAAGTGGTGAAATGGTTAGCAAGTTTGTCTCGCAGATACAGTATTATGTACATCTTAATTTTTACATATCTTCTGTAATATAAATCAAATCTTCATAATTTTTGCCCCAAAAGCAAGAACCACTGATATTTCATGCGCAAATATAATTTCTCTGTCGTTAATTATTTTATTTTCATAGTTTCTTCCGGACATACATTCACACCAACTGCCTTTATATATGTACTAGAAGTGGCTATCCAGCATCGCCAGTGTAGAGAGGGGGGACCCTGGTGTATTGATTTGTTTACTTTTAGATTCACATATACTGGATATTTTTTAATAGAATTTCAATACTCATTCTATGTATATTTTAATTCTATATATATCTTCGGATATAGATCAAATCTTCATAATTTTTGCCCCAAAAGCATGAATCGGTGATATTAAATGTGTGTATATATTTACTTTGTCTTTATTTTATTTTCATAGTTTCTTCCGGACATACATACACACCAACCGCACTTTATATATGTATAGATGTCAAAATGATAGAATCACTTAGTAAAAAGCATGAAATTCTATGTCTTTCCAATGTGTGCATTGGCATACGAAAGGTATGAATTGCTATGGACAGATTATCAATAGAAATCTGATCTCAAAGATAGGTGTTGTGGGATTGTTATGGGTCACAAATAAAGACAAACGACTGGTGAAAGTTGATACAAGTGTATTGAACAAAGAAAGTAGAATTTACAGAAGGAAAGTGAAGTTACGTCCGCCAATACAGTCTAGAACTGAATCGCGTCGCTTGTTCTTCAAGTTCCAATGTCTTTGCTACTTATAGTAGTAGTAGGATCACTCTATTACGTAGATAGGTTATATCACCTATAACAGTTATTGAAGTCTGTTTTCTTTTTGTCTGAATTTTTTTAGATGAGGCTTTTGGTTGGTTGGTTGTTTGTTTTTGTTTTACAGCATATCCACCCTTTTCGGGTCATTTAGTGCTGAATCAAGTCATATTTGATATTCGGTTGCTTACATTATTCTCTGATGCTTAACTCTTAACATCCTGTTGGGAATTTTCTAAGTTCAGAGCCCAATTCCTCTAAGGATTTATCAAAAAATGGCAAAAAATGTCGTTTTCCTTTAAAGTTACCTGTTATGTAAATAGGTTATATCACCTATAACAATAAGATAAAGCGAGAATTCTACCAAGCTGTAGCCGTGTCAGTGCTACTGTATGTCTACACAACTTGGACTCTAACGAAGCGCTTAGAAAAAA
>CM042142.1:52760210-52779967 GCA_023376005.1 Doryteuthis pealeii
TAATTAAAGTCATACCTAATTTGTTAATTAATTAATTATAATTAAATGAATTAGGCGTGCATATCGGGGAAGCCAGCTAGTGTGATGGTTAGAGTGTCTGCCTGTCAGCCTGACAGGTAGGGTTCGAATCACGCACAAAGCACTGCCCTCTCTATAGCTCTGCTGATGAGGCCTAATAGGCTGAAATGTACACACAGAGATCGACCTTTTCTCGATTTTTTTACATTTTACATTCAAACCGATATGCACGCCTAATTCATTTAATTATAATTAATTAATTAACAAAAAATTAGGTATGACTTAATTAAGCACATAATCTCCCAATTTATATATATATATATATATATATATATATATATATATATATATATATATAATGTCTATTCGGAAAGTACCTAGCCATTTAATATTAACGAAAAGTTTGCCTACCTGGGGCAAAGTTATTTCAGCCACTAACAGTTTCGTCATACCACTTTCTTGTTAATCTCATCCACGGTCCTTCAGCAGCGGTTAAAGAGTTATGAAAAGACCAGAAGTCGCTGGCAAGTCTGCTGACATTATTTGAATGATATATTATTTTGCCCAAACGCTCAGCATGAGACGTGAAGATTTTACTAATTGGGACTGTGAGAATGCGACGATCATACTACGCAAGCTCACACAATGGCGTTTCACTGTCAACTGCGTAACCCCATGGGAGAGTGTCTGTTTACGCCTTGCACTTTAAAGTACTGTCTGATTAGGCTAGGGAAACATCGAGACGACATAACAAATCTCTCCAGATATTACAAGTAGCTGGATAACTGAACTCCTAATGGTAGCATATTCGTATATATTCGTATATATATATATATATATATATATATATATATATATATATATATATATATATTCTTTTTTACTTGGATGCGTGAGATATTTCAAAGTTCACTATCTATTTACCCAAAACTCTAGTAAAATAAAATCACGTTATTATTGTAATCTGAGTCCTTCTGCTCACTATAAAGAACTAACCTCAGCGCGTTTTATGTAGGATCGCAGTGGTAGGTGAGCCGCTGTGCGCGGTTTAAAGTAGGCATAGATCTTATATTTTATTGACAAATTTTTGTAATGATTCAAAGCTGTAATAATGTTAGTATCAACAGTGACCATTTCCCAAACCGGCAAATTTGAATATCGAACAAACCACCTAAAACGTTAACTGCATTAAAAATAAAAACAACAAAAAAGATAAATATATCTATCTAACAAAACTTAGCGATTTACTTCACAAAATCGAAAAGGCGTCTTTTAGTGGTGTATCGGTTAGTAAGTTAATCTTGCAAATACATTACTACATAATGTTTACGGTGAAAATCAAAAGGTGTTCCCTTCAAAACAGATCCCAGCTGGGGTACCTATTGGTTACTTGGTCCCAAATTCTTTGCACAAACCAAGAAGAATGTAAATACTTACAGGTCCTCTTGATATACCACAGCATGATAAATTAATTATTACAAAGTTTGGTATATTAGCGAGTTCGATCCACACTGGATGCCCCATCTATGCGACAGTATGTCGCACCGTACTCGTGGGGAACAGGTTGGGTAAATACCAACTTTGCAAATTCGTATCTTCAATATCTCCACTCAAGTTTTGTTAATGTTATATTCAATTTTTTACGAGTTATCATTAATTTACAAAGTTTTCAAATAGAAAGAGAATGTCCTAGGCATGAGACTAAACAGAATATGATGGCAATGCTCAAGTTCTTTAGATATGGGTACTGTTAAGTATCCATTCGTTGTCATTACTCCGAAGTTCACTTTGGTCTTGAATGGTAGTACCTACTAGAGTCCTAACTATAGATTGAATATATATGTTTTAAAATTAGTCGTAATCGATAGGAATACTTAATTTATATGACTATGTGCAAATTATTTGTATTAAGAATTGTTATTTGAACCTTATTATTAGTTATTTGAAACTGTATAACTCTAGACAAACAAATGACTATTATTAAATATAAATGGTTACTTGAAACCATATAGATATTAATATTAGATAGGAATACATAAAATCATACAACTGTGTACTAATTATTTGTATTAGATACGAATCATACAACTGTGTGCAAATTATTAGAATTATATAGGAATACTTCAAATCACACAACTGTGTGCTAATTATTTTTATTAGATAGGAATACTTCAAATCATACAACTGTGAGCAAACTATTTGTATTAGATAGGGATACATGATATCATCATCATCATCATCATCATCATCATCATCATCGAGGATGGGAGCAATTCATCTCTAACACCACGTGTTCGTGCAAGATTCAGAACCTCCTCCCTTCAGTAGGCTCTTCTCGCGAGACACCTTCGATGGCTCGGTCGTGCTCCTCATCGACAACGCGGTAACATCATCCATGAATCCAACGACCCAGTACCACCTCAGGGGCGAAAGAAACGCCAAGGGGGTCCCAATGCGTCAACTGAAAACCTGCCTGAAAACAGTCAAGCGGGATGCCGGGTTGATCCTGGGACCAGGCCTTTTTAGAGTTCGTCGACGGAACCACGAATGGCTGATTCAAAAATATTGAGTACGTAAATTTCATATCGAAAATTGCGTTGGATCTTCGCCCATGGTCTGTCGTCATTTGGGATACGGTGAATGGAGCAGGTTCAACCGACCCACGGTGAATGTCGTCACAGGAACATGAAACAGATACTTGATATCATACACCTGTTTACCAAAATAAAAAACTCCTCAGTAACAACTACATAAAATATGAATATAATCTGACAATGAATGCTATTCCCGAACCGCACGGCATAGAATAACCCTAGATGGGTTTAAATGCCATTAAAAGCAAGCAATCAATCAATAGAAATATGCAACAATTCATCTCACAATGTTATTTACGTATTTACCCCACGCCTCCGCATGAGCAGGAAGTGACACAAGGTCAATTTTTAATCAGAGTTTAACAGGTTTAATTCAGAGTTTCCTTCTCCGTCTAGGAGAGGGAAACTTCTTTTTTGCCTAACAAGGGCTAAAGAGCCCAGACGTCCCTAATTTTCCCATAGCTGAAAGAAGAATAGTCGGATTCATACCTTTCTTAAAGATATTAGTGCTATGAGGAATGCAAAAAGTCTCATCCAGGATTTGAACTCGGTCCGCCGTGTCCATTTCTTACAACGATAACTATTATATAACGAGCAGACCAGAATGTCAATTATGGCTTAAAGTCGTGCAAACATTATGCATGTTTTCTGTGGAATTTCTACGGGTGCAGCAAGTAAGTACATATATGCACGTGTGTGTGCAAAGAAACGGATCTATTACATATGCATATGCAAATTTATGTAACTTGAATAGCCAACCACTTACTTCTATTACGTTCTGTTTCTTTTTGGAGTGCATATTTTATTATTAATCTAATCTAACCTTTTTTTTTCTTTCCAGATTAAAAACATTTCCTAATCCTTACTTCGCTTGCCACACTAACACACCCTCGTCAGTGTGTGACTCCCAGTGAGAAACAAATTCATCATAAAGGACACGTGAGACCATCTCAAGATTCCATTACCACCCAGTCAGCTATGGCTGTAGATTACACCGACTGCACATCTGTGGAGGGGTAAAATCCCCCAATGAGACCACTTGTTGGCCGTGGCGACCCGTGATGCTTAAGGACAGAATCCTGGTGGCTGAGCAGTCTATGACTTGCAATACTCGACTATGTTTTATTTAGGCTTGACGGATGGTCGGAGAGGACCCCTCGATCAATCGACTGGTTACGTCAAGCCTTAGCACCTATATGATTGTCCCAACCCATTTGCCCCTATGGCTTATTACCAACCCTTTTTATCATATATGTGCTTGTAGTCGGTGGATGAGGGTCTTAGTGTCCAGGATATGGTGTTAAACTACAGCTAGTAGGGACGTTCCAATTCTGGAGCTTTGGTAAGTGCGGTGTACATCTTCAATGCTATTATTCCCAGTTCTTGACCCAGAGTGGTAGTACATGTTATGGTTCCAACTATGGGTTAAATTGATAAAAAATAAGTTTAAAAATGTGTTTAAAAATATTGAGTACCCAACAAGAATCAATAAAGAAACCTCTTTAAAATAAACCAAGGGTTGACGTGTCGTAAAATTCAAACAGCCAAATCGCCAACCAACCGTTTACCGTATTAAGAAATAAATAACTTAGTTTCCTCTAATATATACTTACCTATTGCTGGGGGAGGGATAGATTCATACTCTTTCTAAGGGCATTAGTCCAAAGATAAATGCAAACACCCAGTTCAGGATTTGAACTCGAAACGCCAAGTTTCTTACGGCAATAACCATTACGCGACTTGCGCTCCTGGGTAATATTAGTACCAATGCCTACCCTATATCACAAAGGACAGTCAAATGATTTTAGGTCAAAATTTTAGGGCATGTCAACCCATCTAGGGTTATTTTATGCCCAGATATTAGGAAATTGTGTTCATTGTACGTTTATATTTACACTTTTATATAGTTTTTTTTCTAAAGAGATTTTTATTGTTCGATCGAATACAAATAATTTTTAAACAGATCTATTTGACCCATAGATGGGACCCTAACAGATATTACCACTCCGGTCAGAGTGGACCTGGGAGTAATGGTAATAAAGGGGTGATTCAACACTCAGATGCAGTTTAGTGTCTTATCCGGGACACCTTAGTTTTTTTTGGGGGGTCTTAGCCCTTTATAGGGATAGTCATGTATTCTAAACCCCACCGACGTAGTTATTATGTGACATGAAAATGTTATCTAAAATGAATGGCCAGACGTCTGTTCCAGTCATACGTTTTCAAATATTTATGTGGTTAACCCTGGACCACTACGATATTTCGGACACGACGGTAAGCAAGAAAGTATCGACCCAAAATCGGCTAGTTCATTCATTCATTCATTCGTTCATTCATTCATTCTTTTTACACCTCCTAGCACACACGTATTCAAGACAATTCCCCCAACATGTGTAGATATTTACAATTAATACGCAACTCAGTAGTTTACCGATTTTGGAGAAGCAGCCGTGAGATGTAGTAAAAGGCGGCTAAATAAACAATTCAAATTTCCCTTCCTAAGCTTAACATCTTTTTTCTTTTCTATGTCTCAGTCTAACTCACTCACTCACCACTCTCTCTCTTCCCCCTCTCTCTCTCCCTCTCTCTCTCTGTCTTGTTAGCTTTCTAAGCTTAATATCTTTTTTCTCTTATCTCTCTGTTTCTTTCTGTCTTGTTAGCTTTCAAAGCGTAACATATTTCTCTCTTCTCTCTCACGCTTTCTCTCTCGCTCTCTCTCTCTCTCTCTCCCTCTCTCTCTCTCTATTTATCTCTCTTCCTGTGTTTTGTTAGTTTTCTATGCTTAACATCTCTCTCTGTCTGTCTCTCTCTGTCTGTCTGTCTGTCTCTGTCTCTCTTGTTAGTTTTCTAAACGTAATACCTTTTTCTCTTCTCCCCACCTCTCTCTCTCTCTCTCTCTCTCTTGTTAGCTTTTTAAGCTTCACATCTTTTTCTCTTTCTTTCTTTCTTCTTCTTTCTTTCTTTCTCTCTCTCTCTCTCTCTCTCTCTCGTTTTCTATTCTTAATATCTTCTTTCTCTTCTCTTTCTATATCTATCAATTTATCTATTTATCTATCTCAGACACACATACTCTCTTTAAATAAAAAATTCAAAATTACCCCCTTCTCTCTCTCTCTCTCTCTCTCTCTCTCTCTCTTGTTAGCTTTCTTAACAACTTAACATCTTTTTTCTCTTCTCTCTGTCTCTCTCTTTCTCTCTCTCTGTCTCTGTTTGTCTCTCTCTTTCTCTCTCTGTCTTTTATGTTGGTAAGCTTTCTAAACAACATAACATATTTTCTTTTTCTTCTCTATCTCTAGCTCTCTTGTTAGTTTTCTTAACTTAAAATCTTTGTTATCTCTCTCTCTCTGTCTCTCTCTGTCTCTCTCTGTCTCTCTGTCTCTGTCTCTGTCTCTCTCTCTCTCTCTATATATATATATACATATCAGACACACACACTCTCTTTCTTTCTTTCTTTCTTTCTTTCTTTCTATTCAGTCAGGCTTATTTTCCTCTTTCCACCTTTTATTTGTTAAAATAACAATCATTTCACTCGTCTGTGTAGTTGTCAGCATGACCAATGTTATTGCTGTTTTTTTTAACATTTAGAACGTAGACTTTTAAGTATAAAGTTGCCAAGGGATTGTGTTAAGTAAGTGTACGTGGGGCGGGGGAGTGTAAAAAAAACTTTACGGATATTATCCTATTTTTACATCGTATTTTTCAAATTTATTTTTTTGGCGATCACGATTCCTAACTGATATTAATGTGGATGATTTTATTTCGTCACAGCGACTTTTAACACAAAGATGAATAATTTTTGTCACAAATGCAGAATAGCGCGCAAGAAATAATATAATTAGAATCGGATTTTACATATAAATAGCATTAGATTACGGAAACTCCCGAAGTGGCCTAACCCTAACCCTAACCCTAATCTTAAACCTATCACTTACACTAACACTAACGCTTATCGTAACCCTAACCCTACCGTCACAAAGTTTTCGGGTGTTTCCGTGAAATGTAATAAAATTTAATGATTTTTATACGTAATATAATGATATTATCTCTTGCATTAGTAACAACTTAAAAAAAAAATTCCTAAGTTTTGCATAAGCATATATATAATATATATATATATATATATATATATATAGTTCAATGAAAATCAAAAACAAATAAAAGTTTTTGCTTTTATTTATTAATTACGGGAACGGTATTACAACCAACGGTTTCTTGCTTAGAGCATTCATCGGGTAATACGAAAAGTTCCTTTAAAAATGACAGAAATTGTGTAAATGGTCAAATGTGTGCGTTTTTTTTAACTGTATTCTCGTGTTTGCGTGTTTACGTGATGCGGAATTTTTTTTTTTTTTTTTTTTTTTTTTCTACGTGTGCGTATTTTTGTTTGTGCGTATGTATGTGATGTCATGTGTGTGCGCGTGGAATGTATGAAGGCTGTGATGATATAATTGTCTCCACGCGCGTGTGTGCGTATAAATATGCGTATTTGTGTTTGGTATTCTTGGTTACGTATGTTATGTGCAAATTAATATAATGTATTTTTTAAATGTATTTTATATATATATATATATATATATATATATATATATATATAGTACCTGCTATTTTTAAGTAGTCACTGAGTTGTTGTTTCTTTCTGTTTGTTTATCTGTTTGTCCATGTCCGGGTTTTACATATTTTAGTCCTGGGCGGAGTCATTCTACTTAACTATTACGGTCAAGTAAGGATGAACAAAAAGTGGGTAACAACTAGTACCACTTAAAAAAAAGTTAAAACGTAAATAGAAAATTGAAAATTATATTTTTTTACTATCAATCTGAATTTTTGAAATACAGCTTAATAATTTGTATCATTTGGATTATTCGGACTATTGTCCTCATCTTTATTGTTATATGCACATCATATCGGCTGACGTGCCTTCCGGCTTTCCTCAAATGTTTTTTTTTTCGAACTCGGGAACCGTCTCGAAATCGGCACAACGGATATAAGTGTTTAGTAAATACAATTCTAAGTGACAATTATCTCTAGGTTTCAGGTTCAATCCTGGCCAAGGTGATAATTATATAGAATGCTTAACATGGATTCACACTTGTACCCAGTAATGGTTAAAGGAATGAGAACATTATACCCCCGTGGATTGAATAAAGAGTTCGGTTCGAAGTTCCGTGAAGGCTCCCTATTATGACATGAAGGCCCCCAAGTTTGATAAAAAGGTCCCCGAGTTCGAGGAGAAGGTTCCTGAATTCGACAAAAAACACCTGAAGAAGGCCGGGGGTACATCGACCGAAAAATTGTGTATGTTATATACACATTGTTTCGGTCTAAATTATCCTAATAATACAAATTATCTTTTTACTGTTTTCTTTTACGTTTAATATAAATAATAATTCCCAGTTTATGTGTTAAAAAAACAGATTTCGCTTACACATAACGGGCATTATTTGTTTTGAATAATTTTCCGCTTTTTGTTTATATTTCAAAACTATCATGGCGTTTTTAATATAAGTCACGCCTATTTATACGGCGACCATAAGTGTAATTTGGGTTTAAATTAAATTGTGTTTAGATGAAATTATTTACAATAAAATTCTATAAGAAATTTTAGAGAAGCTTTATACTTTAGCAGTATTGTCGTGTGTTGCTTGGAATGGGATTACTACGTCGTTATCACCTATTGATCAAAGCTGTTACTGTACTGTATGACTTCCGTTAAAAAACAATCATTTTTACTTTAAAAATTATTTTCACTTTTTTCATAGAGACTATATAAATAAAATCTCATTATTTAAACTATATATTATTAATCCAATTGTTTCTTTAATTAAACAAATACATCTTTGTTAGCCATTGAAATGGGAGAATTCATTTTGCATTTATTAATTAAAAAAATCTCTAAAAATAAAAAGGTAAATAAATTAAACTTTTGATATCATATTCCTTGAAAATAAGCTAACGATAAAAAAAAAGCCTGGAAATGATATATATTTTTTTCTTATTCACGAGACTAAAGTTTCAAAATGGAAGACGTCCTTCTAAGTTTATATGATCATTGATTTTATTTTATTCTATCCCTTTTCTACATATGTTCCGTCATTGAATTCTCGTTAATTATAAATATAGCAAACTGCACAATATATATAATATATATATTATATATATATATATATATATATATATGAGAAGTAAATGCACAAACGATGTGTTTTGATATGGTTTTTTAGCCGACAATTTTTGGGAGAATATGTGCTTAATTGAAGTCGTACCTAATTTTAACTTTCAAAATTAGGTACGACTTCAATTAAGCACATATTCTCCCAAAATTATATTATATATATATATATATATATATATATATATATATATATATATATATATATATATATATAAATTGGCGGAATAGCAGTTTTGTCGGTATCAGCCGGGCAACGAGGGAATCTATTTCCTTTTCGCTAGTGCTAGACCAGGACGATTCTTTGTTTTGGGGGTGGAGCACAACACCTACCTTCAGCTTCCAAATTTACTGCAGAGATCATATTACCCAATATGTGCTACTCATTTTTTTTCCAATTCATTTTTTCAATAACAATTTTGATACTCATTTAAAAAAAATCTATTTAACCCATAAAAGGGACCCTAACAAGTACTACCACTCCGGGTCAGGGTGGACCTAAAGGAAATGGTGATAAAGGGGTACTATACACTCACTAGAGCTCCAGAGTTGAAACATCATAATTAGATGCTGTTCAATGTTATACCCAGGACGCTAAGACCCTCAGCCACCGCCTTCTAGCGCATATATTATAAAAACGGTTGGGGTTTGCCATAAGGGCAATAGGGTTAAGACAACGATATAGGAGTTAGGGCTTGACATGTACAACCAATTGATCAGAGGGGACTTCTTCGACGCCTGTATAGCCTAAAAAAATGCCATAAGGTGTGTTGCATATTATAGATTATAGGATTCTGTCATTAAGCATCACGGGTCACCACTCAGGGCCGACAGGTTGCCCTAATGGGGGGGATTTTACGCCTCTGCAGAGGTGCAGTCGGTGTATTCTACTACCCCAACTGTCAGGGTGTGCAGGTGCAGATGTATGCATAACCAATACAACAGTATTGCCAATAGCCACACGGACAGTTCCTCTGCGTCACCAGCGCTTTGGAGAACTTACTTTCGGGATTAGCTTCGTATATATCCAATTACATACACATACGCCAAATGTATACAAAATTTACGACTTCTAATGCAAAGATTTGATATATATTAGAAATGCAAGTTTATTTGCAGTGACAGAAATATAATAAAACATTTAATTTATAGAGTTTGTAAACGTTTTCGAAGAACATTATTTTAAATCAATTTTTACTTGAACAAACAAATATGAATACGAATGAAGTCTTCTTGCCACGTTGCGTTGTAATTGTCGTTGATCAAATAGAAGTGCAGTGAGAAGGAAAGCATCCCGATGTACAGGATAAGTACAAAACCATTTCGATTTAATAGAATTTAAAGTTGTGGTCAGATTCATAACTCAGTAGTGTCGGCTGGGGCTGTAAAATACGCCGACTGCAGAGGGGTAGGACCCCGACCCCCAATACCATCTGTTGACCGTGGGTAGCGACCCGTGATGTTTAAGGACAAAATTCTGGTGGCTGAGTAGTCCATGACTTGCAACACTCGACCCTTACGTGGGCTAGATGGGTGGTTGACGAGGCCCCATCCGATTACACGCGTAACGTCAGGCCCTATCATCTATAGGATTCCCCTGACCGTATTCCGCAAATGTTCTTATAACAAATTGCCAACCCTTTCTATCGTTTATATTGCTAGTAGGAGGTGGCTGAGGGTCTTTGTTTCTCGAGTATGACGCTAAACTGTATTTAGTGGCGAAGTTCCAATTCTGGAGCATTGGAGTACAGTATATCTCCATTGCCATTACTCTCAGTTCCACGCTAGCCCGGTGTGGCAGTGCCTGTCAGAGTATTATGGGTTAAATAGATTGAAAAATGAGTTTTAAAATGTGTTTAATAAAAGAGAATTGAACACCCAACTCCAAATTCTGTGTGTGTGTGTGGTTGGGGGTGCTTGTTTATGTGTGTGTTTGTGTGTGTAAGTGTGTGTGTGTGCGTGCTTGTGCGTGTAAGTGTGTGTGTGTACACACACAAAACACACACATAAACAAGCACCCCCAACCACACACACACACAGAATTTGGAAGACTCAGACAGAACAATTTGAGCAACTGCTAGCACCACTACGGTTCGAGTATTCTTCTGATGATGGGATTTTTCATCCCGAAATATTACGAATAAAGTAACAGGTTAACAAACAACATCATAGTTACCTTCTTTTTTCTTTACACTTGCATTGTGACAGCCTTCAAAACCAACCAATATACCAATATAAACACAATGCTCCAAGCAAATTACAAAAACCTATATATATATAATATATAATATATATATATATATATATATATATATATATATATATATGAACTCTCCTGTCAATCTCGACGTACGAGAGCCTAATAGTTCAGTTGAATATATAAACCATTGTACGACCTACGCCGGTGATTTGTTTATAGGTATAATGGACTGTGTAGAACCACCAAAAACTCCCCATGTTTTTAATATACATGGTGTTTCTATTTTTATATTATTTGAGATGTACAGTGTGTTTCAGAAAAATTGATATCAGTTCGCATTCTAATAACTTGACCAATTTTGTTCAAATGATCTAAAATTTTAATAGCATGTGTAGATACGACTCAAAATTCTATGTTTAATGTTTAAACACGTTGTCTTTTCCAGTGATTGACATGTCTATGTCTGAATAGAAAAATCCATAAAATATTTAACCAAGTACTTTGAGTTGTTTCTGTACATACTGTTAAAACTTGAGATCATGAGAATGAGAATCGGCAAAGTTAACATGTTTCCACGAAAATATTACAGGGCTTATATTAATTTTCACTCCGAAATATAACACTAGAGCTTATTTTCTGGGGATATCTTATTCTTTATATATCGAAAAACGACATTACGAAGTAGAGACCGCCCTGTCGGCTGGGGCGTTAGAATGCACAGACTGCACCTCTGCAGGGGCCACCTGTTGGCCGTGGGTGGCGACCCGTGATGCTTAAGGATAGAGCCCAGGTAGATGAGCAGTTCATGACATGCAATACTCCACTTTGGCCCTATCTTGGGCTAGACGAGCGGTCGGAGAGGCCTCCTCTGATCAATCGGCTGGTCACGTCAAGCCCTAGCACCTATATGATTTTTCCAACCCTATTTCCCTTATGGCAATCCCCAACCCCTTTTTATCATATGGGTGCTAGAAGGTGATGGTTGTGGGTCTACATGTCCTGGGAATGACGTTAAACTCTATCTGATGGTGAGGTTCCAGTTCTGGAGGTTTGGGGAATGTGGAGCACCCCTTCATCACCGTTGCTCCCTGGTCCACTCTGACCCGGAGTGGTAGTACCTGTTAGGGTCCCATCTATGGGTTAAATAGAAAAATGTATTTATAAAAAAATTGTATTATCCATTAAGAATTGATTTATTTCAAAACTTTATCGGCATTAAATGACCCACTTAGGTTGATATGCCGTAAAACAAAACAAACCAAACCAAACCAAACGAAGTAGAGAATTACGAAATTCCTAAATAAATAGAAATTACGAAAAATGATCTATATTTATTTACCATTATCATGTTTTTTTTTATTCAAAAATTCATTAACGACAATTCATTCAAAAATAATCATATCATCCTCTGGAATGTTATTGTTCTGGAAGTCATTGCGTTACTGCAGCTTTTCCTGTGCATCCGAATAAATAATAGCACAGCAATGCGCATGGTCTTGATCATCGACGAAGATGAGTGTTTGCATCGGATGATGTGATCGTGATGAATGCTTATTTCTTTCGTCTGTTTGCTGCTCTCAACTAGGGCTTATATTAAGAGGAGGGCTTATATCAAAATCAACCTGAACATTTTTCGGAAAAAAAAGGGAACCAGATTACGGAATTATATAATTTTTTCCCCTGAAACACAGGCACCTCTTGCGCAATGGTTATTGTCGTAGAAAATAGACAGAGCGAACTTAGTTCAAATCCTACACAAGGCTGGTTGCATTTCACATAGCGCTAATACTCTTGGGAAAGGATACATCCAACTATTCCCCATATATATATATATATATATATATATATATATATATATATATAATATATATATATATGGGCATCTTGTATTGGAGATAGAAAAATAAAGCGCTCGATTACAGTGTAAGAGCAATATTTATTTATAATACTATACAATCAAAGGGCGTTTGTTACCATTCTGGTAACAACACATCTTTTAATTATATAGTATACTATAAAAGATAATAGTAATGATAATATAATGAGAATGATGATAATAATACCATAACACACACACACACACACACACACACACAAATATATATATATATATATATATGGAGGCGCATGAGCTAGTGGTTAGAGTCGTGGAAAATGGACTCGTCGATTTGAGTTCAATTCCTAGACGAAGCTGTTGGCATTTTACATAGCGCTAATACCCTTGGGAAAGGTATGAATCCATATATTCTCCCTCCAGCTATGGGTTAAATAGTAGGGCAGATGGCTCTTCAGCCTTGGAGTAAACCAGTCAAGGAGAGGGATAAATCTGAATTCAAAATTCCTGAGGTCGGTCGTTGATTGGGTTGTGGCAACCTTGATGCACCAATTCTTCTCCTATCGACTGTGCCAAAAATGTGAATGGTCCGACACAAGCCTTCACCACTATAAACAAATCCTGTGTGGAGTTCATTGTGTGTATGAACCCTCATACGTCGATGATCGACGGGAGAGTCCATTTATATATATATATATATATATATATATATATATATCATTGGGTAGTGTAATGGTTAACGAGTTAGAATTGTCTAACTAATTAGTGTGTTCGATTCTCCCTGGATGACCTAATCTAGACTTGTACCCGATTCAGGAAAGCTTAGTAAATGACTACTACCTGCTACTGACGTATTCAATTCGAGGAGTGTGACATTGATCTCCAAGACAAACAAGGCCTCTACACATCGGAGATTGATAAAACCTTATTTTTCCTATTCTCATTCTTGGACTTTGACGAAGCCTTGCAAATATCAAATTTGATTTTGATAGAGCAATAAATAAATACATTTCATGTTAGTGTTGCATACCCTTCTTCTTCACTTACTCTATATCTTGGGCATCTATTCTTCTGGCCGTCTTTGGAATCTTATAACATCTTGTCTTGGTCTGGAATCTTCTAAGGTCTGGACTTTCTTGGGGACTTCGGGTCTGGTCTTCTATTTTAGTTTTTAGAGGTAATAACACAAGACTCCGATTTGCTTTGATCTTACTTTATTTTAAAATCTCCAACCAGACATCTGCGCAGAGTGAGTCGGAGCGTGTATAACACGACTCACCACCGTCGTGGTTTCTTGCCGACTGACTAAATCTATTTCTAATCTAAACCGGAAGAGGGTCTCCTCCACCGATTCTCACGGTATCCACCGGAAGGTTAGGACTGAGGTCAAGCCTAGTCACTCATCCTTCAAGGCCGTGGGCTGTAACTTATAACCGCCATTTTTATTTCTACACTATTGCACATAAATATTAGGTATCTAATAATTATGTAATATTAGAAAATCTCTTTATCTCTCTCTACTGATCAAAGGTAGAAAATCATTTAGGACCCTAAATATAACAACAATCCACCATTTTGAATAGTATAAAATATCGATTTTGTCGAACATTTGGCAGGAGTAGGAATAAGTAAAATTTATACTGAGAGTATTGTAACCATTTGCAATACATTCTTATTGTAAAACCTTTTTCTTTGAAATCCTATGGTAAAAAGTAAAATCTTTCCAATGCATTCTTATAGTAAAACCCTTTCCAATGCATTCTTATAGTGAAAACATTTCCAATGCATTTCATAGCAAAACTCATTCCAATGCATTCTCATAGTAAAACTCTTTCAAATTTATTCCTATAGTAAGAAAAGTACCCGCGGTGTAGTGGCTAACGTCCTGGGCTGTGACATCGTAGTAAGCGAGTTCGAACCCCAGTCGTGCTATTACGTTCACTTTCAGACTAATACCTTTGTTTGACACAAGGCCAGAAGAGAATCGAACTGACTCTACCGTATCAGAGAGGCTCAGTATACGTTGACTGTATCCTCTTCAAACAGGTAAAACACCTCCACCAACAAAAAGCTGTTTTCTGGGTATGACACTAAACTGAATCTGATGGTGTTGACAAAACTTAAAATTCATTCAGTTCTGGGGCACTGGGGAGTTCCTATATTGCCATTACTTCCAGGTCCACTCGGAACCAGAGTGGTAGTACTTGTTAGGGTCACATCTATAGATCTATTTTAAAACTGATTCTTATTAGATAAGAATAATTGCTAACATATGGTAATAATTCTTATTAAGAATATTTACTTATTAGTTATTATTTACTAAGGGTTAGTATTATTAGTTACTTATCCATATAACTGTGTGCAAACAAATGACTATTATTCAATAGAACTAATTATTTGAAACCATATAACTGTTTGCAAACAAATGACTATTATTCAATAGAAAAAATTACAAACCATATAACTGTTTGCAAACAATGACTATTATTCAATAGAACTAATTATTTGAAACCATATAACTGTTGCAAACAAATGACTATTATTCAATAGAACTAATTATTAAACCATATAACTGTTTGCAAAAAATGACTATTATTCTAATGAACTAGAACTAATTATTGAAACCATATAACTGTTTGCAAACAAATGACTATTTTAAAAACTAATTACTTGAAACCATATAACTGTGCAAACAAATGACTATTATTCAATAGAACTAATTATTTGAAACCATATAACTGTTTGCAAACAAATGACTATTATTCAATAGAACTAATTACTTGAAACCATATAACTGTGTGCAAACAAATGACTATTATTCAATACAACTAATTACTTGAAACCATATAACTGTGTGCAAACAAATGACTATTATTCAATAGAACTAATTACTTGAAACCATGTAATTGTTAGTACGTAAAACTATACAAAAGTATGCAAATTATTTGTATTATATTTCATTTGATTGGTTGAATCTTACGACATGTCAACCCTCGTTGGGTTATTTTATGCCGAAGACATTGCTTTATTCATTTCTAATAAGTATTGGAATTTTTTAAACATTTTTTTAACTATTTGCTTCTCTATTTTTTCTATTTTTCTATCTAGCTCATAGATGGGATCCTAACAGATCAGAGTGGACCCCCAGGTTCAGAGTGGACCTGGAAGTAATGACAATAAAGAGGTACTCGACACTACCCCTACCTCGATGTAGTTTAACGTGATGCCCAATATATTTATTTGTATTAGATAGGAATACATTTGGGGCTAAATAATCCACACAAAGTAAAGCTTAGGTTAGGTCGAGTACACGGTCATTTGTACGGGACACCTAGTGAGAATCAAACTCATTACTAGATGGCTCGTTAACCATTGCACCCCGACGATTGGCATAGTTATTGTCTTCCATCCGCTGACAAAATTTTAGTTTTTAATTCTCCTCATGTAAAGAATTTATTTAGCCAAAATTTGAATGAGCTTAAAAACATATTGGCACATATCTGCGCAAACCACAGCTAGAAAACTTCTTCATAATATATATATATATATATATATATATATATATATATATATATATATATACACAAACACCCTCATATATATATATTATATATAATATATATATATATGAATGTAAAACAGGATACGCAGTTGCAGAGGTCCACGTGTTTGCCGCGTCAGCAACATGACGCAATACGCCCGCGTTCATTTTCTTTTACTTTATTTTTTTAATTTCTTTTTTTTTAATTCAAGAGAGGTAAAGGCGGGTTCCAAGAGGGAATGGAAAAAAAATCGGGCTTCAAATTCAGAATGCATACAAGGCAAGACTAGAGTCTACAAAAATAAAGTAACACAGACACACACACACACACACACACACACACACACACACACACACACACACAGACACACACACATACGCACACAAACTCTCTCTCTCTCTCCCAGACAACACACACACACACACACACACACACACACACACACACACACACATATATATATATATACATATATATCAAAATATTCGGGCTTCAAATTCAGAATTCATACAAGGCAAGCCTAGAGTCTACAAAAATAAAGTTACACACACACACACACACACACACACACACACATATATATATATATATATATATATGGGAGTAAAATGGGGACATAAATCCACTAGTGTTCCAAAAGACGCAAAAGACCACAAAGAATAAATAATTCATCTTTTGGAACACTCCGTATTTTCTATCTTTATGTATATATATATCACTTCTTTTCATTTCTTTCATTTTTAAAAAGCATTTAAGAATGTTCGGTGAAATAATTCTCTTATATTATCATTAAAGTAATGAATACTAACACATTGTTTTTTAAAAGCACTTGCCATTAAGCATAGGTCTACACACAAACTATTTATATAATTTATATAATACTTAATTGCATATAAATTCCTAAGGAGCAGTACTCAATAATTAGCATTTACTAATCATCTGCCTTGAGAAATTATAAAGTGAGCACGAATGTTAACCTCACATCATTATCAAGTTCCGAATTCGACTGGAACTTGCTTTATTCTTTAACTTCGAGAATTCTATTGCGTTCGCAGAAATCCCTCTATTTTTGCTGCGTTACATTATTGCAGATTCCCGTCTATCTCTGTCTGTAGAGCACCTATCTCGGAATCGCAAGGTTCCAGATTTGATTCCGATCCCCACCAACTCAGCGCATGAGTAGAACAGATTGGGTAATCTAATCTCAGCGGTAAATTGAGGACCTAATGGTTGGTTTGGCGCTTCACCTCAGCAAAAAATCTCCTTGGTCTATTGCTAGCGAAAGGCTGGTAGACTCCCTCGCTGACAATTGGCCACTCCGCTAACTTAACTTTTTACTTACATATAAGAATAAGGTTGTCGCAGCTTAATGGCTATTATCGTAGGAAAATGGATGGCGACCTGAGTTCAAATCCAGTAGGAAGCAGTTTGTACAGAATATAACGCTAACATCCCTTGGAAAGGCATAAATCCATCTATTCTCTCACCAGCTATGGGTAAATAGTAGGGCTTACTGGTCTCTGACTTGATTCTGAAGTATCTAGCAGAAGAAAAACTGAATTCAAGCTAGTTGTATTCAGCGTAAAAAATTGACCTTGTGTCGCATCCTGCTCGTACGGAAAGGTTGGTAAATATATACTAACAAAAATACTATATAGAAGGTGTTGATTTTCATGTTTGGCTGACAGCATTTCTCTGTAATAGCTTAACATTTTCAATAATATTTTGCTAGCACAACTCTTGCTCTGATGTGCCATTGTTTATCAAAATGGAAAACTGAAAAACTGGCTAACTTACAGAATTTCCCAGTAATTGCCTAACACGTTTAACACTATTGGGCTAACACAATTCTTGCTATGATGTGCTTTTGTTTATCAAAAGGAAAACTGCCTAACTTTCAGGATTTCTCTGTAATAACCTGATACTATTGTGCCAGCAAAACTCTAGCTATGATGTGCCATTGTTTATCAAAATTTAAAAAAAAATATGCCAAAACGTATAGGATTTCGCAGTAATAACCAAACACTCTTAACACTATTGGGCCATCACAACCTTTGCTATGATGTGCCATTGTTTATCAAAATGAAAAACTGTCTAACTTATAGGATTTCTCTGTAATTACCTAACACTATTGCTTCGCTTCTCAGTCGGTAGAGCGTTCGGCTAGAAACCGCAAGGTTCTTAGTTCAAACCGGCCCTCGCCAACTCAGCGTATGAGTAGCACAGAGATCTATGCGGTAAAGTAAGGAGCTGATGTAGGTGTGGTGCCGTTTGAACTAAGAACCTTGCGGTTTCTAGCCGAACGCTCTACCGACTGAGAAGCGAAGCAATTGTTAGGTAATTACAGAGAAATCCTATAAGTTAGACAGTTTTCATTTTGATAAACAATGGCACATTAGCAAAGGTTGTGATGGCCCAATAGTGTTAAGAGTGTTTGGTTATTACTGCGATCCTATACGTTTTGGCATATTTTTTTTTAAATTTGATAAACAATGGACATCATAGCTAGAGTTTTGCTGGCACAATAGTATCAGGTTATTACAGAGAATCCTGAAAGTTAGGCAGTTTTCCTTTTGATAAACAAAAGCACATCATAGCAAGAATTGTGTTAGCCCAATGTGTTAAACGTGTTAGGCAATTACTGGGAAATTCTGTAAGTTAGCCAGTTTTTCAGTTTTCCATTTTGATAAACAATGGCACATCAGAGCAAGAGTTGTGCTAGCAAATATTATTGAAAATGTTAAGCTATTACAGAGAAATGCTGTCAGCCAAACATGAAAATCAACACCTTCTATATAGTATTTTTGTTAGTATATTTTACCAACCTTTCCGTACGAGCAGGATGCGACACAAGGTCAATTTTTTACGCTGAATACAACTAGCTTGAATTCAGTTTTTCTTCTGCTAGATACTTCAGAATCAAGTCAGAGACCAGTAAGCCCTACTATTTACCCATAGCTGGTGAGAATAGATGGATTTATGCCTTTCCAAGGGATGTTTAGCGTTATTTCTGTACAAACTGCTTCCTACTGGATTTGAACTCAGGTCGCCATCCATTTTCCTACGATAATAGCCATTAAGCTGCGACAACCTTATTCTTATATGTAAGTAAAAAGTTAAGTTAGCGGAGTGGCCATTGTCAGCGAGGGAGTCTACCAGCTTTCGCTAGCAAGACCAAGGAGATTTTTGCTGAGGTGAAGCGCCAAACCAACCATTAGGTCCTCAATTTACCGCTGAGATTAGATTACCCAATTGTTCTACTCATGCGCTGAGTTGGTGGGGATCGGAATCAATCTGGAACCTTGCGATTCCGAGATAGGTGCTCTACAGACAGAGATAGACGGGAATCTGCAATAATGTAACGCAGCAAAAATAGAGGGATTTGCGAACGCAATGAATT
>CM042142.1:52780067-52782567 GCA_023376005.1 Doryteuthis pealeii
ACATGAAAGACTTGGACATGTTAAGAAAGGGAAACCTCAAAAGAGAACAGAATCACTTATAATTGCTGCACAAAAATAATGCCATAAGGACAAAACTACATCAAAGCGAAAATTGATAAGACCCAACAAAATAGTAAATGTAGACTTTGCGGTAATAGAGATGAGACTGTTAACCATATACTCTGCGAATGTAGCAAACTAGCACAACGAGAATACAAAACTAGACACGACTGGGTTGGGAAGGTGATCCACTGGGAATTATGCAAGAAATTAAATTTGACCACACAACAAAATGGTATATGCATAAACCAGAATCTGTTCTTGAGAACGAAACGCACAAAATTCTCTGGGACTTGAAATTTAAAACGGATCACCTTATCCCAGCAAGAAGACCAGACCTAGTGTTGATTAACAAAAAAGAAAGAACTTGTCAACTGGTGGATTTTGCAGTGCCAGCGGATCACAGGGGTGAAGGTTAAAGGAAAATGAAAAAATTGACAAATATTCTGGACCTTGCCAGAGAACTGAAAAAGTTATGGAATATGAAAGTGAAAGTTATACCAATTGTAGTTGGTGCACTTGGAACAGTCCCAAAAGGATTGGAAAAGGTTTGGAAAGTTTTGGATATCAGAGGAAGGATTGAAACTATTCAGAACACTGCACTGATGCAATCTGCCAGAATACTCAGAAGAGTCCTGGAGACCTGGAGACTTGCTGTCACTCAGACTCCAGTGAAAGACCATCAGCTAACACTGATGTGAAAACTCAAAAGGAATAATAATAATAATTCTCTAGATCATTGAAGTACAGACTCATCACCTAATCCCGGCCAAGAGACCAGACCTAGTGTTGATTAACACGAAAAAGAGAACTTATCATCTCGTGGATTGAAATGAAAGAAAGCAAAAAAAAAAAAAAAAAAAAAAAAAAAAATAGGCAAATACTTGGACCTTGCCAGAGAAACCTTTGAACATAAAGGTGAAGGTCGTACCAATTGTATTTGGTGCCCTTGGAACGGTCCCCAAAGCTCTGGCAAAGAATTTGGGTGAATTGGAAATCAGAGGAAGAATCGAGACCACCCAACCTACAGCACTGTTGAGATCGGCTAGAATACTCAGAAGAGTCCTGAAGACCTGAAGAGACTTGCTGTCACTCAGCCTCCAGTAAACCACCGGCTAAGGCTGGTGTGAAAACCTCAAAGAAATAATAATAATAATAATAATAATAATAATAATGCATGTCAATAGTTATGGAGTTATTTTATGTCTTGAGGTTAGGGAATCGCATTCATCGTACGTTCATATTTACATTTTTTGTGTAGTTTTTTAAAGAGTTTTTTTTTTTTGCATACAATCCTATCGAATACAAATAATTTTTTAACAGACATATATACTACCACTCCGAGTGGACCTGGGAGTAATAGTAATGAATAGCTACTTGATACATCCGAATCTCTAGAACTGGAGCCTTACAATAGATTGCAGTTTAGTGTTATAACCAGAACAATTCTTTCAGTTGGTCTTAATCCTCTTCAGGGGATACAGTCAGCATATTCTAAGCCCCACCGACGAGATCTAGATCACTCTAGCAAAAGTTTAGAACAGTAAAACACAATTAAATACTAAAGACTTTATAGTAAGTATATTCCACCAGAAGTTGCGTGATGTAATGGTTAGTGTCGTAGGAAATGGACTTGTCGACCCAGGTTCAAATCCTGGACGAGGCTGTCTGAATGTCACATTTCGCTAATACACTTGGGGAAGATATGTATCCAACTACTTTCCCTCCAGCTATGGGTAAGTAATATTAAGGCAGACTAGGCTCTTTAACCCTGGCAAGGTAAACAGTCTAAGAGAAGGGAGACTATGAATTCAAACCTGTTAAAGCTCTGCTTTAAAAATTGGTTTTGTGTCACATCCTGCTCGTGCAGAGGATGGTTAATATATATATATATATATATATATATATATATATAATATATAATATAATATATATATATATAATATATATATATAATATATATATAATATATATAATATTATATATATATATATATATATATATATATATATATATAATATAATTATATATATATATATATATATAAATATATATATATATATATATATATATATATATATATATATATATATATATATATATTCCAACAGTATCCATGAAAAAAGGGGGTGAAAAACCCTCCCCACCTAAAAAAAAAACATAATTTAATTTTCGAATTTTTCATTCAATTTTTAAAGATTTTTTATTGTATTATGTAATTTTTAACAAGCCGAAATTCTAGAAAATAATCAGATTTTTCAAAGATATTTTAGGGGCAAAATAATTACATAACTTATGAAAACAAAAAATAATGAAAGTTAAAACAATACGTAAAGGTGACAAGACTTTCAGACCTCTCTAGACTTTAAATATGAGTTAGCTGGGACAGGAAGTTTGAAATTTTAATTTTTAATTTTCTTAGTTTGTAGTTTAATTAGAA
>CM042142.1:52787567-52795067 GCA_023376005.1 Doryteuthis pealeii
AAACATTGACCGCGCTAAAAACAAAACAAAATGAAATAAATTGCATAAAGACATAGCAAAGGTAAATTTGTGGACTGAAGCCGACCAAAGTTTGGAATTTACTCTGATTATTCTCAGGGAAATCTCTGTTTTCCCCGAAATAATATTGGATATGGTGGAAAAATATGTACGGAATTTGATTAAAATTTGTGGATTTAGCAGATTTGAAACTATGCAAAAAGTTGTTTGACGGAGATGCCGGGCGATGGTTGAGTTTAAATAAAGTGGATTAAATTGCTTTATTGAATAAGTAGCGAAAAGAAAGGGAATAAAGATGGCGACGGGTATACTCAGTCGTGTAAAGAAGCAGATCTGCTGTGACTGTGGGCGCCGCCGAACATGTCCTTCAATAAGCAATAAGTACATTGAAAGCAGGTCGATGTAACAGGAATATATTTCTTTTCTTTCTTTTTTTTCCTTAAAATTTGGTTTCTAGTACAAACATATGCGGCCGTGAAAAGGGATGTAAAAGAACGCTGATCGCCATTGTTAAGCTTTGTGTGAAGACAACAGATGTGCGCATGTGCAAAAAACATTTGTAAGAAGATTTCTTGGGTGAATTTGGTTTTCAGTGTTTGAATCATAAAAAAAGAAATAAATAAAATAAATAAAAAATAACAAAACAAAAAAAAAGAAAACGAAAGAAAATTCAAAAAAAAAAGAAAAAAAAGAAAAAAAGGAAGAAAAAATCCCTGAAAAATCTTTGTATATGTCGACTACTTCCTTGATGAAATTTGTGAAAGAAAATGTCATATGTAGAAATGAAACTAAAAAAACAAAAAAAAAAACAAAAAAAAAAAATTCAGGTTTTTTTTCCAACGCAAAATCAGTTTGGAGTATGGATATGAACACTACTGGGAATACAAAAGATTTTAGCACTACGTCAGTAACCACAGTCCAAGTACTTCCTTGATGAAAAATTTGAATAAATTCTGTTAGAAACGGAAGTTGAAAAAAACAACAACTTGCCCTTGCAAAATAAATAAACAAAAAGTTTTTCAAACATCTGAATTTCTGCATTATAGTTACTAGCAAAAATATGCGACTTCCGGGCGCAAGTAACTTGACTTACGAGTTGGAATTCGTTCCACCCTTAACTTAATCCCCACAAAACTCCCTATTTTAAAAAAATATAATGAATTATGTCCTCTTAACTTAATTTACTCGCATATCGAAACAAATTGCCTCATTTGAAATAATCTGAAATGTCATTAATCCGTTCCAATCCCCACAAAACTCCCTATTTTTAGAATGTAATGAATTATGTGCTGTAAAAGTAAAAGAAAGTTGGTGGAATGGCATAATGTCGTTATCAGTCGGACAATGAGGGAGTCTTTCCCCCTTTCCACTAGCGCTAGATTAGGGGGATTGTTTTTGTTGAGATGAGGGTGTCACGCTTACCGTGATCTCCTCTCTTTACCGTACAGGTCTGATTACCCTATCCATGCTACTCATGCGCTGAGTTGGCAGAGACCGGTATCGAACCCGGAACTTGCGATTCTTAGGCGGGTGCTCTACTGACTAAACCAGTCACTTTATGTGCGGCAATGTTTTGACGTTGAATTTTTTATAAAAAATTCTTTTTTCGGCGTAATAAATTTGGAAACTTAAATGTTTTTAGTAAGCTCAGTCGGTAGAGTGTTTGGCTGGGAACTCAAGGTCCCTGGTTCGATACCGGTCATCGTCAACTCAGTGTATGAGTAGCAAAGGGATCTCTGCCGTAAAGTGAGGAGCTGATGGTA
This sequence comes from Doryteuthis pealeii, assembly GCA_023376005.1. NCBI lineage: Eukaryota > Metazoa > Mollusca > Cephalopoda > Myopsida > Loliginidae > Doryteuthis > Doryteuthis pealeii. The sequence continues at coordinate 52,789,349 of CM042142.1, forward strand.
GATGTAGTGCCCCGCCTCAGACGCTTAAAAAATCTCCTTAGTCTAGTGCTAGTGAAAATGGGATAGACTCCCTCGCTGTATGGCTGATACCGACTTTAGGCCACCCTAACGACTTACTGAACTTAATTAATATATACATATCTGAAGATCGCCCGAACCTCAAATTTTACCGCTCAATACAAAGCAAAATATCGACCGAGTAACTGAAAAAACTGGACCATATGATCTTTAGGCATCCCTTTTTGATCTCGATTAAGAAAGGACATGTTTTTTATTTACACCGTCGATATCTGGGTGTTTTAACAGACGATTTTTAGATTTTTAAATTGTAAAACTACCCTAACCCTAACCCTTACCCCTAACCCTAACTCCTAACAAACAACCGGATAGTGTAAATGAAAAAATGCCCTTTCTTAATCGAGATCAAAAAGGGGTGCCTAAAGGTAATATGGTTCGAAAAACTTGTAAGTTGAGACACTCGTAAGTCAAAGTAGCGCTGTAATTAAGTTTTAATGTGATTAAATATTTCATTAAATTAGAAAAACAAACGAAACTAAATATTAATCCATAACAAATTACTCTTAATTAAATTTAATATGAATTGATATCTATATACATTCATACATAGGATTGCTTTTAATATGTTTGATAATAAAACAACATTAGAAATCAATAGTGCTAAGTAATTATTTATTAAAACCAGTTTTGTTAAAACTAGTGTGCGAATTATCCACCACATATCCTATGTAAACCTTTATTTCTTAGTAATATATTTATTATGTGATAGATATCAATGCAATACGTAAGTACATATAAATGCACTGTCCCCATTCGTATATATATATATACATATATATATATATAATATATATATATATATATATATATATATTGGTAGTCTTTTATTAGTATTGGAGAATTGAAAATAAAGTGCTCGATTACGAGTGTAAGAGCTGTATTTAGTTATTTATCATAGTGTACAATACATTTAAGGTGCCATTGTTACCATTGGTTTCCATGCAGCATGTTAGCCACCTTTCGTCAAGAAAACGCGCCTGTTAAAAAATACAGTCAAAGTCAATTCATTTATATATGCACGTATGTTCTGTTGTTAGTCGGCGGGATCTTCTTATTTTCCGGGTTACCAAAACCGAAAACTGAAACGTGCAGACAGGAACGAATGAAAGCAAAAAATTCAACATCCGGAATAGGCAAATTCTTGACCTTCATCTAGATTAGCAGAAGGAAGGAAAAGCAGGAAGACAGGCGGCAGGCGGGATATGAAGGATGCGTGCTGAAACACACGAGTCCAATAACGTCAAGATACACGCACAAATTTACAAAAAACAAAAAAACAAACAAAACGGAAAATAAGGGTGGCTAACATGCTGCCTGGAAACCAATGGTAAAAACCAATGGCACCTTAAATGTATTGTACACTATATATATATATATATATATATATATATATATATATATATATATTATAAAAAAGAAGTTCCGCAAAATTTATTATGTTTTTAGAAAAAAAATTTTAAGAATAAAAATTTTTTTCTAAAAATATAATACATATTGCGGACCTTCTTTTTTTTTTATTATAAAATATTGAATTTTCTCCCGTTGGATCCAGAAATACATTCATATATATATATATATATATATATATATATATATATATATATATATGTTTTCAACACTGAGATTTGCCTGAAACCTTTACGATTTTTTCAGAGCTTAACAATCAGTTCTTTTTGCAAATTTATCAAATCCTTACCTCGTGCTATGATGATAAAGTTCTTGCGCGAATATCAATTACAGAATGTTCTGTTTGTTTTTTAGGCTGAAAGTAACAACTGATAACATTATTGGAACATTCTAGAATATTCGACTTGAATTATCTTGGGTATTAAAGCAATTTAAAAGTTTTAAAATCTGAAATTTGATTTTTTTCACCCAATAAAATGGATAAAGGTTTAGTTTGTTTTTTTTTTAAATTTTTTTACGGCATATCAACCTCAGTGAGTCATTTACTGCCGATAAAGTTTTGAAATAAATTATATTCTTAATACAATTTTTTTTATGAATACATTTGTTTATTTAACCCATAGATGGGACCCTAACAGGTACTACCACTTCGGGTCAGAGTGGACCAGGGAGCAATGGTGATGAAGGGGTGATCCACATTCCCCAAACCTTCATAACTGGAATCTCACGATTGGATAGAGTTTAACGTCATTCCCAGGACATGTAGACCCTCAGTCACCGCCTTCTAGCACCCATATGATAAAAAGGGGTTGGGGCTTGCCATAAGGGCAATAGGGTTGGGAAAATCATATAGGTGCTAGGGCTTGACATGACCAGCCGATTGATCGGACAGGGCCTCTCCGACCTCCCGTTTAGCCCAAGATAGGGTCAAAATGGAGTATTGCAAGTCATGAACTCTCATCCACCTGGGCTCTATCCTTAAGCATCACGGGTCGCCACCCACGGTTAACAGGTGGCCCCATTGGGGAGTCTTACCCCTCTGCAGAGGTGCAGTTGGTTGCATTCTAACGCCCCTGCCGACAGGTCAGATGTATAAAGGGGATTTATTTATATTAAAATAATTTTTTCTGTTTTCTGTACATATTTAATTATACATCTGTGTATAGTAAATTATATGAAAAGTATGTTAGTAGAAAATACGATAAATCAAATATGCTTATGTGCACGAATATTTGTTCTTCCCCGCTGTATACAATAAACTAGAAGCAGCTACCCGGCGTCGCCTCGATAGAGACGGAGAATTAAAAAAAAAGTCGTTTCGCAGATTCACTATTGTTGAATCGCGAGTTATATCCTCACGGGATGCCCCATTAAAATCCCCACACACAAAAAAAAGACCTGGAGTTGATCCAGCCACCCTGAAAAGAAAAAGTAATGTTTACTATTTAAAATATCAAATGCAAAAAAAAAAAAAAAATCCATGCTGTTTTCATTTAAATTTCATTTTTAATTATCTTTATGAATATAAATCAAATCTTCATTATTTTTGCCCAAAAAGCAAGATCTAGTGATAGTAAATGTATATATATTTACTTTGTCGTTAATTATTTTATTTTCATAGTTTCCTCCGGACATACATATACACAAACTGCCCTTTATATATGTATAGATGGTGTTTCAAATTGCATTCTATGCACAATTCTAATCATATATATTTCATGGCTTTTGTTTTATACAGTATTCTCTTTATTTATAAATATTTTGAATAAAATAACCCAGACATTTGCCATATGCCCGCATCAGCTATGTTTAGTCTTGTCACGGCAAAATATACGTTTTCACACACACATACATATACGCACATATGCAGAGAGAGAGAGAGAGAGAGAGAGAGAGAGAGAGAGAGAGAGGAGAGAGAGAGAGAGGGGGGGGCGGAACAATCAAACATACACATACACATATATACACACACCAAAAAACATACAAACAAGCAATTATACACAGGTACAAACAAATCACACACATCTAAACACATATGTGCCCACAAAAATATACAAACAAACGTGTGCACACACAAACGAATACACACAGATATAGAAACAAGCATACGCAATCAAGCCAAAACACAACACACACACACACACACACACACACACACACACACATACTATCTCTCTTTTTTCTCTCCCCTCTCTTTCTCTCTCTCTCTCTCTCTCTCTGTCACTCAACCACGCATCCACACACATGTAACCAAAAAGCAAATGCAAAAACAAAAGCACAAGTAAATATGTTGTGTATATAAAAACGAGAGAGAGAGAGAGAGAGAGAGAGAGAGAGAGAGAGAGAGAGAGAGAGAGAGATCTACAGAAACACAATGGCCACACACACACACACACACACACACACACACAGAGAGCGGGAGGAGATAGATAGAGAGAGAGAGAGAGAGAGAGAGGAGAGAGGAGAGAGAGACTGCGATACAGAAAACACAATGGCCACACACACACACAGAGTGAGAGAGAGAGAGAGAGAGAGAGAGAGAGAGAACACAATGGCCACACACACACAGAGCAAGAGAGAGAGAGGGACAGAGAAGAGAGGGGGAGGGAGAGAGAGAGATACAGAAAACACAATGGCCACACACACCACACAGAGAAGAGAGAGAGAGAGAGAGAGAGAGAGAGAGAGAGAGGAGAGAGACTGCGATACAGAAAACACAATGGCCACACACACACAGAGAAAGAGAGAGAGAGAGAGAGAGAGAGAGAGAGAGAGAGAGAGAGGGGGAGAAACAAACATGCACAGCTAAATGCTCGTTGCGCACATGCGCACTTCTGCACGCCTGACCACGGTGGGGGGGTAGGGGCACACGTTTGCGCTCGTACGCCCCCTTTCTCATTTATATTTTTAGTTAAACCAAGCCACTGATTATTTGCCAAAGCTACTTTAACCAGATTGTAACGAGTCTCTTAGTCTCTTCCCCCCCTCTCTCTCTCCTCTCTCTCTCTCAGTGGGTGTGTGTGGCCATTGTGTTTTCTCTCTCTCTCTCTCTCTCTCTCTCTCTCTCTCTCTCTCTTGTGGCCATTGTGTTTTCTGTATCTCTGTCTCTGTCTCTTTCTCTCTATTTCCATCATCCACTGCAATTTACAATCGGGACGGAATCCTCAAAAGAGTATTTGTTATTTGAAATAATTATCGAAATAAGACGAAACACAACATTGGATGCAATGTCAATCTCCCCGGTAATTGTCAACAATAGATTTCAAGCTAACGTTTAAAATTGCTTCCGGACGAAGAGCTTGAATAATTTGATAGAAATATTTCCTCTGTTGAAATTCCATCTCAAATTTAACCATCGAAACCAATAGCGTAAACAAGGATCCTTGAAGACAATTTCTTGGATTTTCTTTATACATATATATATATGTGCAGGTATATATATATATATATATATATATATATATATATATATATATATATATATATATATATATGTGTGTGTCTGTGTATTCATTGACTTTCTTTGGTTGATTTGTGTTTGGTGTCTAACGAAAATAAATAACAGCGAAACCCTCTCGATTCAGTTCATTTAGCGAGACGGGTCCACTCGTTAGATCAGTTGTTGCAAACTTTTCCCATCAATTATTTATAGCTAGATCATTGGTCAACAAAAGGACTCGGCTTTAACTAAATTCTTTCTGTTTTCAAATACATCATCTTAGACGAGTCAAGTGAACTGAATGAATGTCGATGACGGACGGCTGAGTTTAACTGCGTTTATTTCTCTTTCGCCCCCATTGAATGCATTTAACTGGTAAAATAACAAAAGACCTAGGAGAAGTCGAGCTTGATGAGATGTGGAACAAATTATTGTTTAACACAGCCTATAACACTAAAGGTAGGGTCTGACACAAGGGCAGGTTTTAAGAGGAGGTCCCAAAGCGTACGAATAAACAGTTGAAGGCAGTGCCAAAAATAGCTCGTCTCCATCGGCATTACCCGTTTGGATCGCTTTGGTCAATGTAGCAGGTACAATCTGGGTGTAGAGCCTTTGAGGGTGAGCTAATTCACTTTATATATATTATATATATATATATATATATATATTATATATATATATATATATATTCCTAAATAAATAGTGTTCACAATCAGTGATATATATATATATATATATATATATATATATGTTTTCAACGCTGAGATTTGCCTGAAACCTTTACGTTTTTTTTTC
>CM042142.1:52800067-52805067 GCA_023376005.1 Doryteuthis pealeii
TATCTTATCTCTTAACAATGTCTCTATTAAAGTCTATCTCAGTTAGATATGCCGCAAAATATGTATCTTGAAAAAGTAAAGATTTACATAGTATATGGTAGGAATTATTTGCATAATGATTTTAACAAAATTGTGTTTAATAAATGATTATTTGCTATTACTGATTTATAATAAAATCATGTTATTCTCAAATGTATTGAAAGCAATACTATGTATGATTTTTATAAAGAAATCAATTAAAATAACATTAAAATAAGTGTAATATTTTTATATTCGTATTCATTTAGTGTCGTTAATCTTTCTAATTAAAGATATTTTATTATAAGATTTTTGCATGTTTGTTTATTTTAGAAGCATTGTTGGGTAAGGTATATATTGATATTTATATTTTTGCTTGAAGGCAATTACAATGCGCATATCGCATAAAATTCGATAATTATAGAAGATAATAATGACAAGTGAATTTCGCAAAAAATTACTCGGTGTGTAGAATATCGTACAGACTGTTTCAACTTTATTATTTTATTATATTAAAACTAAATTACTTTTTTAACTCAGTCCTTCACTAAATCACTCTTTCTTTAACCCACCCCCTCACTAAATCTGTTGTAGAGGAATTAATACCCCTACAGGATGGACTGGCTAATAGCCTTATAATAATCGACGTAGCAGTGATATTCGGACAAAATCCATGCGTTTGACTACTCATATTTGACCCTCCTCATTCTTGTATGTTTGTCTTTGTGAATTGTTCTACTTCTTGTTTTTATGTAATAAGTAACGGTTAGCACGAGATACAAGTGCTGAATAAAATACATCCCAAGCACACTATTTCTCTGTGTATCTTTTACCACCTCAACGATATAATAAAATCTTTCTTTCTTTAACCCACTCCCTCACTAAATCATTCTTTCTTTAACCCACACACTCTCTAACTCACTCATTCATTAAACAACTCTTTCTTTTAATATCTCACACACTCTCTCTTTCGCTCACTATCTCACTTTTTAAACGGGAAGCTTTCTGTGAGCCACATTTAGTCTATTATATTAAAACTTAAATCCTAGCACCGAGGGGGACGCATACTTTTGCTAATCTTATTATAATGGAGATTGTGTGTTTTTCTGTCTGTAACCGAAACTATATTACTACTCAAGTCACAATTCCCTTCGTTATTTACATCACATTCTCCATGATTCTATTTATATTTAAACCTCAATTATTAATAAAATTGCTTCACCTTTGTATTAGTGTTGTCCATATCTACATACAAATAACATGCAATTGTATTTATATATACAAAAAATAGCGGTTTACAGTGTGAATGGGGAGGCTAATTTGCATATTGATATAAAAAATGTGATTTTATTAAATATGTGCTTAGCATTATTGATTTCAAATTGTTTGGTTTTATTTTAATGAATATAAGCAAAAATCTCTTCTATGAATCTTAAATGAAATCTATTAACAAGAAAAAATAAATGTCATTTTATTCTTTATTTCCTAATTTAACTAAATTGTTAAATAAGTAAAATTCAGCAATGAAAGACAGGAGTGATGGAAGAGTAAGTTTCATTTCTATTTTTCTATTATACCCCCACTCTGTTACATATCTTTTTATCTTCCTTCTTATTAGACTTTCTAATTTAATACGATATTTCATTACATTAAAACTTAAATACTTGCACCCGGAGGGTGCATATATTTGCTAGTACACTTAAAAAAAGAAATGACTCCAATGTTCTTCTTTAATGTACAGATTAGTTAAATAATAAAATTAGGGAAAATTTAGCATTGAAAGCCGGGAGTGATGGCTTTAAGTAGCTTCCAAGATGTTTTATTATTTTATGTTTTATGTTTTATTATTCAATATTATCGTTTCAAGTAATATTAACGTAATGATTTAATTTTAAATGTTTTTTTATTAATCGTTTTTTTTTCTTGCTGTGCCCAATATTAATATTTATTTTAAATATTTACCCCCCCCCCCAAAAAAAAAGTAAGTCACTAAAATAAAAAAAATATCAATAATTGTTTCGTAAGTCTTTCTAATCTAATATATTACTTTATTAGATTAAAACTTAAACATTTTCCCCGGCGGAGAGCACAGATTTTGCTAGTATGAATGATGAATGTAGTTTGGTATATTTATAAATAAAGAGTGCTCAATATCAGTGATAAAGCATATATAGACTAAAGTTACAATAGAATAAACAGATTCATTATATATATTAGTACAAAATAAAAAAAACGACCCCCGGGCGATGTAAAAATAGATTTTTGAAACATATTGCCTGAGAGGTGGGAGTAAAAAATTCAATATCAGCAAGTTTGTACCCTAAGTAAGTAAAATCATCAAATTCATTAAAGGATTGAAAAATAAACAATTTAAAATGTAAACTTTAAATATGTATTAAAATAAAACACACTATATATAGATATATGATACCAGTCATGTATTTATTAAAACTTGTTAAAAAAAACAATAAGGACTGTCTAATGTTGCATGTTCAAATTTTGAATGTGTTCTGTTATGACGATTTTGGGTAATGTGACGTAGGCAGTGACGTAATTTTTGTTACAGACAAAAACCGGAAGCGAATCTCCATTATTAATATATATATATATATATATATATATATATATATATATATATTGTGTGTGTATGTGTGTGTGTGTGTGTGTGTGTGTGTGTGTGTGTGTGTGTAAATATTCAGAGGTAGTTTTTATACATGGATAAATAAATAATTTTGCCTCCGTTTGAGAGTTTTGGTTTTTATATATTGAATATATTAAATTCAGCAATGTTATTTTCAAGGGAGATAAAACGTGAAAACTTGAAGATAACATTTTTTTATTGCCCTGATGATGCCTAATATATCTAAGAGATACAAAAACCTAAAAGATCGAACGTAGGTATAACTATTTATTCATTAATAAATAAACATATATGAATATTTGTTTTTTCATGTTTTCTATACTTACATACTCTCTGAATTATTTCCATCTTCCTATATATATATATATATATATATATATATATATATATATATATATTCGGTCCTTTCCTTGACCATTTGTGCGTTTCTTATTTTTTCTCCCCCTCTCTCTCTCTCTCTCTCACCCTCAGTATGTCTTTATTTTTTGTCTCTCTCTTCGTCAGTCTCTATCTGTCTCCCAAGTAAGATCTAACAGTAATTTCATTATAATAGAGATTATGTAACTGACTGTCTGTAACCGAAACTATGTCCCCACTGACGTAACGATTTAGTTAGTTATTTAAGTTATATTCTCAACAATTATGAAATAGTTATTATTCAATCTTAATTAGCATCTTATTCATTAATGTCTATTAAACTCTGGCTAATTTAGATTTACCGCAAAACTGCCCGTATTATTAATGCATTTTAAATCCTAAAATATGTGTTATATATATCTAATAAATAAAGATTTGCACAGTATATGGTGGGAATAATTTGTGTAATGATTTTTCCAATACTGGGTTTAATAAATAGTTGTTTGCTGTTATTGATTTCTAATACTGTCATGTTATTCTCAAACATATTAAAAGCAATCCTATATATTATTTTATATAGAAATCAATTAAAATAACACTAAAATAAGTGTAATATGTTTATATTCGTTCTTATTTAGTTCCTTTAGTCTTTATAATTTAATATAATATCTTATTAAATTAAGATTTAGATACTTGCGCCCAGGGGGTGTATACTTTGGCTAGTCTGACTCATAAATATTCTCAAAATCCAGAATTGTTCCCTTCCTTTTCTTTCTCTCTTTATTTCTTTCTTACTTTCTTTTTTTTTTTTTTGGTCTCTCTTTCTCTAGTAAGATCTAAGAAGAATTTATAAACCAGAATAACAAATATCCTCTTCACAAACAAAGCTGTTGGATATAGAAGAACGACTTACACTTTTTTTAAAAATCAGGTGTCTTGTGTTTAAATAGACACAAAAGACAAAAAAAAAAAAAAAAAAAAAAACTCGTGAAATTGTTTTACTTGATTGGTCTGAAACATCACCAACAAAATATAAAGATATAAAAAAAGCACTGACCAAAAGTTCGTTTGGGGAAATCATTCTTTTATTTAGACTATTCTCCTGCCGCGATCACTTGACAGGTGCCCAATGTATGTTAATAGTTAATTAACAGTAAAATATTGTACCGAGACTTGTTAACGGTTGATATCACAGTGGGTGGAATTCTTTTTTTCTTTTTCTTTGTCTTATTTTTTTTTTGGGGGGGGGTCTATATTTGTCGCAACCAACTTTCAGGTTGAACAAAAAAAAAAAAAAAGATGAGAGATGATAAACAAACAAAAACATCCATCATCTTGGAAATGTTCTGCTCAGAAAACGCCATGACCATTCCTAATTAAATAAAAAAACAAATGCCGAAAAAAGCAACGAAGTTCTTCTTTAGCCGAAACTTCGAATATTCGGTCATTTCCGGTATGCAATGGCAAAGTCGAGTGAGTCGCCCGTTGGCGGCAAGCAAGCGAACAAGCGAGCAGACATTACTTTTTTGTCTTAGAACCAATCTCCCCTGGACTCGCGGTTCCTGCGGCGTTCGAGGAATACAACTAGTGAATATTTAGACACTGTTTCCAACACGGAACTTCTCGCAGAGGACGCAACCTATCAACGTTTACCATAATCGATTGACAGCTCGGCTGGGTACATCATGTATGGCGGATGGACAAACACCGGCATCGTAAAAGGTCACCTTATATGGCCATCGAAAAAGATGCTACGTGTAATGGAGACTGGGTCGTTTCTCTTCATCGCGAATACGTATATGTAACAGACACACACACAGACACACACGCGCACAGACAGACACATACACACTCACACACACATACGCACACACACACACACACACACACACACACACACGATCTATTAACCAAAAGTTCAGTAGAATTAAACAGAGCAATCAATTGATTCTTTTCGTAAAATATATAAGAGTTTCCCACGTCT
>CM042142.1:52810067-52817587 GCA_023376005.1 Doryteuthis pealeii
AATATCAAGAAATGCACCCTCTGGTACAATTATTTAAATCTTAATATAATTGAATATTACATTGAATTAAAAGACTAATGCAATTAAATAAGAACACAACTAAATGACACTTATTTTACATTATTCTAATTGATTTTACGTATGAAATTATACATAGGAATGCTTTTAATACGTTTGAGAAGAAAACTATAATAATATATATCAATAACACCAAATAATTATTTATTAAATCCGGTTTTCTTAAACCAGTATAGAAATTAACCACACCATATATTATATAAACGTTTATTTCTTTGTGATATATAAGATACATTGCAGAATTTTAAACATACTAATGACATGGATTGTTTTGGGGCAAATCTATTTCAGCTGGACCTTATAAGAGACATTGTTAATGAATAAGATGCTAATTAAGATTAAATAATGATTATTTAATTATTTAATAGTCATTGAGAGCATAACGTAAATAACTAAGGGAATTGTGACCTTGGCGGTGACGTAGTGTCATTTACAGACATACATACACACAATCTCCATTATAATAAGATATATATTATATATATATTATATATATATATATATATATACATATATGTACATTTCGACCTATTAGGTCTCATCAGCAAGGTTATAGATATGGGAGACTGCTCCGTGTGTGACTCGAAACCTCGACTGTCAAGCTGACAGGCGAAGTCTCTAACCGTTTATTGGGTTACGGTTTTAAGGGAATAATGTTGTTTTTTATTACGTATTGCTAAAAAAAAGCAACAAAAAAAAACAAATTACTATGCATTTAATGTTGAAAAATATTTTTAAAACTAAGTTTAATTGAAATTATACATTGCAATACTAACACAAACAACTGTCTCAATAATAGATTCAATAATTAATTTCAATGGTTAATTAAATGTATAGTAATTTGGGTTTTTTGTTGTCTATTTTTTTAAAGCAATACGTAATTAACAACCTTAATCCCCTAAAACCGTAACCCATTTCCCAAAATGTTAATTCATAGACTGTAGTTAAACTGTCATTGGGTACCCACCAAAAACTTTCCGTTTTAATTTTCCGACCTAAATCAGAAGTCAGCCATATAATATATATATATATATATATATATATATATATATATATATCGCTTAATATTGATTTTTACTCTGGCGACATGACGCTCACTCTGTGCTTCCAGTTACAAAATTACGTTTTGCCTTTTGGGACTTGCTTGTGTTCAAAGGTGTTCCGACATCGTACTGTCATAATAGAAGCGAGCAAGTACAACTGCGAGTCTCTCGTTTAGACAGCGCAATACAGCGTTATTTATTTATAGCTCCTCGGTGCAGACCTAGTGAAATTGTGAATATCAAAGTCTCCCTAGGGAGGGGGGAGCAAGGTCCAAAAATAAAGATAATTAAAGGCGAACGCTGAGCAGGAACAGGCACCCAAGATGTCGACTTCCGGGAGTGCTTCAAACTTCATCGTCTATAGATTAGTTACTCTCTGTAGACATCTGTCAATATTGAAGTGACAGTGGGAGACGGAGGAAGGTCAAGTGAGAGGGGGGGGGCAAAGTGGGTCAGCGAAAAAAGAATGAAGAGAGAGAAATGAAGAGAGAGAGAGAGAGAGAGAGAGAGAGAGAGAGAGAGAGAGAGAGAGAGAGTGTGTGTAGGGTAAAAGCAAGAGATGTGTTGAAGAAAGAGAGAAGTAGGGAATGAATCGTCATGAAGTGAAAAGGAAGAGAGGATTGGAACTGAGAGAGAGAGAGAGAGAGAGAGAAGAGAGAGAGAGAGAAGAGAGAGAGAGAGAGAGAGAGAGAGAGAGAAGAGATTGTTAGCACAGCCGAAAGGTAGAGCAAAAAAAAGAGAACAAAAATATAGATAGATATATATATATAGAGAGAGGGAGAGAGATGGAGACAGAGAGACAGAGACAGAGAGAGACAGAGAGAGACAGAGACAGAGAAAAAGAGAGAAAGGGAGAGTGAGTGTGTGTGTGTGTGTGTGAGAGAGAGAGAGAGAGAGAGGAGCTATGAAATTGATCAGCATTAAGTCAAAAGGACGATAGAGAGAGAGAGAGAGAGAGAGAGAGAGAGAGAGAGAGAGAGAGAGAGAGAGAGAGAGATTGAGGGGGGACAAATAAGAGAAAGCGAACAAAACAGAGAAGGAGGATAAGACAAAGAAAGAGTAATCAGAAAAAATAAAGAAGACCCCCCCATACCCTCTCTGACCCAAAGTGATAGTACATGTTAGCTCTTTTCCTACCTTTACCTGCTCACATCGGTTCTCATACAACATACAAGGACAGTACAAAAACTGATAGTTAGCTCATTATAATTGAGTAGAAGGACTAAGATTACAATAATAAGAGGACTTGATTTGAATAGAATGATTTGGTTTGTTTGGTTTGTTTTGTTTTACGGCATATCAACCTCAGTGGGTCATTTAATGCCGATAAAGTTTTGAAATAAATCAATTCTTAAGGGATAATACAATTTTTTTATAAATACATTTTTCTATTTAACCTATAGATGGGACCCTAACAGGTACTACTACTCCGGATCTGAGTGGACCAGGGAGCAATGGTGATGAAGGGGTGCTCCACATTACCCAAACCTCCAAAACTGGAACCTCACCATCAGATAGAGTTTAACGTCATTCCCAGGACATGTAGACCCGCAGCCACTGCCTTCTAGCACCCATATGATAAAAAGGGGTTGGGGCTTGCCATAAGGGCAATAGGGTTGGGGAAATCATATAGGTGCTAGGGCTTGACGTGACCAGCCGATTGATCGGAGGAGGCTTCTCCGACCGACCGTCTAGCCCAAGATAGGGGCCAAAGTGGAGTATTGCATGTCATGAACTGCTCATCCACCTGGGTTCTATCCTTAAGCATCACGGGTCGCCACCCACGGCCAACAGGTGGCCCCATTGGGGGAGTCTTACCCCTCTGCAGAGGTGCAGTCGGTGCATTCTAACGCCCCAACCGAGAGGGCGATGAATAGAATGAGTTCTACGGTAAATAGATAGTGAACTTTGAAATATCCCGTCATACAGGTAAAAAATTCCAAGAACATTTGGCAGGTAAGAAGTTAGGTTTCCATTTATGGGTTAAATAGTTCACTTTAAAAATAATTCGTATTATATTAATTAACTTGATCGATTTTTTTAGATATTTTTCTTTTTGTGTAAACATTTGTTCAAGCGCAGAATTAAAAAAAAATTAAATATTCGATTTTGAAAGGCTCCAATTCATTATTTTCACCTAGATATATTTTAAGAGGCACATGGTGTAATAGTTATCGTCGTACGAAATGGACATGATGAGACGAGTTCAAATCCTGGACGAGGATGCTTGTATTTCACATTGTACTAATATCCTTAGGACAGGTATGCATCCAACTAATGTTATGGGTAAATAGTAGGGAAAACTGGGCGTTTTAACCTTATCTAGGTAACCGGTCTAGGAGAAGGGAAACTCTGAATTCAAACCCGCTTAATAAATTGACCTTGCGTCACATTCTGCTCGTGTGGAGGGCTTAGTAAATATATATATTTTTGAGCTTTTTAAAACAAGGCTATCTAAGAAAGGTGATAGGTTGAAACACCCTAAACAAAAATTTAAAATAGAATTGCCCGGATTTTGGAGTGCGCATCTTTACATATATAAAGGCAATTGTATGTATGCATATATGTTCTGAGGAAACTATGAAATAGAATAATTAAGACAGTATATATATATATTTATATATATAATATATATATATATATAATATATATATATATTATATTAAATATGTATTTAATCTAATTATTTGATTATTATACATTGAGCTCTCTTTAGAGATTTATAAAAATCCTTGTATGAATATATGTTTGCACCTACAGGAGCATACATTATGATTATACAGTGAGATTTTGAGGATCCCAGGTGGAATCATCCTTAATACCAGTCATTAGGATACCTTACATATATATATATATATATATATATATATATATATATATATATATTATATCAGAGCTTGCTTTTTGTGCAAAAGTAATGAAGATTTTATTCATATTTGGGGAAAAAATTCCTGACGTCCACCAGGTCTTTATACGTGAGGGATTTTATGGGGCATCCAGCAAAGATTCAACACGTGATTATAATAATAGATCTGCAAGAGTAAATTTTGTACCCCCATCTCTATCCAGGCGACGCCGGCTAGCCGCTTCTAGTCTAACAAAAGAGAAAATTTTCCACAGTAATCGTCGCCCGCCTTTAGAAGCGAAGGAAATAAAATGGCTTATCCATAACGCATTCTTTTGTGCTTTTCTACTGTACATTTTATGATAACATCGTTACGATTAGCATATACAGAAATAAAACTACATACACGTGTAACAATTATAAGTATCTTCTTATATATTTAAAATTTAAAAAAAAGATTTAGCCACTTCAAGAGGATTATTTTCGTACAAGTCATTCTCTGTCTTATCAAAACTTCCTGGGTCGATAAACTCTTCTGCCGCTAAAGTAAACTTTAAAGTAATGCGTGAAATCAAAAATGAAAAGTAGGTTTAGTAAATATCCGTTTAGGATAGGTAAAAAAAAGTTACGCGTATTTCCTCTTATTTTAATCTCTAGTTTTTTTTTTATTCGTTTATCTCTTTCTTTCGTCTTCTTGAATCTTCATTTCTCTCTTTTTTCGTATTATTTTTTTTTTTTACTCTCGCTTTTCTCTCTCTTCTCTCACTTTCTCTTTCTGTTCTTCTCGCTTTTTCTTGCTTTTCTTTCTCGTTTTCTTTCTCACTTCTCACTCTTTTCCCTCACTTTTTCTCTCGATTCTCTTTCTCTCTCTCTCTCTCTCTCTCTCTCTCTCTCTCTCTCTTCTCTCTCTCTCTCTCTTTTCGCTAATCTCTCGCTTTTCTCTCTGTTTTTTCTTTGATTTCTTCTTCCTTTCTTAACATTCTTTTTCTTTTGTTTATTGCTCGCTTGGTTTTTCATTATTGTTCTATTTTCGTCATTATTATATCATTTTTCTTGTTTGTTTTCTTCCTTTTCTCATTTGCAACACTTCCTTCAATTTTCCCTTATCTCTTTCTTTCGGTGACTTTTTTTCGATTATTCCATCTTTTTTTCTTTATCTCTTTCTATCATCATTCATTTTTTCCTCCCGCTTCTTCTTTTGTCCTTTCTTCCTTTCTCGCTTTATCTTTCTTTTTAAAATATTTCTCTAGCCTATTCTTCTTCTTAAATTACCTTACGTTTTCTCTCGCTTCTTCTTATTTTTCTATTCTTTCTTTTCTTTCTCTCTTGTTTCGTCTTCTTTCTTTTCTCTCTTTATTTCTTCTTTCTTTCTTTCTCTCTTTGTTATTTCTTCTTTACTTTCTTCTCTTCTCTTTGTTATTTTCTTCTTTCTTTCTTTCTTTCTCTTTTGTTTCTTTCTTTTTATCTTTCTCTCTATTATTACTGTATCTTCTTTCTGTTCTTTCTTTCTTTCTTTCTTTCTTATCTTCATCTATATAACTTATATTATTATATTGAGTTTTTTCTTTTCTTTCTCTCTTTGTTTCTTTCCTTTCTGTTCTTCTCTCTTTGTTCTGCTCTTTGTTCTTTCTTTCTTTCTTTTCTCTCTTTCTTTCTCTGCTTTGTTCTTGTCTGTTCTTTCTCTCGTTTCTTTCTTCTCTTTGTTCTTTTCTTGTCTTTCTTTCTTTCTTTTTCTTTCTTTCTTCTCTTTTGTTTCTTTCTTTCGTTTTCTTTACTTTCGTCTCTTGTGTTCTTGTCTTTTCTTTCTCTTTCTTTCTCTCTGTGGTTCTTTCGTTTCTTTGTCTTTCTCGTTCTCTTTCTGTTCTTTTTCCTTTTCTCTCTTAGTTTTGTCTTTCTGTTTCTTTCTCCGTTTCCTTGCTCCCCCCTCCCCTCCCCTTCTCTGTTTTTTCTCATCCTTTCGTTTGTTTCTTTTTTCTTTGTCTCTCTTTTCTCGTCTCTTTGTTCTTTTTTGTTCGCTTGTTTTTCTTTCTTTTCCTTCGCTTAATGATTGTTCTTGTTGTCTTTTTACATTAACGCGATAGTCTCTCACGCTATCCTTCTGTGTCGATTTCTTTGTGCTCAAAAAGTGTTAAGTTTGTCTGTTTGGGGGAAGGGTTTCATGTTTCGTCTGTCTTGAAAAATATACTTTCATTCTTTTCTTTTAACTTTTTGTGGGGGAGGGGGCTCTTTTTTTTTTTAAAAATTTTTTTTTTTTTTTGTGCATATCTTTTTCAGTTTTTAATTCTTTTGAAAGGTTCATTTCAAACCAAGCGAAAAAAGAAAATAATTACTTTTGTGTTTTTCTCTTTTTCAAAAAAAGCAAAGAATGATACAATCCCCATTCGTTGGTTCATTTTTTTTCCTGCATCAAACTCTTTGTGTCCGCTAGTCTTTACGAAAACTTTGCAAGTAGAAACGAATGATGATTTTCCCTCTACTACCTCACGCACCATTTCTATCAGCAGCCCCTGGTCTTGCTAAAATGAAAAACGTGTACAAGAGAAAGAGACCTGACTGGGAATTCAATACTAGATTTCAAAAAGGAAATAATTATGTTCGGCTTGACTGTCTGTTTATGCCAATAAAATCATTTTCGGTAGAGAAGAAGGACTTACCAATCGCGAAGCAGTCCTTCGAAAAAAATAAGTGCATAAAGGACATACGAAAGCAGAAAACAAAAAAACAACAAAAACAAGGAAAAAGCAAAACAAGTGAGAGAAAATTAGGAACGAGTAGAAGAAAAAAAATAGAAATGTTTTAAAAAAAAAAGACCGGCGTAAGGGATTTAAGGTTCTTTTCTAAAAAAGATTTAGTTTTTAATAGAAAATTTCTGGGCGAAAAAAAAACAAACTTTTTTTAGATATGTAATTTTTTTTTGGAAAAATTCTGGGTATGATTCTTGATACCAAGTCAGTTTAGTAGAAAACTACTTTACGGTGTTTTTGGGGAAACCTGAGACTACCGCTCGCAACTGTTCCAAGTCTTGAAAAGAGGATTTCCAATGCGAAAGAAAATCTATAATTTCAAGGATACCGCCATAGAATAAATATTAAATTAATTTCCTTTCATCGAAATTAAAGATATTTGCACTTTCGAGAACGTAATTGTGGAAAGGTTTATAACTATGGAACTTTAAATATATGCACAAGTTTCGTTTTAATATCTGCACTGGACGTTGAATGGCTTTCATTTGATTGATTCTAAATTTTTTATAAAGTTTTTTTATGCGCAATATTAATTGAAATATTAAAACTTGAAGGCAGAAAGAAGGGTTAAAAAGATTCAAAATGAAAGTTTTTAATATTGCGGGGTACGGGTAAATAATATTATATGACTCTCTGGGAAAAATATATTTCATTGCCTTTTCCCATAAGTTAATAAATTATTTCCTGCTAATACAGGTAAGTGGTCCCTGGGTATAAACGGGGTTACTGGCATTGTTATAGTGAAGTTCCATATGATTTTGGAAGTATGCGTGAGGGCGTTGAGTTCCTTTGATGGCCATTACTGTGAGG
>CM042142.1:52817687-52830187 GCA_023376005.1 Doryteuthis pealeii
ACCATAGAAAAACAGAGAGATTAGCAGAGAAGAGAGAGATGAGAGAAAGAGAATCGAGAGAACAAGCGAGGGGAAAGAGCGAGAAGTAAGAAAGAAAAGCGAGAAAAGAGAAATATGAGAGAAGAGAGAGAAAAGCCGAGAGTAAAAAAAAAAGAATAATACGAAAAAAGAGAGAAATGAAGATCAAGAAGACGAAAAGGAAAGAAAGACGATAAAACGAATAAAAAAAAATAGAGATTAAAATAAGAAATAACCGTAACTTTTTTTACCTTATCCTCAAACGGTATATTTTACTAAAACCTACTTTTCATTTTGATTTCACCATACTTAAAGTTTACTTTAGCGGCCAGAAGAGTTTATTGACCCAGGAAGTTTTGATAAGACAGAGAATGACATTGTAGCCAAAAATAATCCTCTTGAAGTGGCGCTAAATATTTTTTTTTAATTTAAATATATAAGAAGATACTTATAATTTGTTACACATGTATGTCCCTTTATTTCTGTATATACTTAATCGTAACGATGTTATCATAAAATGTACAGTGAAAAGCACAAAAGAATGCGTATGGATAAGCTATTTATTTGTCTTCGCTTCTAAAGGCGGCGACGATTCTGTGGAAATTTTCTCTTATGTTAGACTTAGAAGCGCTAGCCGGGCGTTCGCCTGGAAGAGATGGGGTACAAAATTACTCTTGCAGATCTATTATTATTAATCAGCGTGTTGAATCTTTGCTGGATGCCCCATTAAAAAATTACCTCACGCTATAAAGATACCTGGTGGGACGTCAGGAATTTTTTCCCAAATTATGAATAAAATCTTCATACTTTTGCCACAAAAAGCAAGCTCTGATATATTATAGTATAATATTATATATATATATGTAAGTATTCCTTAATTGACTCGGTATTAAGGGCTGATTCCACCTGGATCCTCAAAATCTCACTGTATAATCGATAATGTATGCTCCTTGTAGGTGCAAACAATATATTCATACAAGGATTTTTTATAAACTCTAAAGAGAGCTTAATGTATAATAATGCAATAAATTAGATTAAATACACACACACACACATATATATATATATATATATTATAATATAATTATATATATATATATATATATTCTGTCGCTTAATTATTCTATTTTCATAGTTTCTCCGAACATATATGCATACATACAATCCCTTTATATATGTATAGATGCGCACTCCAAAATCCAGGCATTTCTATTTTAAATTTTTGTTTAGGGTGTTTTCAACCTATTCACCTTTCTAGATAGCCTTGTTCAAAAAGCTAAAAAAATATAATATTTACCAAGCCTCCACACGAGCCAGGATTGTGACACAAGGTCAATTTATTAAGCGGTTTGAATTCAGAGTTTCCCCTTCTCCTTGGACCGGTTTCCTAGATAAGGTTAAAACGCCCAGTTTTCCCTCTATTTACCCATAACATAGTTGGATGCATACCTATCCTAAGGATATAGTACAATGTGAAAATTACAGATCCTCGTCCAGGATTTAACTCGTCTCGATCATGTCCATTTCGTACGACGATAACTATTACACCATGTGCCGCTTAAAATATATCAGGTGAAAATAATGAAATTAGAGCCTTTCAAAATAGAATTTTTTTTTTTTAATCTGCGCCTTGAACAAATGTTTACATAAAAAGAAAAATGTCTCAAAAAATCGGTCAAGTTAATATAATACGATTATTTTTTTAAATAAACTATTTTTTAACACATAAATGGAAGCCTAACTTCTTACTGCCCAAATGTTCTTGAATTTTTTACCTTGTATGACGGATATTTCAAAGTTCACTTATTCTATTCACCGTAGAAACTATTCTATTCATCGCCCTCTCGGCTGGGGCGTTTAGAATTGCACGACTTGCCACCTCTGCAGAGGGTAAGACCCCCCAATGGGCCACCTGTTGGTCGTGGGTGGCGACCCGTGATGGCTTTAAGGTATAGAGCCCAGGTGGATTGAGCAGTTCATGACAGCCGAATACTCCATTTTTGGCCCCTATCTTGGCTAGACGGGCGGTCGGAGAGGCTTCCTCCGATCATCGGCTGGTTCACGTCAAGCCCTAGCACCTATATGACTTTTCCCAACCCTATTGCCCTTTATTGGAAGCCCCAACCGTTTTATCATTATGGGTGCTAGAAG
Organism: Doryteuthis pealeii; assembly: GCA_023376005.1. Lineage (NCBI taxonomy): Eukaryota > Metazoa > Mollusca > Cephalopoda > Myopsida > Loliginidae > Doryteuthis > Doryteuthis pealeii. The sequence continues at coordinate 52,819,857 of CM042142.1, forward strand.
CGCAGTGGCTGGGGGCTACATGTCCTGGAATGACGTAAACTCTATCTGATGGTAGGGTTCATTTTGGAGGTTTGGGGAATGTGGAGCACCCCTTCATCACCATTGCTCCCTGTTCCACTCTTGACCCGGAGTGGTAGTACCTGTTGGGTCTCATCTTATGGAGTAAATCGGAAGAAATGTATTTATAAAAAAATTTGTATTATCCATTAAGAATTGATTTATTTCAAAACTTTATCGGCAGCTAATGACCCACTGAGGTTGATATCCCCGTAAACAAACAAACCAAACAAACCAAATCATTCTATTCAATCAACTCCCTTATATTGTAATCTGAGTTCTTCTACTCACATTATAATGAGCTAACTATCAGTTTTTGTACTGTCCTTGTATGTTGTATGAGAAGCGCATGGGAGCAGCTAAGGTAGGAAAAAGAGGCTAACATGTACTATCACCTTTGAGCCAGAGAAGGGTCTGGGGGGTCTTCTATTTTTTCTGATTACTCTTTTCTTTGTCTTATCCTCCTTTCTCTGTTTTGTTCGCTTTCTCTTATTTGCCCCCTCTCTCTCTCTTCCTCCTCTCTCTCTCTCTTCTCTCTTCTTCTCTCTATCTATTATCTATCTATCTATCGTATCTCTCGTCCTTTTGACTTAATGCTGATCAATTTCATAGATCCTCACTCTCTCTCTTCTCTCTCTCTCTCTCTCTCTCTGCTCATACACACACCACTCTCTTCTCTCTCTCTCTGCTGTCCTGTCTCTGTCTGTCTCTGTCTTGTCTCTCTCTCTCTCCTGTCTCTATCTACTATTTTCCACATTTTGCTCTACCTTTCTTCTGACCTGCTTAACAATTTCTCTTCTCTCTCTCTCCTCTCTCTCTCTCTCTCTCCTCCTCTCTCTCTCCTCTCTCTCTCTCTCAGTTCCAATCCTCTCTTCCTTTTCATTTCATGTCGATTATTTCCCTACTTCTCTTTTCTTGCGACAATCTTGCTTTTATTCCCTACTCTCTCTCTTCTCTCTCTCTCTCTCTCTCGTCTCTCTCTCTCTCTCTCTCTCTCTCTCTCGTCCTTTGGACTTAATGCTGATCAATTTCATAGCTCCTCTCTTTCTCTCTTCTCTCACACACAAACACACACTCTCTCTCGCCTCTCTCTCTCTCTCCCTCTCTCTCTCTCTCTATCTACTATCTATCTATGTTTTGTTCTCTTTTTTTGCTCTTTTTTTTTTTTTTTTACCTTTCTTCTGACTGCTGCTAACAATTTCTCTCTCTCTCTTCTCTCTATCTCTTCTCTCTTCTCTCTCTCTCTCTGCTCTCTCTCTCTCTCTTGCATTTCTCTCTCGCTGACCCACTTGCCCCCCCCTCTCACTTGACCTTCCTCCGTCTCCCACTTGTCAGCTTCAATATTGACAGATGTCTACAGAGAGTAACTAATCTATTAGACGATGAAGTGTGAAGCAACTCCCGGAAGTCGACATCTGCGGTGCTGCTTTCCTGCTCAGCGTTCGCCTTTAATATCTTTTATTTTAGGACCTGTGCTCCCCCCCCTAGGCGAGACTTTGATATTCACAATTTCACTTAGGTCTGCACCGCAGGAGCTATAAATAAATAACGCTCGTATTGCGCTGTCTAAACGAGAGACTCGCAGTTTGTACTTGCTCGCCTTCTATTATGACAGTACGATGTTCGAACACCTTGAACACAAGCAAGTCCAAAAGGCAAAACGAATTTTGTAACTGGAAGCACCAGAGTGAGCGTCATGTCGCCAGAGTAAAAATCAATATTAAGCGATATATAATATATATATTATATATATAATATTATATTATGGCTGACTTCTGATTTAGGTCGGAAAATTAAAACGGAAAGTTTTTGGGTGTACCCAATGACAGTTTAACTACAGAATCTATGAATTAACATTTTGGGAAATGGGTTACGGTTTTTAGGGATTAAGGTTAGTTAATACGTATTGCTTAAAAAAATAGACAACAAAAAAACCCAAATTACTATACTTTAATTAACCATGAAATTAATTATTGATCTATTATTGAGACAGTTGTTTGTGTTGTATTCCAATGTATAATTTCAATTTAAACTTAGTTTAAAAAAATATTTTTCAACATTAAATGCCATAGTAGATTTGTTTTTGTTTTTTTTGCTTTTTTTTTTTAAGCAATACGAATAAAAAAACAACATTATTCCCTTATAAACCGGTAACCCAATAACGGTTAGAGACTTCCCGTCAGCTGACAGTACGAGGTTTCGAGTCACACACGGAGCGAGTTTCCCATGTCTAAACCTTGCTTGATGAGACCTATAGGTCGAATGTACATATATTGTATATATATATATATATATATATAATATATATTATTTATATTTATTATAATGGAGATTGTGTGTAGTAGGTCTGTAGATGACACTACGTCACCGCCAAGGTCACAATTCCCTTAGTTATTTACGTTAGCTCTCAATGACTATTAAATAATTAATTAATCATTATTTAATCTTAAATTAGCATCTTATCATAACAATGTCTCTTATAAGGTCCAGCTGAAATAGATTGCCCCAAAACAATCCAATGTCATTAGTATGTTTAAAATTCTGCAATGTATCTTAAATATCACAAAGAAATAAACGTTTATATAATATATGGTGTGGTTAATTTCTATTACTGGTTTAAGAAAACGGATTTAATAAATAATTATTTTGGTGTTATTGATATATATTATTATAGTTTCTTCTCAAACGTATTAAAAGCATTCCTATGTTAATTTCATACGTAAAATCAATTAGAATAATGTAAAAATAAGTGTCATTTAGTTTGTGTGCTTATTTAATTGCATTAGTCTTTTAATTCAATGTAATATTTATTATATTAAGATTACAATAATTGTGCCTAGAGGGTGCATTTCTGATATATATATATATATATATATATATATATATTATATATATATATATATATTTCTTGATATTATATATATATATAATATATATATATATTAGAATTATTTATATATATATTATCACCATTTGTATCGGAGAAGGCCAACTTCAGATGCGAATAACAGAGCCAATGTAAAAAAAAAAAGTGCGGGCTTCGCGGAAGAGATAACGAAACTATTATGCACATATTATCACGGATTCATGCGCAGGGCTGCGAGATTGAATGTATTGCTGTCAGTTTGTATTTGTGACTTTCTGCTTGTTTGGAATAAGAAGAGTTAGTCAGGGATATGGTGTGTGTTTTTATGAACGATACACCTGAGTCATATTCTTTCAATGTTAATTAATATCTCTAAATCTCTATATTTTCTGGCGGTCTGTCACTCTGTATGCCACTATCTCAAATCTGTTCTTTCTGACAATGTCCCGGCACTCGTTACACTGGCGTATATATATATATATATATATATATAATATATATATATATTATATATTTATATATATTATATCAATGCGTATGATTGGCACTATTACACTTGATTGAGGCGTAGTAAGCCAACACACAGTATATATAGGAGAGTGTCAATATCTGTGATAGAGCGTTAATAAATGAATAAATAAAATGTTTTAGTATATATTTATTTGTATTGTATAGCATGAACCAATGGTAGCAGACTTGTTTTCCACACAAATAAATCTATACTAAATACAACGGCACGAATATAATATATATATATATATATATATAATATATTAATCATATATATATAATGTTGTTCTGGGGTCCAACGGGAGAAAATTTAATATTTTATAAAAAAGAAAGGTTCCGCAAAATGTATTTTGTTCTCAGAAAAAAATGTTTTTTAAAATTTTTCTTTTTTATGTATATATATTATATATATTATATATATATATATTATATATATGTGTGTGTGTGTGTGTGTGTGTGTGTGCGTGTGGTGGTGTGTTGTGTGTGTGTGAATTTGATATATTGAAAAAACAAAAGATGTTTATAAATGCCATGGGATCATCAGGAGAGAAATGTTGAAAAAACCGTTTCGGGGCCTTCGTCTCACGGTTTTAAAAGCAAACATCGATCCCCCCCTCACTGATGTGAGTCCCCTCGGAATATCTGTATTCGACCGCATGTGGATCGGTCTTCAACAAAAATATGTTTTGAATTCAGTTTTCTTTCTCCTAGACATATTACGTAGCCAAGGTTAAGAGAGCCCATATCTGCCCTACTATTTTTAACCATAGTAACTGGGTAAATTGGGATGGAGAATAGATCTATACATACCCCTCTCAAGGGATTAGCGCTATGATGAAATGAAAACACACAACATATATATATATATAGGGTGCTGGTGTGTGGGTGTGTGTGTGTGCGAAGGTTAGGTCTCCAAAATATTAGAATTACGGAAACGATATTTTATTGTCAATTAATGTTTCCATCATTTTAAAATTTGACACTATTATGGTTTATACATCATCGCCATTTCGGTGGATGCATCTTTGTACACTGTGGCAGTTTTTTGTGTGCCCATGTGGCGGTATGTCATACCATCTTGCCATTGAGGAATCGTTGAACTTTGTCGGCGTTGAAACTCCCTACACCACTTGTAGAAGTTTTTGACATCCATGTGCGACTCGCCATACACTTCATTTAATTGGCGATGAATTTTATCAGTTTAATGCCTTTAGCTTCTAAAACCAACTAAGTGCCGAACTTCACACTTAGCCACTAGCGTCAATCGGGGACTCCATTTGAAATGACTGCCAAGCCAAGACTGAGCGTGACAGCGAGCACACGCAGGGGAAGGTGCAGGTGACAAAAAAACAATAGTATTGCCAATAGCTTCAAGAACAGTTTACATGCGTCCCAGTGCTTTGAAGACTTAATTTTGGGATGCTGTCGTATATAACAGTTTGCTATATTTTAAAAAGAGTCCTCATATCCGTGATTAGCGAATAGAAGACTAAGTTAACGGTGGGTTGGTAACCGTCAGTTTCTTGTCTATGTAATTTCCGACAAGAGAAAGCACACGTGGTGCAGGTCTCTTTTGTATCGGGATTCTCTGTTTTTATGTTGCATGACAGAAAGGGTGTTAACTTAAGACAGAAACTGACAGTTATCAAGCGCTGTTGAAATATATATTATATATTATATATATAATATTATATATTATATATATATTAGCGTAACGAACGTTTATCGTGAAAACACACGTGTAATCGACTGCCAATTAATCAAATATCTTGATTAATCCAGTGGATTTAACCTGAATATCCTATGGTGAAACGAGTAGTTTATTACTTGCCTACCTGTATTACAATTTGAGCACTTTTTATTTTATATCGCGGTCTTACCTTCTGAATTTTGCATCAACTAAACCATTGTGACACATCTTTCACGTAAGTCACCTTTCCAAAATACAATATATATATATATTATATATAGATATTTATATATATATATATATATATATATACACACACAAGTGTATCCTAAAAGTTCCAGACTGAAGCGTATTCCAAGATAAAAGGAACAATGAATCCTTATTAATTTCAAGTATTTTTCTTTTTTCTTTCAACCATTTTTAATAATTCTTTTGATGTTAAAAATGTTGAAAGTGATTAAGATTCTCCAAATGAGCATTATTGTCCGACCAAGTACTTTCGGTTTTATCCAACAGTATCAATGTGTTATCTCTCGATCATTATTAAAATTGTGTATGTTTAACTATTGTTTGTTTTGTCACAAGGTGACGAAGCAACAGTGACGGTTTATTTTTTAAAATATTTCTATGTAAACGTAATTTAGAATAAAAATTGTTCATCTATTATTTTAAGCATTTTGGATCTAACTTGTTTCTTAGCTATCATTCTAAACATTCTACAATATTTTCACATTTCAAAGTTCAATTCTATTAATAGTGGGTCGTCTAAATTTTATTAGATAGAACTCAAGGATTATAATATATATAATATATATATATATATATATATAATATATATTATATAATATATACTATATATATAATATATATTGAAAAAACAAAAGATGTTTACATTTAATATATCAAATTCATACTGTCGGATTAAGTTCCATTTTATTTCACTATATATATATATATATATAAAAGGTTTTTGTAATTTGCTGAAGCATTGTGTATATATTGGTTTGTTGGTGGTTTTGCAAGGCTGTCACAATGCGAGTGTAAAGAAAAAAGAAGGTAAACTATGATGTTTTTTGTTAACCTGTCATTTATTCTCAATATTCGGGAAAGAAGTTCCATCCTCAGAAGAATACTGAACTGAAGTTGTCTTAGCGGCTGCTACATTCGTCTGTCTTGGGTCTTCAAATTTCTGTGTGTGTATGTGTATGGTTGGGGTGCTTGCTTATGGTTGTTGTGTGTAGAAGTGTGGTGTGTGCGCGTGGCTTTGTGTGTGTAAATGTAAGCGTATGTGTTGTGTGCGTGGTGCTTATGTCGTGTGTCTGATCATTTCTTTTAAAACAACCAACAACCATAATATAATATATATTATATATATATATATATATATATATGTGGAAAACGGTGAGGAAATTAATCCGACAATATGAGAAGAAAATATTTTGAAAATTAATAAATACAGGATGTTATGATTAGGGAAACAATTTCTATATATCATTCCTTAAGCATTTCGGTATATTGTACATATTCAGGACACTGTAAGAATGTTATGTGAGGGACAAAATGAAAGATGTTAAGTGTATAGTGAATGTTACTGAAGATGGTACAATATACCGAAATGCTTAAGTATTGACACATAAAATTGTTTCCCCTATCATAACATCCTGTGTTTGTTATATTTTTCAAAATATTTTCTTCTCATATATATATATATTATATATATATTATATATGTGTGTGGTGTGTTGTGTGTGTGTGTGTGTGTCTGTGTGTTGAGAGAAATGGAAGTGAATCCAACGTATTAGTATAGTGAGAAATTTGAAAAAAAACACAGGTTAATAAAATGAGTAGTAAGTTTATTAGGCGACCCTGCAGTGTTTCGATCTGTTAAGTAGCTTCTCCTCTTTGTTGATATAAGGAAGAGTAAAAAAAAGAAAATTAAAAAAGTTTTTTCTCGACACTTACTTGAAACAAACATATTTCTTAATGAACATGCCATGCCACGCTCGCACACACACACACAACATTAAGGATTGTTTCGATGTCGCTTTCGTAACACACACACACATAAACTTTTTTTTTTTTTTTTTTTTTCTTTGCTTTTGTTTTTTGTTTTTCAATTTCTTGATGGGGAAGTGATTTTGAAATACAGGAGAATTATTTCGTCGAGACGGGGGAAATTTTGGGCTATTTAACGTTAAAGAATGGTAATCCTGATAGGGTCGCATCTATGGGTTCAAGCAGATCTATTTAAAAATTATTCGTATTTGGTAAAAAACTATTCGTATCGGTAAAATATTTTAGCACACTTAATTGTGCTCTAAAATAATATTTTAACGAGTACGAATAATTTTTACCGAAATACGAATAATTGTGCTAAAAAATTTTTTTTAGATTATTTTTAAGAAAACATTTACATAAATAATTGAAATATGAACAACAAACGAATGCGATTCCATAACCTCATGGCATAAAAACTGTAGTGGGTTGACATGCCGTTAAAATCAAATCAGTCAATCCGTCATAGAAAATAAATTTGATTAGAAAATGTATAATTTTTTGTGTTATTCAAATTTTCGGACTGTTGTTTCTCATCTTTATTATTATATGCTCAACGTTTGGCCGATGTACACTCCGACTTTCTTCATGTGTTTCTGACGAACTTGGAACCTTTCCTAATGGATTAAATAAAAGTTTAGTTTCGAAGTTTTGAAGGTTTCCGATTCCGACATGAAAGTCCCGTTGTGATATATAACAAATAAAGATGAGGATAACAGTCCGAAAAATCTAAATCCTACAAATTATTAAGCCTATCTAAAAAATTCAGATAAATAAGTGTTGTTTATTCATTTTTTTTTTTTTTTTTTTCAATTTCTTGGTGAATGTATTTCGAAAGATGGGAAAAATTATTCGGTGAGACGTGGGAAACTCTTCATATCATTTTATGAAAAGAAATCAATTGATTGCTCTGTTAATTCTACTGAACTTTTGGTTAATAGATCGGGTGTGTCTGGTGTGTGTTTGTGTGTTGTGTGTTGTGAGTGTGTTGTATCTGTCTGTGTGAGTGTGTATGTGTCGGTGTGTGTGTCTGTTACATATACGTAATTCGCGATGAAGAGAAACGACCAGTCTCCATTACAACGTAGCATCTTTTTCGATGGCCATTATAGGTGACCTTTTACGATGCCGGTGTTTGTCCATCGCCCATACATGATGTACCGCAGCTGTCAATCGATTATTGGTAAACGTTGATAGGTGGCGTCCTCTGCGAGAAGTTTCCGTGTTGGAACGTGTCTAAATACACTAGTTGTATTCTCGAACGCCGCAGGACCGCGAGTCCAGGGGAGATTGGTTCTAAGACAAAAAAGTATGTCTGCCTCGTGTTCGCTTGCTTCCGCCAACGGCGACTCATCGACTTGCCATTGCATACCGGAAAGACCGATATATCGAAGTTTCGTCTAAAGAAGAACTTCGTTGCTTTTTTCGGCATTTGTTTATTTAATTAGGAATGGTCAGGCGTTTTCTGAGCAGAACATTTCCAAGATGATGGATGTTTTGTTTGTTTATCATCTCTCATCTTTTTTTTTTTTTTTTGTTCAACCTGAAAGGTTGGTTGCGACAAATATAGACCCCCCCCCAAAAAAAGAATAAGACAAAGAAAAGAAAAAAAAAAGAATTCCACCCACTGTGATATCAACCGTTAACAAGTTCCGTACAATATTTTACTGTTAATTAACTATTACATACATTGGGCACCTGTCAGTGATCGCGGCAGGAAGAATAGTCTAAATAAAAGAATGATCCCCAAACGAACTGTTGGTCAGTGCTTTTTTTATATCTTTATATTTTGTTGGTGATGTTTCAGACCAACAAGTAAAACATTTCACGAGTTTTTTTTTTTTTTTTTGTCTTTTGTGTCTATTTAAATACAGACACCTATTTTTTAAAAAGTGTAAGTCGTTGTTCTATATAACAGCTTTGTTTGTGAAGAGGAATATTGTTATTTCTGGTATAAATTCTTTCTTAGATCTTACTAGAGAAAGAGAGACCAAAAAAACAAAAAAAAAGAAAGAAATAAGAGAGAAAGAAAAGGAAGGACAATTCTGGATTTTGAGAATATTTATGAGTCAGACTAGCAAAGTATGCCCCCCTGGGGCAAGTATCTAAATCTTAATGTTAATAAGATATTATATTAAATTATATAGCAAATCAATTAAATAACATTAAATAAGTGTAATATGTTATATTCGTTCTTATTTAGTTCTTTAGTCTTATAATTTAATATAATATCTTATTAAATTAAGATTTAGATACTTGCGCCCAGGGGGCGCATACTTTGGCTAGTCTGACTCATAAATATTCTCAAAATCCAGAATTGTTCCCTTCCTTTTTCTTCTCTCTTTATTTCTTTCTTTTTTTCTTTTTTTTTGGTCTCTCTTTCTCTAGTAAGATCTAAGAAGAATTTATAAACCAGAATAACAAATATCCTCTTCACAAACAAAGCTGTTGGATATAGAACAACGACTTACACTTTTTAAAAAAATCAGGTGTCTTGTATTTAAATAGACACAAAGACAAAAAAAAAAAAAAAAAAAACTCGTGAAATTGTTTTACTTGATTGGTCTGAAACATCACCAACAAAATATAAAGATATAAAAAAAGCACTGACCAAAAGTTCGTTTGGGGAAATCATTCTTTTATTTTAGACTATTCTCCTGCCGCGATCACTTGACAGTGCCCAATGTATGTTAATAGTTAATTAACAGTAAAATATTGTACCGAGACTTGTTAACGGTTGATATCACAGTGGGTGGAATTCTTTTTTCTTTTTCTTTGTCTTATTCTTTTTTTTGGGGGGGGGTCTATATTTGTCGCAACCAACTTTCAGGTTGAACAAAAAAAAAAAAAAAAAAAAAAGATGAGAGATGATAAACAAACAAAAACATCCATCATCTTGGAAATGTTCTGCTCAGAAAACGCCATGACCATTCCTAATTAAATAAAAAAACAAATGCCGAAAAAAGCAACGAAGTTCTTCTTTAGACGAAACTTCGAATATTCGGTCATTTTCCGGTATGCAATGGCAAAGTCGAGTGAGTCGCCCGTTGGCGGCAAGCAACGCGAACAAGCGAGCAGACATTACTTTTTTGTCTTAGAACCAATCTCCCCTGGACTCGCGGTTCCTGCGGCGTTCGAGGAATACAACTAGTGA
>CM042142.1:52840187-52855187 GCA_023376005.1 Doryteuthis pealeii
AATCGTCGCCCGCCTTTAGAAGCGAAGAAAATAAAATAGCTTATCCATAACGCATTCTTTTGTGCTTTTCTACTGTACATTTTATGATAACATCGTTACGATTAGTATATACAGAAATAAAGGGACATACATGTGTAACAATTATAAGTATCTTCTTATATATTTAAAATTAAAAAAAAAATATTTAGCCACTTCAAGAGGATTATTTTTGTACAAGTCATTCTCTGTCTTATCAAAACTTCCTGGGTCGATAAACTCTTCTGCCGCTAAAGTAAACTTTAAAGTAATGCGTGAAATCAAAAATGAAAAGTAGGTTTAGTAAATATCCCGTTTGAGGATAGGTAAAAAAAAGTTACGTATTTCCTTATTTTAATCTCTATTTTTTTTTATTCGTTTATCTCTTTTCTTTCCTTTTCGTCTTCTTGAATCTTCATTTCTCTCTTTTTTCGTATTATTATTTTTTTTTTTTACTCTCGCTTTTCTCTCTCTTCTCTCATATTTCTCTTTCTCGCTTTTCTTTCTTACTTCTCGCTCTTTCCCTCGCTTGTTTCTCTCGATTCTCTTTCTCTCTCTCTCTCTTCTCTTGCTAATCTCTCTGTTTTTCTTTGATTTCTTCTTCTTTCTTACACATTCTTTTTCTTTTGTTTATTGCTCGCTTGGTTTTTCATTATTGTTCTATTTTCGTCATTCTTATATCATTTTTCTTGTTTGTTTTCTTCTTTTTCTCATTTGCAACTAAAATTGCACTAATAGTTACACACTTCCTTCAATTTTCCCTTATCTCTTTCTTTCGGTAACTTTTTCTCGATTATTCCATCTTTTTTTTTCTTTATCTCTTTCTATCATCATTTATTTTTTCATTCCGTTTCTTCTTTTGTCCTTTCTTCTTTCTCGCTTTATCTTTCTTTTAAAAATTTTTCTCTAGCTTATTCTTTTTCTTCTTAAATTACCTTACGTTTTCTCTCGCTTATTCTTTATTTTTCCTATCTCTTTCATTCTTTCTCTCTTTGTTATCTCTTCTTTCTTTCTCTCTTTGTTATTTCTTATTTCTTTCTTTCTCTCTTTGTTATTTCTTCTTTCTTTCTTTCTCTCTTTGTTCTTTCTTTCTTTCTTTCTTTCTCTCTTTGTTCTTTCTTCTTTCTTTCTCTCTTTTCTTTTCTTTTCTTTCTTTGTTCTTTCTTCTTTCTTTCTTTCTTTTCTTTCTTTGTTCTTTCTTTCTTTCTCTCTTTGTTCTTTCTTTCTTTCTTTCTTTCTCTCTTTGTTCTTTCTTTCTTTCTTTCTTCTTTCTTTCTCTTTTTGTTCTTTCTTTCTTTCTCTCTTTCTCTCTTTGTTCTTTCTTTCTTTCCTTCGCTTAATCATTCTTTCTTTTTACATTACCATTTCTCTCACCTATCTTTTCTTTCTTTCTTCAAAAATCTTAAGTTTCTTTTGGAGGGTTTCATTTTCTCTGTCTTGAAAAATATTTCATTCTTTTACTTTTTGTGGGGGAGGGGCTTGTTATTTTATTTTTTTCATATCTTTTTCATTTTTATTACTTTGAAGGTCATATCCAACCAACGAAAACAAAAAATATTACTTTTTTTGTTTTCTCTTTACAAAAAAAGCAAAGAATGATAAATCCCCATTCGTTGGTTCATTTTTTTCCTCATCAAACTCTTTGTCCTAGCTTTACGAAACATTTCAAGTAGAAACCAAATGATATTTTCCCTCTATACTCACGCACCATTTCTATTCAGCCATGTCTTGCTAAATGCAAACGTGTACAAGAGACCTACTGGGAACTTCAACAAGATTCAAAAAGGAATAATTATTTCGCTTGACTGTCTGTTTATCATAAAATCATTTTCAGCAGAAAGAAAGGACTTACCAATGCGAAAGCCTTCGAAAGAAATAAGTGCATAAAAAGGAATAAAACAAAAACAAAAAAAAAACAAAACAAAAAAAAACAAAACAAGTGAGAGAAATAGGAACGATAGAAGAAAATAATTGTTTTTAAAAAAAAGTCGTAAGGGATTTAAGGTTTCTAAAAAAGATTTAGTTCTTTAAGAAAAGTTTCTGGGCGAAAAAAAAAATATACTTTTTTAGATTATGTAAATTTTTTGGAAAAATATTCTGTATGAATTCTTGGATACCAATCAGTTTATAGAAAACTACTTTAGGTGTTTTGGGGAAACTAGACTACCTCCAACTGTTCCAAGTCTGAAAGATTCCAATGCGAAAAGAAAACTATATTTCAAGGATACCCATAGAATAAATCTAATTAATTTCCTTTCATGAAATTAAAGATATTTCACTTTCGAACGTATTGGAAAGGTTTATACTATGGAAACTTTAAATATATCACAAGTTTCGTTTATCTCACTGGACGTTGAATGGCTTTCAATTTGATTGATTCTATTTTATAAAGTTTTATTTATCGCAAATATTAATTGAATATTAAATTGAAGGAAGAGAAGAGGTTAAAAAGGATAAATGAAAGTTTTAATATTGCGTCGGGTAAATAAATTATATAACTCTGAAAAATATATTTTCTTGCCTTTTGCATAAGTTAATAAATTAATTATTTCCCTCTTAATACAGCGTAAGTGTCCTGGGTATAACGTTAAACTGCATTCAATAGTGAAGTTCCAATTTTGGAAGTATGGTGAGCGTTGAGTTCCCTTTCATGGCCATGACTCCCAGTTCTACTGAATATGAGTGGTAGTACATGTTAGGGTCTAATCTATGGGTTAAATAAATAAAAAACGAGTTTAAAAAATGTTTTTTTAAAAATTTAGTATAAATAATGGAATACCCATCAAGATAGAACAAAACGTCTTCGACAGAAAATAACGTTAAAAGGTTTGATATACCCTGAAATCCAAGCAAGCAACCAACCAACCTGATACAGCATAACTCAAACGCTTATTGAAAATGTAAGTACTTTCATTCATAAGTATATACCTATTCAAAATATACATACTATTATTAAAGATAAAATGGCCGTTATTCAAAACATATGTACCTTTTCCTTTTTAATAAAAATACTTTTTTTCAAAACATATGTATATTTATCCAAAATAAAAGGATTTTATTCAAACCATACGTACCTCTATCAAAAATAAAAGTACCTTTATTCAAAATGAATGTACCTAAATTAAAAGATAAAGGTACTTCTAATGAGAGTATATGTATTAGTTTAAAAATTAAAGGACTTTTTTTCAAAATATATGTACCATTTTCCAAATAAAATAACTTTTATTATTCAGAGTATTGATGATTTTATTCAAAATATATGTACTATATTCAAAATAAATAAAACTTAGTATTCAAAATATAAGTACTTTTATTCAAAATATATGTATCATTTTTTTAAAATAAAAGAACATTCATTTAAAATTCATATACTTTTTATTCAAAATATAAGTACTTTTATTAAATAAACAGTGGTACCTTCATTTACGATATTTATTCGTTCAGCTCCAAACTCAATGTTCTCGGATATCAAATCAATTTTCCCCATTGAAATAAACTGACATTTTATTAATCCGTTCCACTACCCCCCCCCCAAAAAAAAACCCCACCCTAGTTTTAAACGGTAGTTTTTCATTGAAGTCTGAGTGACAGCACGTCTCATCATGTCTCCCGTAATCTTCCAAGTATTTTAGCTAATTTTAACAGTGCTGTGGTCTGGATGGTCTCGATGGTCTCAATATTATAACCTGTAAACTACTTATGAAGTATTGGCTCTCCATCTTCCTCCATCTTTCCCCAAGACTCTTTCTTTCTTATCATATTTTTCTGTGTAGCATGTCCTTTCTCTTCCCTTTCTTTTTTTTTTCAATCAAAACGGACTGGTCCATTATTTAGCTAAAGTGAAGACTCTCATAAGTAAGAAATAAGAAATCGGCGGATAAGCAACACCAGATAATCAGGATTTACATTTCTGCATTTCATCTTGGACGATTTGGACGATCCCATTTTTAACCAGAGGATGTTACAAGATGATAACGGTCGTACAATTAAGGAATGCGAGTATTAATATATAGATGCTTCGTTGTCCAAAACAACAGATCGATTTCTCTCCGTGTGTAAGTTTAAAAATAGAATTGATATTTTAATGTAAAAAAGTTTTGCATCATAGACACAAAGGAACGTGTAGAAAATTCCATTTGCAAAATAAACATTTAATGAAATATAAAATAAGTTGGAATGTATTTTGAGAAATTCCGTGATGAGTTAATTAACTTTTTTCTTTGAACTGATTTGTCTGGTCCCTCTATGTCTATTGTAATCTGATATACAATTTATTTACCAATGTTTGCCTAAGTCCCTCTCTCTCTCTCTCTTTCTCCCCCTCTCTCTCTCTCTCTCGCTATATATATATATATATATATATATATATATATTATATATATATATATATTCTCAGTGTAAATATATCATATTTGTATATATGTATTTTATATATAGCTATCATTTTTATTTTTGAGGATTTTCTGTGAAGGATGGGCTGTGAAAGGAATAAAAACCCAGTTGTTGTTTAAGTGATAAGTCTCATTTTATTCATTCTATATTTCGGAAGTTCGACCTTCCTTTGACAAGATAATCCGAAATGGCTGTTTTTTGTGTAGTTTAGTCCCTTTTCTAGCTGAGGATGCTGGTGATTTGTCCCTTTGTCAGTGGGGCCTTGATGTTTGGATGACATCTTTTCTCGTGTTGCTGGTCTGGCTGGAATATATCTATCTATATATATTATATATATATATATATATATATATATATATATTATATATACACCAAGACCTCCACACGAGCAGCATGTGACACAAGGCCAATTTCTTAAACGAAGTAAAACAGATTTGAATTGAGGATTTTCCTTGTCCTAGACTGGTTACCTAGCTAAGCGTAAAAAGCACAGTATGTCCTACTATTTACCCATAGTTGGGGGGAGAGTAGTTGGATTCATACATTTCCCGCGTCGATGAGAACATATTCTACCACTCTGACCATTACACAACGACCCTCCCATATATATATATATATATATATATATATATATATATATATTATGTATTTATATAGATAAAGGGTGGCTTACCGGTGAATATGGGCACGATCGTTGAAGGTGCACAGAATCCAGGGGTTAAGTCCGCGATAAAACAAATACAAAGTGCTCAATACAAAGTAGAGCAAATTTATTCTTTAATATATATATATATATATATATATATATATATATATGCGAGAAACCATCGGTAATCAGGCGCCGTTGACTCCATGTTCACGCTACCTTAAATATAAATGCTCTGTCAATGATATTAAGCACTGTTTACTTATAAATATAGCACTCATATTATCTACATAATATACAAGGTGTGTCAAAAAGTATCGAGATTTTTTGTACTTTTTGACATACCTTGTATTCTGAAAAAAAAAAGTTCCATTTATTATTTTTTTTCAAAATTCAAAGTGTGTAAAAAAGTACCAAGATAGAAATGAAGTACCAAGATAGAAAAAAGCTGTATTTACCAAGATAGAAATGGGACGTTATTTTTATTCCAGAATACAAGGTGTGTCAAAAAGTACCAAAAATATCGATACTTTTTTGACACACCTTGTATATATATGTGTGTGTGTGTGTGTGTGTGTGTTTGTGTGAGCCTGTGTGTGTGTGTGTAATATTCGAGATACGACTGACTAAACAGCGCTGGTGTAACGTTACGGTGTTTGTTTCTTTCACGGTATCAAATCGTATCCTCGGACGGTCGTTTGTTTACAAACACACCCAGATCTAGCAGTCAGTCTTCGAGCCCCAAAATTCTTCCACACTCCTTTCGTTTATGGTCAAGCGAACGGTATCACGTTTCACGGCCGTGTGTCTTTTAGTCACGGTCAATTTGACTTTCTCCACGGGTGTCTGTAGTATTTGTTTGGGTAGAGATTTCATTCATAAAAAGATTTCTTTGGCGTGTAGTAAATAAAGATGAGAACAGTACCTCTTGCTTTTCATGAATTTATTTCCTTAATGAAAGTCATTGAGAGAGAGAGAGATAGTCGGATTCCTTAAATATGTTTTTTTGTAATGTCCTTAACTTCGTTCCAACGGTCAGTACCAATTATCAGGCTTCATTAATAGGTATTTTTATTTACTTCGTGCAGTGTAAAATATTACATCTCAGGTTTCACACATCAACTGACCTTACTCTCTCGGTCTCCAGGACTTTACTAACAAAATCTAAGATTCCCTCATTATATAGAAATCGAAGTCGAGCTTTCTAGAATATTCTCGAACCTTTCGAACGTTCTAACTGTTTTACCAAGTTACACGTGCCACTTAAGAGGTCGACGGGTCAACCATCCTTTCTTCTGACAAACCGATTTAAACTAAATTTTACTAGCATAATCCCAGACCTAATGGCTCCGAATAGACTCAAAGGTGCTAACGACTTTTACATTGCTTTCCCACTCCCGTAAGGTCTGAGAATCATGCTACAATCTATTAAGTTTCTCCGTGTCTGGCACAAGGCCACAAATATAGGTGTTCCAGGGTCCATTATGCTACACTGGGTAGCGTCGTAAGTTATGTTATTAACTGATTTCATTGGGGGGGGGTTTCGGGTCTTCCAACATAATCAATCAACTCCATTAGAAATTTTTAAACCCTAATTTTCTACCCGTTTGTTCAACGCCAACAGAAAAATGGCTTTAAATAGAGTATGCCAACGCAGACCTCTGTCTATGTACATCTGGTTGGCTAATTCTACAGCCAATCATTGTTCAGAGTAGTTTTTAAAATCAGGATTTTAAAAAAATCATTGGCATAGCTGGAACGATACTCTTGGTTTATTTTCCCTAATAATAATATTGATGATATATTTATAAGTAAATAGAGTTGAGATTAAAGGAAATACTCGGCACGGCAGATTTTAGGAAACATAAATGGGTTTATAGCCAAATTTACTTAGTAGTATTTGTAGTTAGCTCAGTCGGTAGAGTGTTCGGCTAGAAACCACAAGGTTCCTAGTTCGATTCCGGCCCTCGCCAACTCAGCGTTATGAATAGCACAGGGACCTGTGCGGTAAAGTAAGGAGCTGATGGTAGGTGTGACGCTCCACCTCAGATGCTAAAATAATATCCTTGGTCTAGCGCTAATGAAAAGGGGATAGACTCCCTCGCTGATTGGCTGATACCGACTTCAGGCCGCCCCGACGACTTTACTTTTTTTTATTTGTAGTTGAGTCACAACTAGTCGAGTAGCTAGTTGTACTGTTGGAGAACTGTGCGTTGACTCTATTTTTTTAATATATATTCTTGTGATCATCAGGAGAGAATGTGCACCGTTTCGGGGCCTTCCTCTCAACGGTTTTAACTGCACATCGGCCCCCCCCCCCTCACTGTTGTGAGGTCCCTCGGAATATCTGTATCGACCGTATGCAATAGATCGGTCTTCAACAAGAACGGGATGAAATGACCGCTAGAAGAAGAATGCGCAAACAGAACGCTGTTAGTCAAAGTTGGAATTTTTCAAAAAAATGCGTTATCTGTATTAAAAATAAAATAAAATGAATTTTATTTTTAATTTTTAAAATATATTCTTGTACAAAAAGAATTAACCCTTATTCCAGATTTTTAATGTTGTATTTGATAAATTCAGCCCCAACAGTAAGTTAATTAAGAATGACTTTAAACTCAGCCGAGTTCCAGAACAGGAGCCTCACCAGCAGATGCTGCTTAGTGTCACCAGCAAACACCCGAGGGATACAGTCAGCATATTCTAAGCTTTATAGCCAAGTTTACGTAGTAGTATTTGTAATTGAGTCACTACTAGTCGAGTAGCTAGTCGTACTGTTGGAGAACTGTGCGTTGACTTGTTTTAAAAAAGAATATATTCTTGTACAAAAAGAATTAACCCCTTTTCCAGATTTTTAATGTTGTATTTGATAAATTCAGCCCAACAGTAAGTTAAGGAAGGGATGACTTTAAACTCAGCCGAGTTCCAGAACAGGAGCCTCACCAGCAGATCCTGCTTAGTGTCACCAGCAAACACCCGAGGGATACAGTCAGCATATTCTAAGCTCTACCGACAGCGCGAACAAGGAATTAAGGCTTTGCGAATATTTTTTTTTTTTTTTTTTAGCGGGATGTCCGGCATATCAAGTCAGCAATGGCTGATAACTAGATTCCGCACATCTCACCACATGCATGCCATGTGTCTTCACCATCTGAAATTCAATAGTCTGCACAAAACACGCGGTAGGTCCTCTTGCAACAAAAAAAAAAAAAAAAAAAAAAAGAAATAAAAAAGGGGGTAAAAAAAGAAGAAAAAGTGCACTCTCCCTTGTCAGATGCACTTTAGGCCGTCGAGTTCAATATTACATTGATCGGATAAATGTCGTTCTACTTTATTTCATGAGGGACTTTATTGCTGGCTGAGACCCGCTCAGAACGTTCTGCCATGAACACGCATGTGCACACACATGCGCATGTACACATATCGTATATATATATATATATATATATATATATATATATATATATATATATATATATTATATATAATTCCGTTTTCTTTTTATTCTTTGCAGTTTCCCCCTAAAAATAACTAATATATATATATATATATATATATATATATATATATATATATATGTGTGTGCATATATATATATATGTGTATATGTATATATATATGTATATGTATATATATATATGTATATATATGTATATGTATATATATATGTATATGTATATATATATATATATGTTATATGTATATGTATATGTATATATATATGTATATGTATATATATATATATGTATATATATATATATATATATATATATATATATATATATATATATATATATATATATATATATATATATATATATATATGCGATTAGTGCTAAAAAGTTCTAAATACAATCAACAAAAGAACTTTTTTACAGGATAAAGATACTTGCAAAATGATGTGCCATGTGTGGGGGATTACCAAGATGAATATATAAAATAGACATTGGTTTAAAAATCGCATTGGCGAGAAAGTGTCAGTTACGAAGGGTCGTTGTCTTCATATCTTCGCTACTCTAACTCAGATATACACGCTGATCCAAAATCTATTGGGCACACTTTACTTGTAATTATTGCTAACTATATTATTAATATTAATTTCACACACACACACACACACACACACATATATATATGTATACATATATATAAAATTTACACACACACACACACACACACACACACATATATATATATATATATATATATATGTGTGTGTGTGTGTGTGTGTGTGTGTGTGTGTGTGGAGGCGCGTAGGCTAGTGGTTAGAGTCGTGGAAAATGGACTCGTCGATTCGAGTTCAATTCCTAGACGAAGCTGTTGGCATTTCACATAGCGCTAATACCCTTGGGAAAGGTATGAATCCATATATTCTCCCTCCAGCTATGGGTTAAATAGTAGGGCAGACTGGGCCCTTCAGCCTTGGGTAGGTAACCAGTCTAGGAGAGGGATAACTCTGAATTCAAAATTCCTGAGGTCGGTCGTTGATTGTGTTTGTGACAACTCTTGATGCACCAATTCTTTCCTATCGACTGTGTCAAAAAGTGTGGATGGTCCAACACAAGCCTTCACCACTATAAACAAATCACTGTGGTGTTCATTTTGTGTATGAACCCTCATACGTTGAAAATCGACGGGAGAGTCCATAATATATATATATATATATATATATATATATATATATATATATATATATGAAAAGAAATGGGAAGAAAAATATATATACTTAGGTGTGGATGAAATTTATTATTGTATTTTGCAACCAAATTTTTTCGATCAAAATTCGCTTACATACAGTATTCTATTATTTAAAAAGAATATGAGTTAAAATCAATTTAATTGAAAACAAAATACCAGGCATGCAAATATAAGGTTATCTTCAGGACAGAGTGTTGACCTTCTGACTTTTGCAAAAATAGCCGGAATTTTCGTCTCTAAACATACTTCATAAAAACAATTAAAAAAAATAGCAGACAAAAATATCTAAGACAAATAGATGACAATTAACGTCTTTTTTAAATACATTACAGGGAACCCCATTCGGTCAGTGTGTGTTGTTGTTTTCTGATCGATACCCGGTTTTACAGATTAGCTTTAAATTAAAACTGACAAAGGATAATTACTGCTCCCTGGCAAAAATAAAGGAATGAATAAATTAGTTAATAACTCGCTTTTACAAATTTGGCACGTGGTAGTGTAACGGTTACAGTCGTAGTAAATAGACACGGCAAGACGAGTTCAAATCCCTGACTAAGCTGTTTGCATAGCGCTATGTATCGGCATTGCAGTCTCGGAAGACTATATAGTTCTTGCGTCCCTGAAGTTACAGCGCCTCCTGTGACTGTGAAGTCCAATGTTCGAAAAACTTTCTCGACCACAGATGTCGTATGTGAAGGCTGTCCCTGCAGATGTTGATGTGCCGGTGCTTTGTTGCCGTTGCTTTCGTCTGGACCTCTTGGCTTCATGGGACTGCGCCAGGGTGATTTCAGACATGAACAGCCCACTCATTCTAATTAGTTACCATTCTGATAACTCCATTGCAATCTATTAGATTTTCATATGTCACATTTGAATGGGCTATTTTTGTTAAATTCCAAAATTACTTGATTAGTTAAGTTAAAAGTTAAAGTTAATAGAAAAAAAATTAGATGATGTGTTTTAATCTTTTGGTATATATGGTGTGCTACAATACACCATTTAATTTATATACAAAGCGAGGTCACGTGGTTTAAACCTCAGCAAATCAACAGCCCGAATGCGTGACTGGTTGACTACTTAATCACTGATACTGAGAGACGTCCATTTGCAACCATTGACGAAGGACTTGCAATACTGAGGAGCACCAAGGAACAACCAAAGGATTGTTTGCCAGGGATTTCCGCTGGACAAGCGCTCTTGCTTGAAGCCTAAAGGATGGCCACTAAATTCATAACATGATGACCTGCATTTAAAAAAAATCATTATAAATCCTTTTAATTATATATATATATATATATATAATATATTTGGGAGAATATGTGCTTAATTGAAGTCGTACCTAATTTTGAAAGTTAATTAATTAATAATTAATTAATTAGGCGGGAATACCTATTCAAATGTGAGGCTAAACAAATCGAGAAAAATCAATCTCTGTGTGTACATTTCGGCCTATTAGGCCTCATCAGCAGAGCTATTGATAGGATGAGGCATAATAGACCGAAATATACATACAGAGATTGATTTTTCTCGATTTGTTTAGCCTCACATTTGAATAGGTATTCCCGCCTAATTAATTGATTATTAATTAATTAACTTTCAAAATTAGGTACGACTTCAATTAAGCACATATTCTCCCAAAAATTGTCGGCTAAAAAAAAGCCATCTCAAAACACATCGTTTGTTTATTTACTTCTTATATATATATATATATATTATATATCTTATCTACATCTAGATAATAAATGTTATGCTTAAGTAATTGGTACAAGGTACTTTTTACTATATAACAATCTTTTCCTTAATGTACTCCCACTTTTCGGTATACACGTCCGGTACCTAAATTTTGACTCCTTGGTCTATTAACACATAAACTTTTGAATCTACCTCTGATCGATTGTTTAAATTAAATCAAGTCTGCGCAACCGGTTTTTGAGATAATTCAAAACGTGTGGTTACTTTCTGGACATACCTCGTATATGCAAGAAACAAATTCAGCTGCTGATATCTGTTGGAAAGGGAAAAAATACAACACGTTTTCGAAGAATTTCTCGACAATTTCAGGAACTTTGGATACTTTAATGTTGAACGTAAAAGGGCAGTCATTTAAGAAATCCAGTCTGATGGTTTTAACAGACATTGTTTACTGGTATGTCACAGCTCGATAAAATTACAAGGCATCGTCAGGCGAGTTACATAAGGTCAGAGCCCGACGGCTAATATCTTATATCAGAAACAGAAGGCGAAAATAAACGGGTAGAAACGTAAACTGTGTGGGAAGTTAACACATAAGCAACTTTGATAAGAATATATTTCTTGTTATATGAACGAATTTTTTAGCGCATTTTTGCACTTGTCTTTAAAAAGAAATTCCACGTTGTACTTTGATTTGTAAGCGGAATGTTTTTTTTTCTTTCGATAACTTTAAAAAAGAACAGGTTGACTCTAATTCATGACTGAGATAAAGTATAGGTTTACATAACCTCACCATCACGACCAGGAGGTGAGACAAGGTCAATTTTTTTAGCGCATTTTTGCACTTGTCTTTAAAAAGAAATTCCACGTTGTACTTTGATTTGTAAGCGGAATGTTTTTTTCTTTCGATAACTTTTAAAAGAACAGGTTGACTCTAATTCATGACTGAGATAAAGTATAGGTTTACATAACCTCACCATCACGACCAGGAGGTGAGACAAGGTCAATTTTTTAGCGCATTTTTGCACTTGTCTTTAAAAAGAAATTCCACGTTGTACTTTGATTTGTAAGCGGAATGGTTTTTTTTCTTTCGATAACTTTTAAAAGAACAGGTTGACTCTAATTCATGACTGAGATAAAGTATAGGTTTACGTAACCTCACCATCACGACCAGGAGGTGAGACAAGGTCAATTTTTTAGCGCATTTTTGCACTTGTCTTTAAAAAGAAATTCCACGTTGTACTTTGATTTGTAAGTGGAATGTTTTTTTTTCTTTCGATAACTTTTAAAAAAGAACAGGTTGACTCTAATTCATGACTGAGATAAAGTATAGGTTTACATAACCTCATCATCACGACCAGGAGGTGAGACAAGGTCAATTTTTTAGCGCATTTTTGCACTTGTCTTTAAAAAGAAATTCCACGTTGTACTTTGATTTGTAAGCGGAATGTTTTTTTTTCTTTCGATAACTTTTAAAAAAGAACAGGTTGACTCTAATTCCTGACTGAGATAAAGTATAGGTTTACGTAACCTCACCATCACGACCAAAGGTGAGAGAAGGTCAATCTTTACGCGGAGTATAAGTAAAACGTCTTCAGGGTGGCCTAAAGTCGGTATCAGCCAAACAGCAAGGAAGTCTATCTCCTTTTCACTAGCGCTAGACCCAGGAGATTGTATTGGCGTCTCAGACGGAGCACCACACTGACCATCAGCTCCCCTCTTAACCGTAAAGATCCCTGTGCTACTCATACACCGAATTGGCAAGGGTCGGTCCGAACCCGGAACCTTGTAGTTCACTAGATACACGCTCTACCGACTGAGCTAACCCGGCCCTAATTATAGATTGGTTGTTGTACCGAGGCTAAAAACAGGTACTGGGATTCTGAGATACAAATAGATAACCTAATCCCGACCAGAAGACCAGATCTAGCGTTAATTAACAAGAAAAAAAAAACCTGTCATCTCGCGGACCACAGTATGATTTTATTTTACTCGGAGTATAGCGAGTTTGAAATTTAGATGAGTTGTCGTACCAAGGCTAAAACAGGTACAGGGATGTTGAGATACAAATGGATAGCCTAATCCCGATCAGGAAACTTGAGGTTTAAAAAGTTTGAGTACCCATCTAAATTGAATAAAACAAAAACCTCTTTGGCATAAAATGACCCAATGAGTAAATATACCGTAAAACCAACCAACGAACCAACCAACCAACCGACCGACTAACCAACCAACCAAATATTCAATATAGATACTACAGCAAATTACATATAGCTGCATGGGTAATACGCATAAATTTATTAAAAAAACTAACAAAAACTCCAATATATATATATATATATATATATATATATATATATATATATTATATTTGGTTTTGGTTATATATATATATTATATATATATATATATATATATATATATATATATATATATAAACTAAAACAATGAAATAAAGCATGCGTGCAATTGTAGGAGTAATAACGATTGTCTATTAGAAGCAAAATACTTGACCACTAATGTGCTTCATCAAACCACAGTAACTCACAAATAGTAAGAGACCAGATGTGATCTCCATAGGATTTAACCAACGATCGTAGAAAGAAAGATATAATACCCAGAGAGCTTCATTCAGAAATAAACAGTATGCAAATAATACCATGCTGTCGAAAATATTTGGGAGCCTAAGAAAGAAAATCATGGCGAAGAACTTGAAGTGAAATGGTCGAGATTACAGAGAGCTTATGCTTGTAATGGAGGATCCAAACAAGGTAATTGTTGCTTGGTTGGATTTTACGGCATGTCAACCTTTGTTGAGTTATGTTATGCCAAAGACATTTTGTTTTATTCATTCTTTATGGGTATTTTTTAAACACATTTTTAACTCATTATTTTTATTTAACCAACAGATGGGACCCTAACAAGTACTACCACTCCATATCAATGTGGACTTGGTAGTAATGGCAATGAAGGGGTACTCCACACTCCCGCTCAATTTTAACAACCCTATTAAATCAACTCCCCGTCTCCCTCAAACCCCTACCCCAAGATCAAGGACCAGCACTGCTCATAATCCTATTAAGTAGGACATTAACATGTCCACACCAAATTTCACCACGTGTGCTGTAGAAGTTTGCAAAAACCGAAACGTTATAGCATCGACATTACCATCAAGAACAAATATTCATCCTTTGGAACACTTCGTGTTTTTCTATATATTACACACAGACAGACACACAGAGACACAGACTCAGACACAGACACACACAGACACATACACAGACACACACACACATACACACACACACACACACACACACATATATATATATATATATATATATATATATATATATATACCCAAAATCAGAATTTGGGTTCTGGAAGTCTGCATCAGTAATTATATATACAGGTTGACCCCCCAAAAATTTGGGTCTGTTTTTTTTTTGGGGGGGGTGTTACCTATATATTAAGGTACCTTTAATTACGAGTGTCCTGACTTGCGAGTTTTTTAGTTACGGGCTGTCATTCGGTAGATTTATTGTTTTCTGTTGTGA
>CM042142.1:52860187-52890187 GCA_023376005.1 Doryteuthis pealeii
TACTTAAAAAAGATTCGGGAGAAAGCTCTAACCGCATCAGCGTGGATATGGCAGTCCTATATTGTGACATCAAACCGACAAAGTCTGGTGGTATCGTGAGATACTGCTGGGGCGCTCTGGGTTAGTGGTAATGATGCTTCGGCCCCGAAACCATGACTGAACCCAGAGTCATCATCTGATGAAGGCTTTGTTGGTTGCAATGCTACTGTGTAAATAGCAGTCATTGTATGAAGATTATATATATATATATATATATATATATATATATATATATATATATATATAAGGTCATATGGTCCAATTTTGTTAGTCTTTCTAATTTAATATATTTCATTACATTAAGATTTAGATATTTACGCTCGGAGGGCGCATATTCTACGCGAAAATCGCTCGCACATAGCACCGCCCCCCCCCAAAAAAAAGCCGATCAAATAAAACAATGCATTGAAAAATCTTGATGATGCATTGGCATGAGGGAGGCGGGTAAGATATTTATGATAAACAGTGGGCATGCGCAGTGCATCATGAAAACGTTGCTTCCCAACCACTCTCCGACCATCCACCGATTACAATAACAATTCAAACGACAGGAAGTGTCGATATCACGCCATGTAGGGCCGGCGGCGAATAAAACGTTGCGGCTTTCGTTTTTGCTGAGAGACATTTCATACATGACGATTGGATTTTGCATGTCGCTTTAATTGAAACAACACGACAAATGTTGAATCTCTGAATCACAGCGAACGAAACAAAAAAAAAGCGACAGTTTGGTGACATACAACTGGTAAATAAAATCGGTGATTATTTTGTTCTGGCCTTTAAATTAAAAAAGGTTATAAAGGCAGCAAAGAAGAAAGAAGCGATGAAAAAAATAAGTAAAAGAAAGTATAATACACGGTTTTTGTTTTGTTGCATTCTATATTTCATTATTTTTTTCTTTCTCTCATGATTACACTGAAAGAAATTTGTCATCTCAAACGTTTTTCGTTGTTTCCTTTTCTTTAAGTTGTGACAAATGTACGCTCTTATTCACCATTGTGTGTTAGTTTTATAAATTTTGATATTTTTTTGTGTGTATTTCATATATATATATATTATATATATATATATATATATATATATATATATAGAGAGAGAGAGAGAGAGAGAGATGAGAAAGCCAGAAACAGAGAGGGTGGATTGGAGAAGGAGAAAGAGGAGCGAATATATATGCATGAATATATATATAAAGTGTACGCCCCCCCTCTCTCTCTCTCTCTCTCTCTATATATATATATATATATATATATATATATATCTTATTATAATGGAGATTGTGGGTTTGTCTGTCTGTAACCGAAACTATATTACTACTAAAGTCACAATTCCCTTTATTATTTACATCACATTCTCCATGATTTTATTTTTATTTAAATCTCAATTATTAATAAAATTGTCTACCTTATCAATACTGTTAACTATATTACATACTAATAACATGCAATTGTATTTATATATACAACAAAATAGCGGTTACAGCGTGAACGGGAAGGCTAATTGCATATTAATCTTGAAATTTGATTTTAATAATATGTGTTTAGTATTATTGATTTCTAATTGTTTGGTTTTATCTTATTGAATATGAGCGAAAATCTCGGGATAAATCTTAAAAGAAATCCATTTACAAGAAGAAATAATTGTAATTTTATTCTTTACTTCCTATTTTAACTAAATAGTTAAATTAGGAAAATTTACCAATGAAAGATGGGAGTAACGGAAAATGATGGAAGAGTTAGTTTCAAAGTTGTTCTATTTTTCAATCATACCCCCTCTGTTCCAAATCTTTTTATCTCCATTCTTATTCAGTTTCATTAGCCTTTCTAATTTAATATGATATTTTATTATAGTAAAACTTAAATACTTGCACCCGGAGGGTGCATATATTTGCTAGTATATATAAAGATGAAAAAGTGATAAGACAACTAGGAATATTTATTTTATTTTATCTATTTTCTGATTTTTTAATGTTTTAATTATATGTATATCAGGGCGTACTATATATATATATATATATATATATATATTTATTTATTTTACAATGTTAGAGAGAGAGCGAGAGAGAGAGAGAGAGAGAGAGAGAGAGAGAAGCCAGAACAGAGAGGGTGGAGTGGGAGAGGAGAAAGAGGAGCGAAAAATATATATGAAATATATATATAAAGTGTACGCCCGCCCATCCTCTCTCTCTCTCTCTCTCTCTCTCTCTCTATATATATATATATATATATATATATATATATAATATAAGATGAAAAGTGATAAGACAACTAGGAATATTTATTTTTTATCTATTTTAATTTTTAATGTTTTAATTATATGTATATGAGGGGTAATATATATATATATTATATATATATATATATATATATATATATATATATATATATATTGTTCTTACCAAAAATAATACCTCCTATTTATATTCACGGGATAGATGAAGCCTAATAACACCGTTTGATATAAGATATTTGATATGATTTATAATGGATACAAGTGTTAAGCCTTGTTGATTATTCTATATTAGTGTCTATTCTATGTTACTGTCGCTCTTGACCAGGATTGAACCTGCTACCTAGATATAACTGTCACTTAGCACACAGATTAACCAGTCTTGGTTAGCGGAATGAGAACAGTATACCCCCGTTGATTGAATTAAGGGTTGTTTCAGAGTTCCGTGAAGGTTCCCGATTACGACAAGAAAGTTCCCAAGTTCGAAAAAGGTTCCCGAGTCTGACCAGAAATACCGGAAGAAGGCCGGAGGACACATCGGCCGAAACGTTGTGCAGATAACAATAAAGATACATTTTAGGAAGTATTTAATCAGGTACCATTGTTTTTGTAACATCCAGGACATGAAGACCCTCAGCCACCATCTTCTATCACCCATATGATAAAAAGGGTTGGGTTTGCCATAAGAGCAATAGGGTCGGGGCAATCATATAGGTGCTAGGCCTATAGTAGGAAGCGCGTGGTGTAATGGTTAAAGTCATGGGAAATGTGCACTCAGTTGTTGAGGACCGGGGTTGAACCCAGGAACTTGCGAGTCCTAACAAAGCAATAACGCTATGTCCAGGTTGTTAGTCCTAAGTAATGATCCTATGTCCAGGTTGTTAGTCCTAAGTAATGATCCTATGTTCAGGTTGTTAGTCCTAAGTAATGATCCTATGTCAGGTTGTTAGTCCTAAGTAATGATATAAGTAATGATCCTATGTCAGGTTGTTAGTCCTAAGTAATGATCCTATGTCAGGTTGTTAGTCCTAAGTAATGATCCTATGTCCAGGTTGTTAGTCCTAAGTAATGATCCCCCTATGTCCAGGTTGTTAGTCCTAAGTAATGATCCTATGTTCAGGTTGTTAGTCCTAAGTAATGATCCTATGTCCAACTTGTTAGTCCTAACTAAGCAATAACCCTATTTTCAGGTTGTCAGTCCTAAATGATAATCCTATGTTCAGTCTGATAGTCATAACTAAGCAATAATGCTATGTCCACGTTGGTAGTCCTAACTAACCAATAAGCCTATGCTCAGTCTAATATTTCTAACAATTCTTTTTTCATGTTTCAGCTTTTCATTTATTTCCATTTTTTCATATCCATTTTCCATTCTAGGTATAATTCCTTATATTTTCAAGTTTCATATTTTTCTTTTCTTTTACGAAATAGCCAATTACTGACCCAAGTTAAAATTCCAATGGGATCTTCTTGTTTAGAAAATTTTTTAACTTCATGAATATTTTTCATAATTGATTTTTATCTTTCTATTTAATTGTTCCCACAACTTTATCATTCAAAGTATTAGAACTGTAAATCCAATTAATATTATCTCCCTTTTTCGATACTAACTCTTCTGTAACCTTTGACTAGTTTCATGTTTTTGTTTTTTTTTCATATATTCAAATTCCAGTTTCTCTTTAACTTTTATTTCAATACATGAATGATCAGACTTACTCAAAGAAAATATTGAACTTACATTTCCAATTAAAAATTCATTATTTGAAAAAACAAAATAAAAAACAACAAAAAACAAACAACTGATTCAATATATATTTCTCTAATCTATTTCCCAATAGTTTATATTTAGTATATTCTTCTATAAACCAATACAATCCTTTTGTTGTAAATATAACAGAATATTCGTTTTGTAATCTAAAATTTTAACTAATTGAATTTACAGGAGACATTACTAATCCATTTATAGTCTATACCAGGTAAATTGAAATCTCCAACCATTATGATATTCTGAGATTTATCTGATGTAAAAGGTAACTCATTCAAAAGTTCAAATGATTTATAATCGTCTTTACTCAGATTTGGTAATCTGCATACACGTATTATATCAAAACCTTCTTTATTAGAATCAATTATGTTTTAAGCCAAAGTCTCAGTTTAAAAGTTTTCTGTCAATAAAAATCAATCGCCCCAAAATTTCTCTGAATGTTTGAGATGAGGCTTGAAGATTAGTATTATCCGCGTTATTCGGACTATTGTCCCCATCTTCATTGTTATTTGTACAACGTTTCGGCCGATATGCCCTCCGGTTCCCGAGTCCGACAAGAAATACCTGAAGAAGGCCGGAGGGCATATCGGCCGAAACGTTGTACAAATAACAATGAAGATGGGGACAATAGTCGGAATAACGCAGATAATACTAATCCCCAAAATTTGGATTAGTTCCTTATCTTCTATTTTCGCTTCTTTTCCATTTTCTGCAGATAAATTTATTTTTTGTAATACAGACAATTTTATATTCATTACCAAGCAATTTTCTAGCATTGCAGGCTCGATTAAAACAAATGACGTTGTAGGTAAATCTCTATATATGATGTAGCGGGATCCATTTGGAAATCTGTGTATGGTCAATTTAGGGGTGCAAATTATAATATTCGTCATCTACTTATCTTATACTGTTCTACTTATCTCTGGGCTGGGCCTGGTTATTGGGTCTCTGCTATTTTGAAGCGGAGTATCTGGTATTTCTGGATCAGTTGTCGGGCTGGTTGGCTTCTCTCCGTTCTTCGATGGGTCTGGAACAACATGGTTCCTGTTTGGTTCTTCCTTGCGTCCGTTAGCAGTTCTTAATTACAAACACAAGACGTTCTAATTCTTTTCTGAGCTCTTTATCTTTATTTCAAAACCCAAGCTGGAGAACTGGCTCTTTTGGGATGAGAATCCATTTTATCTCGCCACGCAACCAAAACTCCCCGTCCGTCTCCTCCATACACCCTGGCGAAACTCCAAAACTCTTCATTCACTCTTTCTCTCACTCTCGTTCCCACCTTGTGCTGATCAATAAAAAACCGACAGCTAGTCTTTCACACATCACCCCAAAGTTTTGTTGGCACTTATCTACCAATCAGAAATCAACGGCTCACCTTTCACACGTCATCCCAAAATTCTGTTGGCACTTATCTACCAATCAAAAATCAACGACTCACCTTTCACACGTCATCCCAAAATTCTGTTGGGCACTTATCTACCAATCAGAAATCAACAGCACATCTTTCATACGTCATCCCAAAATTTGAGTAACTTTCCACTATTACATAAAGTATAACTAAATTTTGGGTCTTTCCATATCCCATTATTTTGATATAGAAGGGGGGAAATATATGGGGCAAAATAGACCTTCGAATAAACAAGCTCCCGCCGAGGGGGAACCAAAAACAAGCGAGTTCTCCGTCTTCTCACAAGCCAGACCCTCTGTTGGTCAACACATTCTTCGTCTAGCAGCTGAAAAATCCGTCGTCGTAGTCGAAATAATCTTTAGCAGTTCAAAATCATATTTCCTATTTAGTTTTGTTTCTGTTCGACTAAAATCCATTTCTTTACTGAAAAGCGCTTCGTCGTTGACTGCTTCTGCTGTTGCTGACTGCCCAGCGCCCGACTCACTTGTTATTTTATGGGCATATTAGCCAAACATCCGAGCACATGAGTCGAACCCCGCGTCCGTCCAGTGCCCAAAACGCATTTGTTTTTGCATGCGGGAGGACGCGAGTTCGATCCCGGCAGGCAAGACAATGTCTTGCTCTTTTTCCTTCCTCGTTCTCCGTCACATTTAAAATTTGAGTTCTCTTTTGTTTCTTAACGAATTAACGTTTGTATACAACGTTTTAAACTTTTCTCTGTTTTTCTTTACTTGTCTAAATGTTCATTTACGTTAATAGCGTTTCCTTTGTATTGATTTCCGGTTGTATTATTTTCAATATTATTATTTTTCTTATTTCTTTTCTTTCTTTTTGTTCTGATTAAGTCTGGATTTAACCATATATTCTCTGCTTCTTGATGTTCGATTTTTCTTCCAAGTTTATAGTTGCGTTGAAATTTGACATCTTCTTCATGTCTTAGTGTGGCCATTATTAGTTTTTTCCCATTATTTATTTTCCCCTGACATCTCTTATTATAATGGAGATTGTGGGTTTTTCTGTCTGTAACCGAAACTATACAAGTCACAATTCCTTTCGTTATTTACATCACATTCTCCATGATTTGATTTTTATTTAAACCTCAATTATTAATAAAATTGCTTTACATCATTAAGACTGTAGACTATATCTACATACTAATAACATGCAATTGTATTTATATATACAACAAAATAGCGGATTACAATGTGAATGGGAAGGCTAATTTGCATATTGATCTTAAAAAATTGATTTTAATAAATATATGCTTAGTATTATTGATTTCTAATTGTTTGGTTTTATCTTATTGAATATGAGCAAAAATCTCGGGGATAAATCTTAAAAGAAATCCATTAACAAGAAGAAATATCTGTAATTTTATTCTTTACTTCCTATTTAAGAAAATTTACCAATGAAAGACGCAAGTAATGGAAAATGATGGAAGAGTTAGTTTCAAATTTTTTTCTATTTTTCAATCATACCCCCTCTGTTCCAAATGCTTTTTATCTGCATTCTTATTCAGTTTCATTAGCCTTTCTAATTTAATATGATATTTTATTATATTAAAACTTAAATACTTGCACCCGGAGGGTGCATATATTTGCTAGTTTTTATAATATCCATTCCTGATATTTCCTTTTCTTTATTAATTAAATAAAGAATATTTTAAAATTTTCTTCCTCTTCCATATAAGAAATCTTTGTTTTTAAAACGATTTTTCTGTTTTCTCATATTTATTTCTATTAGCAAAAATATGCGCCCGCCAGGTGCAAGTATTAAGTTTTAATACAATAAAATATCATTTATAATCGGAAAGACTTAATTAGTCTTTCCGATTTTAAATGATATTTTATATAAAATAATTTATATAAAATAAGAATGCATATAAAAAGATTTCATTTATTTTTTATTGATTTCTATATAAATCATTAACTACTAATGATTACTTTAAACCTGAAACAGAAGGGGTATATTCGAAGAATAGAACAGTTTAAACGCTAACTGTTTCCATTAGTTTCGGCTTTTATTGCAAAATTTTCCTAATTCAACTATTTAACTAAATCAGACATTAAAATCTCATTAATTCTTTTGGGCTATGGTTTAAAAAAAATTATTTTAACTAAACCAAACAACTAGAAATCAATAAAACTAAACAAATATTTATTAAAATCATTTTTTAAAGATCAATATGCAAATTATAATTCCCGTTCACACTATAATACGTTATTTGGTTGTATATATAAATGAGATTGCACATCATTGGTATGTAGATAAGACCGCCCACGTGGTGGGGGTCCAGTGGCTTCGGCTCTGGATCTTTACAAGATAATAGCGTCGATCCCAGGGGGCTATCCCACCCCCAGGCAATACCTGCCCCCTCGACTTAAAGGGGCAGCGCTGGGTTTATTGCCCAGCGCCTGAGGCGCCCCCTTGAGGGGGAATGCCGACGGGATCGACGCAATTTTTTCCACCTACCACCCATGAGCTTCGGCTTGTGGGTGGGCCCACATAAAAATGTCCTTGTGTCACGCCCTCATAAGTGGGATGAGAGGCAAATACCTGTAGATAAGACCAACAGTATTTGTAATAGTCGATATTTTTCTAAAAATTTAAGATTTAAATACAAATACAATAATGGAGAATGTGACGGGAATTACTAAGGAAATTTTGACGTTTCGGTTACAGACCAACATACGCATAATCTCTATCATAATAAGATGTTCATATTAAAACATTGCATTTCTGACGTGTTTTCCACGATTCCTTTAATTATTTCCTTATGTCAATTTCTTGTTATATCAGCCCAGGTTTTATTAATTTCTGCTTTTTGTTAAAAAATAAAGTTAGTAATTACTTTTTTTTTTCAATTATTTCTGGTATAAAATTTGTAATTTCGTTTGGTACTTAAAATTTTCTCCGTTTTTCTTTATTCGTTTAAATTTTCATTTACGTGAATAGCGTTTCCTTTGTTTTAATTTTCAGTCAGATTATTTTTTAGATGTTATTTTTATTTTTATTTTTTAATCTCTCTTATTTCTTTTTCAATTGCAACTTTCCCTTCTGTTTCTGGTCAAGTCTGGATACATCCATACATTTTATTCTCTTTCATTTTTTAAATTTTTTTTTTCAAGTTTTTTAGTTGTGTAGAAATTTGACATCTTCCTTCTTCTCGTCTTAGTATGACTATTATTAATCTGTTTCTATTATTTATTTTCCCGGGGCATACCGCTCTTAAAATAAGATCTTTGACATTTCCTTTTCTTTTTACTTTTATTTAGATTTTATTCCATATTAAAAATTACTAGCAGGACCTGTGGATATACCACAGTATGATAATCTAATTATTACAACGTTTGATATGTTTACTTAAGAGCTGTTGCGAAATACTTTAATATGTAAAAAGTATGATAATCTTGGTTTAACACTCTCTTACTCCTTTTATTTCTTTCCTTCTTTGCATCTCGATTGAAACAGATTAGCGTTATCCCTTCCGCGTGCCCAACCCCTCTCTCTATCTTCCCGCTACTCTCTTTTTTTCTTTCTTATATTTTTTCTATATATCATGTCCCTTTCTCTTCACTTTCTTTCTTAATAATAAAAAAGGAATGGTTCCATTATTTAGCTGACGTGACGACACTCACAAGAAATAAGAATTCGGCGGATAAGCAACACCAGATAATTTAATCTAAGGATTTACATGTTTGGATTTTTTCTTGGACGATTTGGACGGTCGCATTTTTTTTTCACTATTATTTAATTTTTTTTTTCATATAAAAAATTATGATGTTATTCGCACAATTTTTCTGTTCTCTCATATTTGTTTCTAAAATGTTCATACTTTTTTAAAAAGGTGTTTTCGGACGTGTTTTCCACGATTTCATTCACTATTTCCTTATGCCCATTTCTTGTTATATCAGGCCATGTTTTTATAAATTTATTTCTTTTGTTTGAAAAAAAAAAACCCCAAAAAACAAACTGTTTACTATTTCTCTGAATGTTTGAGATGAGGCTTGATGATTAGAATTATCTGTGTTATTCGGGCCATTGTCCTCATCTTCATTGTTATCTATACAACGTTTCAGCCGATGTGCCCTCCGGCCTTCTTCAAATATTTCTTGTCGGACTCAGGAACCTTCTTTTCGGACTCAGGAACCTTCTTTTCGAACTCGGAACCTTCTTTTCGAACTCAGGAACCTTCTTTTCGAATTCTTGTCGTAATCGGGAACCTTCTTTTTGGACTCGGGAACCTTCTTTTCGGACTCGGGAACCTTCTTGTCATAATCGGGAGCCATCACGGAACTTTGAACCTAACCCTTTATTCAGTCTACGGGAGTATCCTGTTCTCATTCCGCTAACCATAGCTGGGTTAGAGGCGTTAAGTTTGGTTAATTATTATTCCATGTTACTGCTGCCCTTGGCCAGGGTTGAACCTGCAGTCCAGAGATAACTCTCACTAAGAACTGTCTTAACCTAACTCCTTTATCCACTAGGCCATGTGTCCAATTAAAAAAAAAACGATTGTTAATGGATTTTCAATAGTTTCTCTCATAAAGTTTGTAATTTCTCTTTGTATTCCACTTGTAATTTTGACTTCGCACTTTATTTCCTCGCTAGAAATTTTCTTTTCTTTTTGTTTCAAAAGTAAAAACTTAATGGATATTTCTAATTGCTTATTTTTCACACATAGCTTTTGTGGGCCCTTGGTCGTAGGTTGGTTGAAACTTTGTTGAAAATTTAAACCAACTTTATTCCTCTTAAAAATTGACCTTGTGTCATACCCAGCTCGTAACTGAGGGTTAAGTAAATGCATACAATTAACTCACATCTAGGTGGAAAAGATATGGATTCATGCCTTTTCTAAGGGTATTACCGGGAAACGAAACGCAATCAACCGTGTCTCGAATTCTAACTCCGTTCGCCGAATTAATTTTTTTTTTATAACTATCTACATTTACCAACCTTTCCGTAGGAGCAGGATACAACACAAGGTCAATTTCTTAAACGTAATTTAACAGGTTTGAATTCAGAGTCTTGCTTATCCTAGACTGATTACATAGCCAAGGTTAAAGAGCCAAGACTATCCTACTATTTACTCATAGCTGTAAGGAGAGTAGCTGGATACATACCTTCCCAAGGGTATTAGTGCTATGCGAAATACAAATAGCCTCGTCCAGGATTTGAACGCGGGTCGACAAGTTAATTTCCCACCATTTCTCTAACCATTACACACGCGACCCCATTTTATAACTATAGAATTCATATTATAATTAAATTCAAATTAATAAGTACATAAATAAATAAAGGGAATTATTTATGAGTAAAATATAATAGTTATCTCCCTTGTTAAATTAGAATGATCGGGATAAGCATGAATGACATTATTCCTTTTCCTAAGTGATATGCTAACCTCGTCTAGGATTTGAACTCGGAATCCATTTTTTATAATAGTAACCATTATGCAGTTTGTGCCTCCGTAAGTGTTGTCACTGGACTTCCTACCGGGAATAAGTCAGAATTCCAAGCGTTTCTCCCCCCTCCACTCAACAGTCGTCTTTCTGGTATTTCTAAAAAAAAAAAGTCCCTTGTTCTACACAATGGCACTAGCTGACATCAAGAAACGTTGACCTCGTCTACAAAAAGAAATCTTCATCTCGCCACATAGCTATCATGTACTTGTCAATTCTTCAACCTCAACGTCTACAGGGAAATGATAACTGTCTTTTCCACAGCCTCGGGTTAGAGAGGAGCTCTTTAGCGCCAGAGTTTGAAAAGTAGCAGATAGCGCCGACCGTCGTTTCCTTCCGGTATTTTTCTGGATCTCAGTGTGTCAATGCATCATCATAGGGCAGAAAAAATAACAGCATCGTCATCAACAGCAACAGCAGCAGTAACAACAACAACAACAACAACAACAACAACAGTTTTTACTTCTAAATCAATCAACTCATAAGATCTCCCCAGTTTTACAGCGCAGTCATCATCCGGGATTTTTGGAGAGTGGAGTAATCGTTAACGACTAGAAACATCTTGGCTGCTTCTTATTGTCTCTAGGGCGACTATATAAAGGAACTGGGCTTTGTTAGAAAGCCTAGAAATATTGAAATGTGATTACTTTTTGGCATCCTGGTGTGTTTTAACAGCTGTATTCATCATAAATTCGCTCCGAGGCTTGTTTAGGCGAAATTAAAAGTAAATTATGTCGCCAGTCAACTGCAACAATAGGGTGCGTTGACAGTGACAATTTCACTTGTTATTTAAACCCCGTGAGTATCGCAGCTTGTTAGAGTACTAAATATAACAGGGAGTAGACCCCCCCAGAAACGCACTTGCCTGTCGACGAGGCATAAAATACGCTGGACTGTATCCTCTGTAGGGGAGTAAGACTTCCACTTGAAAAAAATGATGTTCTAAGTATTTTAACCCCATGAGTATCGCAGATTTTTAGAGTACTAAAAATAACAGCATTTAACCCCCAAAACGCACTGGCCGGTCGGCGAGGCTTAGAATACGCTGACTCTATCCCTGAAGTGTAATACGATACCCACCCGTAAAAAATTATATGCTTGATATTTAAACTCCATGGGTGTTGGCATTCTTCCGTCTATTAAAGACGATGGCGTAGAGTCCACTTTTTTTCATCTACAGCTACGTGAGTGGCTGAACAGACCAATTTTTGAATGGCAGTCTCTGGTACAGTGATTGCAAACAAAAGGTGTTGCTTTCTGGAGATGCTGGAGATGCTGTTGTCTCTCCTTCCTTTTAACTCTCTTTTCTGCGGTGACTTCTTTCCTCTCTTTTTCATTCCCTTTTTTCACTTTTTAACTTGATGTAAATGATTTATATCAGTTTATTGATATTCACGAAAAAGAATGTGGTTAAAAAATTAGTTTAGAAAACTGTCTGATTACAAAGATAATTTACTTGAAAAAATAATATACATGAATTAAAAATTGATTTAAAAAACATTTGGTATAAAAAACTTTGAAAAATACACATGAACTTAAAAATCATTTATCAAATTAACTTGATTCTGCATAAAATGACCCACCCATGGCTGGTTGGTTGGTTGGTTGGAAGTTACGGCATGTTAATCCTTGTTGGGTTATTTTATGCCAAAGACATTTTGTTTTATTCATTCTTGTTGGATATTCAATTTCTTTTTAAATTCAAATGTTAAACACATTTTAATACTCATTTTCAATGTATTTAACCCATAGATGGGACCCTGACATGTACTCCCACTCCGGGTCAGAGTAGACCTGGAGGTAAGGGCGATGAAGGGGTACTCCACACTGTCCAGAACTCCGGAATTGGAACTTCAGCATTAGATGCAGTTTAACGTAATACCCATAACATTAAGACCGTCAGCCACTGCCTCCAAACACATAAATGATAAAAAGGGTTGGGTTTTTCCATAAGAGCAATAGGGTTATATAATCAGAGGGGGGTCTCTCCGACTGCCCGAAAAGGGTGGATATGCAGTAAAACAAAACAACCAAACAACTAACCCAATTTTATTTCCCTCCTGTTGAGAAATCCCCTTCTGTAAGGAACTTTAAATTTTTCTAAACATTGACAGTCGTCATCTATACATATATAAAGACAGTTTGTGTGTATGTATGTCCGGGGGAAACTACAAAAATGAAACAATTAACAACAAAATAAATATACATACACATTCACTATCACTAGAGCTTGCTTTTTGTCAAAAAATAATGAAGATTTTATTTGGGAAGATATTTAAGAATTAAAATTTGAATAGTAATACAAGGGAAAGTCATTAGCGCGTTTTTTTTTATTTTTTATTTTTTTTGTATGTCTTTTTTTCTTTTTTGCTTTGAAATATATTATTAATTGATTGAATTAATCACCTCATTATATTGTTTGCTTCTTTAAAATGTAAATTATTGAATACAAAATTCTTACTATATTGCTTTATATTTATGTAGGGATTTTTATGGGACAAACAGCGAGGATCTAACCTGCATTAAGAAATAATTGATCTGCGAGATTAACTTTTTAAAAATCCCCTCTCCCCAGGCAACACTGGTTCGTTTTGGTTCATTTTGTTTTACGGCATATCAACCTTAGTGGGTCATTTAATGCCGAAAAAAGTTTTGAAATAAATTCATTCTTAATGGATACTCAATTTTATAAACACATGTTTTTCTATTTAAACCACAGATGGGACCCTAACAGGTACTACCACTCCGGGTGAGAGTGGACCTGGGAGCAATGGTGATAAAGGGGTGCTCCATATTCCTCAGACCTCCAGAACTGGAACCTCACCATCAGATAGAGTTTAACGTCATTCCCAGGAAGCCACTGCCTTCTAACACCCATATGATAAAAAGGG
This sequence comes from Doryteuthis pealeii, assembly GCA_023376005.1. NCBI lineage: Eukaryota > Metazoa > Mollusca > Cephalopoda > Myopsida > Loliginidae > Doryteuthis > Doryteuthis pealeii. Next base: position 52,873,979 of record CM042142.1, read on the forward strand.
TCGGGGGTTTGCTACCAGGGCAATAGGGTTGGGGCAATCATATAGGTACTAGGGCTTGACGTGACCAGCCGATTGATCGGAGGTGGCCTCTTCGACCGCTCGTCTAGCCGAAGAAAGGGCCTAAGTGTAGTGTTGCATGTCGTGGATTGCTCAGCCACCTGGATTCCATCCTTAAGCATCACGGGTCGCCACCCACGGTCAACAGGTGGCCTCATTGGAGGAGTCTTATCCCTCTGCAGAGGTGCAGTCGGTGCATTCTAACGCCACAGCTGACAGGGCGGAGGCAACACCGGGTAGCCACTTCTAGCAGCAAATAAACGACACGCTATTTAATACTCAACACAGTTTATCGATTTGTGTCTAGAAGTTGTGTGTCTGTCACATGATGAATTTTGTCAATAAATTTAGGGGAAGGCAAATATTTCCTCTTCATTGACTAATACATATTAATTTCTTAAATATTCATTATATTCAGGTTTGAAGTGCGTAGCAATAACCGATTTCTTAAAAAAGCCTTTATAAATCCCATGTGTCCCAAACCTTTAAGTAACGACGCACACACACACACACACCACACACACACACACACACACACATATATATATATATATATATATATATATATATATATATATGAAGGATAGCAAATAAGAAAAGTGTTTAAATATAAAAGTGCTCAATGTTGAATTAGCAGACCAAGATTAAAACCTAAAATACAAGTTTATGGGACTATATTTCCGTTACTCAAGCTTTGTGCGTATCCTGCAATCCTCAGACGGGTGAATAGTAAAATGTGGATGGTTAAGCCTCTATATATCGTGATATTGGGTGGTCCACCATCACCGCTGAGTTCTTCTGGGACACCATAAGTCTGGAATATCTCTCGACAAATCGAGATACTGACTGACTTCAACAACGTGATTGAGTCTTTTTACGCGAGACTTATATTCAAAAACATAACTTGCTTATGTATTAATGCACGCGGCATTCAGATGTAAATAAATGATATTCTTTTAAATAGAGGTGTATACACATATGGGATGGATTAGGGTTCAGGTTGCAGATGACACAAGAGATATTTGTTGATATGTCAACATTTAGAAACTAGTTTACTTCTTTTGTTCAGCAAATCTTTATCAGCATGCAGGATACATTATTTTTTCTTCTAGGCATAGTCTGTAGTTATATTGACCACTTTTATATGCTTGGGCTTTTTTCACAATTTTCTATTGTATTATAGGGGTTGCTGGAGTGACGCCATTTTGTGTCTATTTGCTTCACTCACTGTGTTAACTCTACTAACCCGTTCTCATGATTGGACTGACCAATCAGAACAGTTACAAAAAGATCCCCTTAAGGTAAAGCCTTATCATTTTTATGGGTATTTTCCATGACTCTCCTTCTAAAAGAATTACTATTTAATTTTTGAATTCTACACTTACTGTACATGATTAATAAGCCACCTATTAAGTATGCAACGGTATAATGTAATTGTTTTACCTCTAAAAAATGTATGGAGTGACAAGACTTTCCGACCACACTAGTATGGATCATTAAAAAAAATACTTTACGGGATTAAAATTTGTAGTTTGGAAGAGGGACTATAGTGTTATTTTTGCCCTGTTGATCTTCCATAAACTTTCATGGTGAAGTCAATGGAAAATCAAATTGGTGATATCATCTGTGAATAACAATTCCCTTCCCCCCCTCCTTTTTGTGATGTCAAAAGTCACCTCACTATTCCTCCTTCGAACCACTTTAATGGTCCGCTTATATTTAATTGAAAAAATTATGACGAAATGCAGTAATAGGCTATGGGCTTAAAAAGGGTTGAAAATTTGATGTGCCATATGTATTTGAATGAAGAGGTACTGTTGGAAGGTCTACTGTTATTGAAGCTGAGGTTGTGATTGCACCATCTCTTTTTCCAATTTAATTCGGTTGCGCCGATGTATGTTCTATCATTATTTGTATTCTCGTTTTCCTTGATGGTGGCCTTGTATATTATAATGTTAATTAAACAATTACCATTTAACGGACAGTTGGTTCAATCCGAAAAAAAATTGCGTCTTTTCTTCGGGTTGTCATGCTTTTCATTTAATATCTTAAAATTATATTTGCCAATAACTTTTTTGATATTGATATTGGAATATTTTAGTATATAAAGTGTGCTAGAAACCAACACTTAAACTTATAGACTCGGCATGGGTACGTGGATTCAATCCAGCCAATCCACAGCTCGAATACGTGGTTAGTTAACTATTTAATCACCGATCTGGAAAGCCGTTCATCTGCACGTATTCGCCATTGCAAAACGGAACTGAAACCGAGGACTTTGCTCAACCGAAGGATAATAATCAACACTAAGGGGCATCAATGAAGAACCAAAGGGTTTTAACCAACACTAAGGGACAGTGAGGAAAGATCAGCCTCTGCTTAACACAAGGGTCTCCACTGAAAAGTGCTCTCACTTGAGCCTAAAAATGGACATACAAATTGTAACCGTTGATCATACGACAATAACTAATTTTAAAATTATTTTTATTGAACGGTTTGCTCAATATAGAGGATTCATCAAAGTGTTTTTTCTCAATTGGAAAAATATTTTTCCACGTTTGTTTTTAGCACTCTGTGATATATATATATATATATATATATATATATATATATATATATATATGACTTAAGGTAGTGTGGACATAGAGTCAACACCTGATTACTGACAGTTTCTCACCTATGCGACCGTTAGACAAAAACCTGGACTGAAGATCGCATAGGCGAGAAACTGTCAGTAACCAGTTGTTGAATCTATCTCTACGCTACCTTAACACAAATATAAACGCTCTATCAATGGTATTGAGCACTCTCTGCTTAGAAATATAGCATCCATATTATGTACACAATATATATATATATATATATATATATATATATATATATAATATATATATAGATGTGAGGTATCCAAAACTTAGTAGTAAGGGATGATTTTATATGTCATTTCTAAGACACACTGTATTATTATTGTATGATCCAGTATGTATAAATACAGCGAATCTTTAAATCACTACAGAGAGCTCAATGTATAATAATCTTTTTAGATTATATACAGAGCAATATTTATTTGATGAGACTTGATTTATGGAGCTTTGTTAGATCAACTTAGATTTATAAAGGCCCCAATTTTAGTCGAAATAAATTTATTAGGGAATAACGGTGTTGAGTTTTTCCTTCCTTTCAAATATATATTCAGGATCACCCGCAGCATTATTGTGCAGCTCCTATCTAGTATATTCTCTAGTCGCTTAGTAAGGATCCAGGTGGTGCAGCCATACAGCAGCACTAATACGACAACGGCCTGGAAGAACTGTCTCTTTAACTTGTCTGTGAGATTGGATTTCCATATGACCGATAATTTATTTATAGCGGCCCATGCCTTTTCTATGCGTGCATTAACGTCGTTTTCTGTGGAGGAGATGTTACTGCCTAAGTATCTAAATTGTTCTACCGAGTTTAGGAGTTTGCCATCGATGGTGGAGATGTCGCTTTTGTTTTTGAAAGATATGAACTCAGTTTTATCAGAGTTTACGTATAGTGCTAGGTCATCTGCATAACAAGACGTGGAAACAACACCCTACGAGAAAACAGCTGTACGGTAACCTGCCACATATCACCCAGAGCATCCGAGTAAGACGGACAAGACACGCGGGACACTGCTGAAGAAGCAAGGACGAACTCATAAGCGACGTCCTTCTATGGAAACCAACACATGGGCACGCCAGTGTGGGCCGACCAGCAAAGACGTACATTGATCAGCTATATGCGGATACAGGATGCTGCATAGAGGACCTCCCGAGAATGATGAGCGATAGGGACGGATGGAGAGAGATTGTCATGGATATCCGCGCTGACAGCGCGACATGATGATGATGATGATATATATATGGGGGGGGGCATTGGTATTTAAATCACCAGTTGACAGGGATAGGATTCTAGAAATATACTAAATGATTGTTTCATTTTTCATTTCAAACGGACTTTAATTTTAAGTACATTAAATTTTTCAACACTTTCTTTTAGTTATCAACATTAGTTAAATATATACACCATGTCATTTTATATATATTGGAATGCTTGTTGGTAGTGAAGTACATCTCTTTTATCTATGCAATTTCCTTTTTCGTGACATTGTTTTCATGGCGTAAAGCTTTGTTGCAAGTGATAGCTAATAATATCCGTTTTGATTGTATTATGTTCCACGGGAAAGAAATAAAACCTCGGCATCCTTCGTTTAGAACAACATTAATATTTTATAGAAAAGTGAAAGGGATAAACTTATTTGGGGGCAATTTCACATTGTTCAGAATCTTGCCTTTCTTCTTCATATTTATTTCTACAGATTATGGGCCGGTTTAGCTCAGTCGGTAGAGTGTTCGGCTAGAAACCACATGGTTCCTAGTTCGATTCCGGTCCTCGCCAACTCAGCGTATGAGTAGCACAAGGATCTGTGCGGTAAAGTAAGGAGCTGATGGTAGGTGTGGCGCTCCACCTCAGATGCTAAAATAATCTCCTAGTCTAGCGCTAGGATAGACTCCATCGCTGTCTGGCTGATACCGACATTAGGCCGCCCCGACGACTTTACTTTACCTTTATAATGTTATTATAACTTGTCATTAACAAGGAAAACGGGAAAGTTCCTGGAATTCTAATGATCGTTTCCAAACTGCATTTGTCTTTAATCTTATTCTTAAACAGAATTTAATTGATACTAATACACTCAGAACGATCCGCAAGGGGTTAGAAAAGAAACTGAAAGAATTGGAAATAAGAGGAAGAATCGACCCCATCCAAACAACAGCATTGATAAGACAGCTTAGAATACTCAGAAGAGTCCTGGAGACCTGTGGAGACTTGCTGTCACTCAGACTCCAGTAAAAGCCCACCAACTAACGAGGATGGGAAAAACTTTCATTGTTTCATTGAAACAGATTATCATTATCGCTTCCACGCTCTAACCCCCCCTCTATATTTCTGCAACTCTATTTCTTTCTTTCTTTCTTATTATATTTTTGTGTAACATTTCCTTTTTCTTCCCTTTCTTTCATTCTAATAAAACCGGAATAGTCCATTATTTACCTGTGGTAACGACACACAAAAGAAATAAGAATTCGGCGTATAAGCAACAGCAGATAATCAAGATTGCTATTTTTGCATTTAATCATGGACGATTTGGACGGTCTCATTTTTAACCAGAGGGTGTTACAAGAGGATAACGTCCGTACAATTAAGCAACACGAGTATTAATGTATAGATTAGAACAATGACGACTTAATATCATATAAGCCAGTTAAATGATTTTTGAACGGAGGTTTGTTAAATAACACTTTTAATTAAAGAAAGTAGAAAAAAGAATAGAAGAAAATAAAATTAGATTGAAATTAAAACAGCTTTAGGTGTTCAAAGGAAAGAATTTACTCTTGAAAAGATCACTGGTCTTTACTGTGGCTATCATTTGTTCTAGGAGATTAATTTTTTTTTCTTTTCTTAATTTGGATGTACATGGATAAATTTCAGATTGGACTAATCTAACAATTAGTGCAAATGAAGAGAGAGAGAGAGAGAGAGAGAGAGAGAGAGAGAGAGAGAGAGAGAGAGAGAGAGAGAGAGAGATATGAGTGTGTGTGAGAGACAGGGAGAGAATATGTGTGTGTGCATGTGTGCGTGTGTGTGTGTGTGTGTGAGAGAGAGAGAGGGAGATGGAGAGAGGGAGGAGAGATAATATGTGTGTGTGTATGTGAGAGAGTGTGTGTGTGTGAGAGAGAGAGAGAGTGTATGTGTGAGAGATAGAGTATGTGTGCTTGTGTGTGTGTGTGTGTGTGTGTGTGAGAGAGAGAGAGAGAGAGAGAGAGAGAGAGAGAGAGAGAATATGTGTGTGTGTGTGAGAGACAGGGAGAGAATATGTGTGTGTGTGTGTGAGAGAGAGAGAGGAGGAGGGAGGAGAGATAATGTGTGTGTGTGAGAGAGAGAGAGAGAGAGAGAGAGAGAGAGAGAGAGAGAGAGAGAGAGAGAGAGAAAGTGTGTGTGTGAGAGAGAGTGTGTGTGAGAGAGTGTGTGTGAGAGATAGAGTATGTGTGCATGTGTGTGTGTGTGTGTGAGAGAGAGAGAGAGAGAAGTGTGAGTCGAGAGCGAGAGATAGAGTGGGTCGAGAGAGAGAGAGAGAGAGAGAGAGAGAGAGAGAGAGAGAGAGAGAGAGAGAGAGAGAGAGAGAGAGAGAGAGAGAGAGAGAGAGAGAGAGAGAGAGAGTTCTAGGCCAGGAATATCTAGACCACAAAATCAAGACTCATCTTCTGAGCCATTAAAAAAAAAATAATAAAATAAAAGATGAAAATAAATAAATAAAATGAAAATAAAAGAAAAAAGATTTGATCAACGATTCAATTTAATTCATTCATGTATGAGTCGAAAATTCAATCTTTAACGTGGAACTTAATCCTTCTAAACACGCGCCACAATTTTGGACGATTGCTTAGTTTTCATTTTGTGCAATCCGAGTTGACATGGTAACTGTTTTCAAAATCGATTATCATTTATTTTAAATTCAACTCTACCCCTCCCTCCTTCCCTCTATCCCCTTCTCTCTCTCTCTCTCTCTCTCTCTCTCTCTCTCTCTCCCTTTTCTTTCTTTTCTTATTCATAGATATTCTACTTTGCGTCTAATTGGCAGCATCTCTTCTAATCCGATTAAATACATTGCAATTAAAATACAAATTCAACAAATTTGTTTTATTATTTAACTTATAATTAAACATATCTAATTAGTGACGTGAAAAAATTATTTCAACTTGACCAATTTCGTGAGTTATTTTTTTCTCTTTTCAATGCAAACATTTGTTTAAGCGCAGAATTCATAAAAAGAATATTAAATATTATCTGATTTCAAAATGCTCCAATTAATTCTGGGACTTTTTATTGTTAATTCTAATTGTTTACAAACAAAATAGTGATTTAACTGAACGTTAAGCTATTGACCTTCGACTTTTGACAGAGTCATACGGTAGTGGACTAAAGAAAGCTGACACGTAGCTCGTAAAAACCGCGGGGCTTAGATTACACTGACTGTATACTTTGCAAAGTGGTAAAACCCCTTCAAAAAGGGTTGTGTAATAGTTAGAGTGGTAGGAAATGGACTCGTTGATCAGAGTTCAAATCCTGGACGAAGCTACAGTTCACATAGCGCTAATACTCTTGGTAAAGTTAGGAATCCAACTAATCTCCCTCCAGCTATGGGTTAATAGTAGGGCAGACTGGGCTCTTTAACACTAGTTTGGCGGCCAGTATTGGAGAAGGAAAACTCTGAATTTAAACCGGTTAAACTCTGCTTAGGGGGGTCACTACTTGAATAGGCTCACTCCTAATTAGTGATCTATTTCCCTAATAATTTACTAATTATCTAATTTAATAATTAGATATAATTTAGCTATTTACTTATTAGATATATTTTAGCTTTTAAAATAAGTCTATCCAAGAAAGTTGATATGTTGAAACATTCTAATAAGTTAAACAAAACAATAAGGACCGTCTAAGTTTGCATACTGAAATTTTTAGTGAATATATTACAAGATCATTCTTTATTCTAGATATTGAAGATTTTGAATAATGTGACGCAAGCAGTGACGTAGTTTTGATTACTGACAAATTGAAACGAATCTCTATAAATGGTAGATGATATTAACTTAGCCGATTTCGAGAGATTTTTTCTTTTAATCCATTTGTTTAAGTGCAAAATTGTTAAAAACTTATGAAATATTATCTGATTTTAAAATGTTCCAATTAATTCTGGGGGATTTTTTTATTGTTAAATCTAATTATTTAGAAAACGCAATAGTGATATAACTGAACTTTAAGTTTTTACCTTTGGCAGTGTCATACATTTGCGGACAAAATGTGATTTAATACTGTGGATCCATTAATTGAAACATTCAGTGTCGGAAGATTTTACCAAATATCAATAAAGCATCCTAATTTTCTTATTTTTCACTCATTTTTTAACACACACACACACACACACACACATATATATATATATATATATATATATATATATATATATTTCTTTATCCTTAACATTAATAAAAGGAATTATAATTTTGTAACAATTTTTTTAAAGAAGGGTCTCTAATTTCATAATAACTTAGGGCAAGTAAAAGTCCAGCCATATTTCAGATTATTTAGTTGTCATGTAGAGAAAAAATCTTGGTTAAAGACTCTTTGGCAAATGATTCGTGGCAGTGAAAAAGACAGTCTTTATGGTCCCTTCCGTTGCTGCAAATAATACTATCTAACATCCCGGGTAACCCTGTTTTGGATTTTAAAAATAAACTCGGGTGCAAGTCAGTTTGTTTCTTTGTCAACGAGTTTATTTCGGCGTTCGATCGTCACATAGTAGTAAACACACACACACACACACACACACACACACACACACACGCACACAGAGAGAGAGAGAGAGAGAGAGAGAGAGAGAGAGAGAGAGAGAGAGAGAGAGAGAGAGAGAGAGAGAGAGTTTATTTGTCTCATACCCCACCTGTATGGACTGGGCACAAGGCCTCGTTTTAACGTGGGCTCACCCACAAGCCGAAGCTAATGGGTGGGAGAGAACAAAAATTGCGTCGATCCCTTCGGCATTCCTTCTCAAGAAGGGGCACCTCAGGCGCTGGGCAATAAACCCAGCCCTGCCCCCAAGAGGGGCAGGTATTACCTGGGGGGATAGCCCCCTGGGATCGACGCTATTAATTTAACACAACTCAGATTTTATAAACCAATTCCCTACGAAGCTCTGGAACTCATTTTACAGAGAAAGATAGATTACAAAAAGTTGCCATTTTTCGCACCCCCCTCAAATTTGGAGAGCTAATTATCGACATAACTCCACCAATTTTTGGGATTGGAAGCTCAAATTTTTGGGATTGTCTAGCTTTAACATACAGACATGTTTGTAATATCAGAATTGCCATCCCCATAATCCCCTCTTTTATGATTATCTTTCATCACCTGATTATTTTTCTTACGTCATTCACCTACATAATTGTTTATTTCCCACCAAATATCTAACATCAGGATTTTCTGGTTGGAATTAAATAAACAATTCATAAATAATCAAAATGCGTTCCACTCAGATTTTTCCATTCAAAATATTTCGTTCTTCTTCAACCATAATTTACTTTTACTAAAATTGATTGTTTTCCGACCCATAATTACCCCCTTAATTATATTACAAACCTTGCTCATAAAAATCACCCTGTAGCTGAGGATTAGATTACGCTGGTTTTATTGTGTGTAGTGTTGTAATTTATTAGGGGACACATGTGCGTGTGTTCAAATAGGTCATTCATAACCTTCCCAGAGATCACGTGAGGGCACTTATAAAAAGCAGGACCTCAACCTCTTTCATCCTCTTTAGCCATTCCACGCAGTGGCACATCTATGATACAAGGTAAAGCATTCCGTTGCGTATCACTAAAAATCCAAGAAGGTAGATCAAGCAATGTCTTCACCCATCACACCAGAGGAACGGAGAACCATCAACTCTAGGACTACTAGAATTCGTCTAGCCAGCAGGACTCAGTTACCATAACAACCGTGACAAAAAAAAATTCTTAGCATATTTAACATTCTTGGCCAGGTATAATCTCTAATACTAAATGCGAATGTCAGTGTGTCAGTGTGTCATATTTTTAAACTTTACTTCTAGAGGCCGTATCACAACATATCATACCATTTTGGAATCAGATCGAATCCGTGAGTAATGTTTTAAAAATAAATTCTGGGCCGAATCCGGAACCGCAATCTTGAAAATTTGGATTACTTTGATTGTTTTCAGCGATTTCTTTACGTGATTAAATATTTTAAAAGGGCATTTTTGGGAACTATTGGATTAAGTACTTAATACAATTTCATCTGTATATAGATATTGTATTAATGTGCGCAAAGATTATTTTTTTGCTTTTGTTTTAGGTTGATGTGATAAAGAAAATATGTTCAAGAAGGCATAACAAACAAATAGAGGTATTTGCCTCATACCCCACTTGTATGGGCTGGGCACAAGGCCTCGTTTTAATGTGGGCCCACCCACAAGCCGAAGCTCATGGTCGGGAAAGAACAAAAATTGCGTCGATCCCTTCGGCATTCCCCCTCAAGGGGGGCACTACAGATGCTGGGCAATAAACCCAGCCCTGCCCCTTTAAGTCAAGGGGGTAGGTATTGCCTGGGGCGAAAGCCCCCTGGGATCGACGCTATTAACTTGTAAGGTCCAGCGGCCGAAGCTCACTGGACCCCCGGTCGAAATCGGAAGTCCGATATGTTGGACATAACAAACAAATAGATAAGTGTAAAATAACTTGATTATAGTAAAGGATAACGTATATCAATCAATGCGTTTCCAGGTTCCAAAATAAGGGGTTTATCAGAAATACTCAGATCTTATGCACCTACTTAAAAAAGTAAAGTTTGCGAAGTGGTGTATTGTCGGCATCAGTCGGCCGCGAGGAAGTCTATCCCCTTTTGCTAGCGCTAAATCAGAGAGAGTGTTTTTTGCTGAGGTGGAGCGCCACACCTACCGTCAGCTGCCCACTTTACCGCACAGATGAGATTACCCAATCTGTGCTAACCATACGCTGAGTTGGTGGGGACTGGTATGGAATTCGGAACCTTGCGATTCATAGTCGAGTGTTTTACCGACTGAGCTAAACCGACCCCTTTATTTTGCACCTACTTTACCCAGGTAAAAATGGACATCAAATTTCAGGTGTCGAAATTTTATTATCTGTCAGTATATTTTATGGTCACGTAGCTGAAATCAAAAATGATTTGAGGACTGAGAAACACTAAACGACAAAAAAAAGAAATTATCGCTTATGAACATTAAACCAAACATGTGCTTTCATTGTTTTAATGATTAGAAAGCTCGGTTAGCAGATTATTTCTTTGTTTGTTTGTTTTGTTTTGCGGTATATCATCCCCGATGGGTCATTTAATGCCGACAAAGTTTTGAAATAAACTCATTTTTAATGGATACTCAATTTTTTTTATGGAAACATTTTTCTATTTAAATTATAGATGGGACCGTAACAGATAGTACCACTCCGGGTCAGAATGTACAAGGGAGCAATGGTGATGAAGGGGTGCTCTATATTCCCCAGACCTCCAGAACTGGAACCTCACCATCAGTTACAGTTTAATGTCAAACACTGGGCATGAAGATCTCTCTCTCTCATATATATATATATATATATATATATATATATATATACGCATGTACTTACACGCACTCACAATTACACTCCAGTATTTCCTTGTAACGCCTGGCTCACACATATGTATGCAATGCAGCATGTGCATTGTGCTACAAGCTTAGTAAATAGCCATATTAAATCAGGACAAAATTCCAAAGCCAGTAGTCGAATTCCTGTCCAAATAATCCTGTTTTAAAATCAGTATGTATTTACCCAACCCCACCGTCACGGACAGGATATGACACAAAGTCCTATATTAAACGAAGTAAAGCTGGTTTGAATTCAGAGTTTTTCTTTTACTAGACTAGAACTTATATATGACTAGCAGCGGCTACCCGGCGTCGCCTGGGTAGAGGGGGATTTTTTAAGTTAGTCCAGCAGATCCATTATTACTGAATTGTGAGTTGAATCCTCGTCGGATGCCCCATTCAAATCCCTATGTAAAAAAATAGACCTTGCATTGATCCAGCCTCTCTGAAATGTTAATGTCTACTATCTAAAATATTAAATGAATTAAAAAAATCCATGCAGTTATCATTTAAATTTTATTTTTAAATCATCTTCACGAATATAAATCAAATCTCTATTATTTTTGCTCAAAAACCAAGCCCTGGTGATATTTAATATGTATATATATTTACTTTTTCGTTAATTGTTTTATTTTCGAAGTTTCCTCCAGACATATAGATACACACAACTACCCTTTATATAGGTATAGATATAGATGAGAAAGACAACAACACAACGTTTCATTTCCGCCGTGTGTCCACTGCTTCATTGGCAATGTCACCGCTGTTGTGATAGTTTGAACTGCACACCGGCCGAGGAGAGTCACAAGAAATCATAATAAAACAGCACAAAGAGAACAGAGAACATAAGATAAGGGTAAGGCGCAACATCTTGGTCAGAGAGAGAATCTGATAGAGCAACTAAAGAACCAATAAAGGTCCAACGCAAAAGATCAACAAGAGGATAAAAATCGTCAATCAAACTGTCGTTATTTTCCATTACTACCTAACGAATTATAGTTACCTTTCAAATTCAAATACTTATACACTTCATTACAAAACGAATAGGCTACCTATAGATTATTTAACATTCGCATCATCGTCAGAGTAAATATGTTTTCTATAAACAAATATTCTCCCAGAAGAAGATGCTTATCAAAACGGACTTTCGGACTATTCCCTTACATTACGAGCCTGCTACTCACAGAATCAGTTACTTTAATATAGCGACCATCTCCCACAAACAGTGATTGTGTTCTCGGCTCTGTAATCAACATCCCACAATATTAAACAAGAACTCTCACGGTAGGATCTACAGACGGTCACATACGCGAATTACGTTTTTTTTAAATAGTCAGGTGTTTAGTTGGTTATCGGGAGAGCGACCAGTAACCACCCTAATTTTAGGGATAGTTAAACCGCCCTCACCACCTTATTGGTAGGATACGATTTGTTGAAGAATAATAACTATTTCGTTGATTGACTCGAAAATACTATTTTACGTCTTCTGTTTTTTAGAAAAATTTGAGAAGGAAGTTGTAACATCGGTAATAAAAAGGGCGGGAATTTTCTGTGACAAGTGTCAGACTTTTCGTCAAACAACCTCATCTCGTCGTCATCTCTTTATATATCTTCTTTGTCTGTTCGTCACCGACACCTTTCTTCGAGACGCCCACAACGCTACTTCGCCGTTACAAACCGAACTACTTATTAAGTTCCAATTTCGCAATGTATTCGCAAAGGACTAAAGCATGTGTCAAATCCAGAGAAGCCACAATAATAAAATAGAGTAAAAAAAAAAAGAAAGAATAATAACAAGGAAATAATCAGAGAAAATTCTTAATCTAAAAATCAGCAATAACATGGAGTAAAATTAGTAATAAAATAGTAATAGCAAAAATTCTAAACGTTAAAGCAAGAATAATACCCTGGAGTAAAACTAGTAATGAAATGTTAATTGTAAAAATTCTTAATCGAAAAAAGCTACAATAATAAGTTGGAGTAAAACTAGTAATCTATATCTTATTAAAATGGAGATTATGCGTCCGTCTGTAACCGAAACTACGTCACCACCAACCTCACAAATTCCTTAGTTATTTACGTTATATTCTCAATGGTTATTAACTAGTCATTTAACAATAATCATAATCTTAATCAACATATCATTTATTAACAATATCTCTATTAACGTCTAACTGAGATAGGTTTGCCTCAAAACAGCACATATTAACTTGTTTAAAATCCTGTGATGTGTTTTATATATCATTAAGAAATAAATGTTTATATAGTATATAGTTTGACTAATTTGCTTACAGGTTTTAACAAAAACGTGTTTAATAAATAATTACTTAGTGTTATTGATTCTAATATTATTGTTGTATTCTCAAACGTATAAAAAGCAACCCTATGTATAATTTTATATTGAAATCAATTAGAATAATGTAAAAATAAGTGTAATACTTTTTTGTGTTCTTATTTGATTTGATTATTCTTTCTAATTCAATATAATATTTAATCATATCAAAATACAAATACTTTTGTCCAGAGGGCACATATATAAAGGCGAAACGTCTGTGTGTCTGTGTGTGTAACAGGTTGTAACTAAAAAACTATGACATTTGGAATTAAAAACAAAAAGATGCAGTTTAAATGTATCAGCCAAAGAGGATTTTAGTATAAAAAATATCATAATAATAATAATAATAATAATAATAATAATTTATTAAATAATAATAATAATAATAATAAATAATAATAATAATAATAATAATAAATTTTGACCATACAATAAAATGGTATATGCATTAACCAGAATCTGTTTTTGAGAATGAAACGCATACAATTCTCTGGGACTTCGGAATAAAGACAGATCACCTTATCCCAGCAAGAAGACAATACCTAGTGTTTAACAAAAAAGATTAACAAAAAAGAAAGAACTTGTCAATTGGTATATTTTGCAGTTCAGCAGACCACAGGGTGCAGATGAAAAAAAACAAAAAAAAAACAAAACAAAACAAAAAAAAAAAAAACAAACGAAAAGATGAACAAATACCTGGACCTTGACAGAGAACTGAAAAAGCTATGGAATATGAAAGTCAAAGTGATAGTTGGTGCACTTGGAACGGTACCAATAAACTTGGAAAAAAGACTGGAGGGTCTAGAAAAGAACAAAGAGGAAGAATAGAGACCATCCAGACTACTGCACTGCTGCAATCGGCTAGAATACTCAAAAGAGTCTTGGAGACCTGAGGAGACTTATTGCCACTCAGACTCCAGTGAAAAACCCAAAAAGAGTGAAAACAATAAATAATAATAATAAAATATATATATAATTCAAAAGAAGCTTATTATTGTTATTCTTTAATAATATGAAATTATTTAAAGTTGTAAAATATCATTATTTCTTAATGGTTTTGTTTATTAAAAAAGTACTCAGATAAGTCTCTAAGTTTATTTAAAGATCATTTATAAAACCTTTAAAAGAGATAAATATTAAACAATTCAAATAAAAGTTATAAGCATTTATTTATGTTATTTCCGTAAACTGTTACAATTTTTTTATATTGCAAGAGATTTACAGACGGTCAATTAGCAGTTTGTGAGAATACTCGGTCTGCAACTCATGCACCTTCGTTGCACAATGTTGATGACCCCACATTGTTGTTATATCAGTACTGGTCGATTCGAAGGGTACAAGCTAGAGACAGGTTCACAAGGATAAAAAAATACAATACTAAGTTTGATGACAGGGCGCTAATGGAGGAAGGTGTGACACTTTGAGACACTTTGTGGCGTAGCGGAGGGCAGCTAAATGTATTTTATCAGCTGGCAAGAATTTCAATTAAGTCGGCTGCTAGAATAGTCTGACCATCATTCTTCTGGGTCTTTACCAATTTTCTACCTATCAATTCCCCACTGGACGAAGCTCTCACTCCAATGGCCGGTCTGGGTCTGACTTTGAGGCTTGAGCTGGTTGAATATATACAGAATTCTCCCCAACCCGACCGAACTTACTAGACCACCCAGAAACTGATACTGAATTTTTGGGCAGACATTATGACTTCAATTTATCCTAGAATTATAGTCATTACTTTTTTACTGTCCCCAACTTTTGAGATCATTACATTTTTCAAGACCATTTTCTCTTAAAACTAGCCACCTAAAGATATTATCTTTAACTGGCTTCACTTCATGGCGGCCGTACATCTTTTATGACTCTCTTGAACCTAATCTGACTGATCCTTTGCACCCCTTTCGGACACACACCCACACGTATACATACACATGGACCTAACTCATTCTATTATCCTTCTTTTGTTTTTCTCTAACATATTCTCACTTAAATATTGTGTAACAGTTGACTTGCATTAAAACTTTGTTAAAATTAATCACTATTTTTGATTTAAACACTCATTTATATATGTTTATAGATACCCATCTTTTCCATAATTTGCAAGATACAATATATGGTCAATTTTAAATGGAGTT
Organism: Doryteuthis pealeii; assembly: GCA_023376005.1. NCBI lineage: Eukaryota > Metazoa > Mollusca > Cephalopoda > Myopsida > Loliginidae > Doryteuthis > Doryteuthis pealeii. The sequence goes on from CM042142.1 coordinate 52,889,766, forward strand.
TAAATGAATTGAATCCAGATTTTCTTCCCCTAGACTTGTTACCATATCAAAGTTAAAGAGTTCAGTGTGGTTTACTATTTTCCTCTAGTGGAAAATAGTTGGATGCTTGCCTTTCCTAAGACTATTAGAGCTTTGTGAACAAATAAACAGCCTTGTCCATGATTTGAACTCTAGTTGCCATGTCCCTTTCCTACATGATAACTATTACACACTAGTCACTCATATAGTAGTTTCCTATTCTTATAAATAAATAATACTCAATATTATTACTCTCTACGATTAATCATTATTTAATGACTTATGACAAATATCTTCACCTTTGTTATCACTCATTCGTCCAGTTTATTTTTCAGCTTTCCTTAAAAGTCTGAGTTTTTAATTCAAAAGCATTGTCAGTATTTCATGAAAGGTTGAAACGAGTA
>CM042142.1:52895187-52905187 GCA_023376005.1 Doryteuthis pealeii
AGAGTAAATTCCTACATATTCTAACATAAAATACTGATGCGGGTCTATTGCAACTACTATAACTTATCTTACATCGTCTTTTCCGATTAAAAAAAAAACTAAGACAACTGACAATGCTTTTCCCCCACATGTACGGTTACCAGCGCTACCATCTCCATCTTGATACAGTTACAGTAAAAACGACGAGGAAACCACTTCCCAATGAGTTAAAAATGTGTTTCGTCAACTGTTCTAGTTATTATTTACTGAGTTTACTTTATTAGTCTGGCACACGGGTACACGTGTCGTTTCTTATTTTTAGTCTAGCTTAGCTCAGTCAGTAGAGCATCCACCTAGGAATCACATGGTCCTGGGTTCGATACCAGCCCTCGCCAACTCAGCGCATGAGTAGCATGGCTTATATCTGTGCGGAAAATGGAGACAAATGCCAGCAATGATTACAAGAAGGGAAACTATTGTAGCTATTATTTACTGTGTTTGTTTTATTTAGTCTGGCACACGGGTTCACGTGTCGTTCCTTATTTTTAGTCTATTAGCTATTGGCATCCGCCTAGATATTACAATGTTCCGGGTTCGATACCTGCCATCGTCAACTCAGCGCATGAGTCGCACGACTTAGATCTCTGTGGTAAAATGGGAGCTGATGATAGGTGCGGCGCTTCACCTCAGACGCAAAATTAATCCACCCGGTTTAGCGCTAGTGAAAAGGGGTATGCTCTTTCGCTGTCCCGTTGATACCGACAATAGAACGATGTTACTATTCTCATCTTTCTTCGATTTTCCAAACTTGTGTCGAAAAACTACTGAAGACTGGAAAGTTGAACAGTCTAATCCATAGGTTCTCAACCGGGGTCCATATGGACCCCCTGGGACCATATAACATTTTGTGGGACCCAGGCAAGCAAAATATATTTAACTATAAAGATACAATGGGATTTTTAAATATCGAATGGCTATGGTTGATCAACCAAGTAAAGTAGGATTAAAAGGGTCAATAGGTTAAAAAAAAAAAAACAGGTTGAGAACCATTGGCCAATCATTGTTTAAAAATAATTGAAATTAAAATTGAAATAAAAAATGAATAAAAAAACCCAGAAAATAACTGAAAAGGAAGACATTAGTCCGGAAATTATTTAGAAATTATAAAGTCTTACTTATTCAGGTGATAATAGCACCGGCAATGATTATGGAATTAAAACAATTAGATTATATTCACCTTTTTTTTAAATTTAGCAGTAAGTAGACTAATAACAGATAAGACGAAATTTAAAAAAAATAACTGAACATTCTGGCGTCATAATTTGTACCTTAAAAACCTAGATTACATTATTTATAATTATGGTATTTTTTAAAACTTATAATAATATAATGATACGAAACACTATTTATCAAAGTATTATTATTAGCAGTCAGACTTTATGTCCATACTGCAAGCTTTTCATAGCTGTTGTACCTTCTTGTCACACAAATTAAGCCGTTGTTTTCTGAATATTAAAACGTGTGACCGTACCTATCGTTGGTATGTAAATAGCTAAACATCCTGGCTTCATAAGATATACCTTAAAGAAACTAGATTAAATTATCTATATTAAAGATACTAGCAAATATATGCACCCTCTGGATGCAAGTATTTAAGTTTTAATGTAATAAAATATTATATTAAATTAGGAAGGCTAATAAAACTAAATAAGAATGCAGATAAAAAGATTAGAAACAAGGGTATAATAAAAAAATAGAATAACTGAAACCTACTCTTCATTACTCCTGTCTTACATTACAAAATTTTCCTAATTTAATTATTTAGTTAAAATAAGAAGTAAAGAATAAAATTACAGTTATTTCTTCTTGTTAATCGATTTCTTTTAAGATTTATCCTCGAGATTTTTTCTCATATTCATTAAGATAAAACCAAACAATTAGAAATCTATAATATTTAGCACACATTTATTAAATTCCTTTTTTTTAAAATATCAATAGGCAAATTAGACTTCCTGTTCACACTGTAAACCACTATTATGTTGTGTATATAAATACAATTGCATGTTATCAGTATGTAGATGAGGCCAACAGTATTAATAATGGAAAACAATTTTATCAATAATTGAGGTTTAAATAAAAATAAAATCATGGAGAATGTGATGTCAATAACTAAGGTAATTGTGACTTGAGTAGTATATAGTTTTGGTTACAGACAGAAAAACACAATCTCCATTAAAATAGGATTTTTGTCATGTCGTAAAGAGGAAAATATAAAGGACTAACCCAATGTTGAGGAAAAATAAGGAATTCATCGACAAAAGAATTAGAAATAATACTTAGTTGCCACCCTCGAGCTTTTATGACCGTCCTAATTTTTTCCGGCATGGGTTTCACTAATTTAAAACAATATTTTTTAATCAAAATGATTCCAACTTTCTTAAATGACAGTTGATAGATCTTCTTTAGAAGATGGGGCCTTCCCGTTAACCATTTAAAAAACAAATTTCAGCTTAAATCTTCAATTGGATTTAAACTATAACACTAATAGTCCAGTGGCCGAAGTCAGCGGACCCACTGGCTCCGAAGGGCCCATGTTATCAGTGCGTTTAAAATCCTCCAATGTCTGATATACATCACTAAGTAATAAAGGTTTATATAATGTATTACGTGGTTAATTTGCATACTGGTTTTAACAAAACCAGGTTTAATAAATATTTACTTGGTGTTATTGATCTCTAATATTCTACAACCTATTAAAATCAATCATATGAATGATTTTATATAGAAAACAATTAAAATATAATTAAAATAAGTGTAATCTTTTTATATGCGTTCTTATTTAATTTTGTTACTCTTTCTAATATAATGTATTTCAATACATTAAAACTTAAATACTTACGCCCTGCTAGTACCATTAATTTGAATAGTTTAATCTAGTTTGCTTAAGTTATAACGTCGTTATTTTCCCGAAGAAAAAACTTTAACTTCCTTTGTTTCTGTGACAAGATCCATTATCGTCTCGAAAAATGACTTTCTCATCAGCTAACAAATTTCCTATCTGTAGTATAGTCACGGCGCCATAAAAGGCTTATGTAGCGGTGTCTTAGGCCGGGCAGCTAACAGGACACTAGCGACATTCAACATAGGTAGTGGGTTTCAAAAGAACAACAATATACAAATATAATAGACCTAAGGGTTGGTTATTTCTCGCTCCCCCAGTGTGGTCTTTTTAGTGAAAGGAAAAAGAATAGACTAATCTTTTCTATCATAAATTCCATTCATTATAACTATCTGGTAACGTACGAGACTAGTAAAGACGCCCCCAAGTCGGAGATCAGAAAAAGACGTCCGTCTCCTCTGAGACTACTGTTAAAAAATGGATGAGTCCCCTTACTTCCGCTTGTTGTCTCGAGGTTGGGAAGGGACATATCTGTTTCCACTCTTCTGTAAAAAATTTGGGACTTCCGATTTTTAATCTAGTACTGGGGTCATTCACTGGTGACTAGCTGACAAACATTGAGTGCTTTTAGAATCTTAGTCCGCTAAAAACTTTATTTTCTTTTTCTTATTTTTTTTTCTCTTTCTCTTTACTCCGAAATTAAATTACCGTTTTCTTTTCAATTTAAATTTTCAATAAACCGTTTAATTACATTACAGATTCAGAGGATTTCTATGAACCCATATCCATTGATTATTGAGGTAAGGATTGTCATCCACCTTGGAACTTCAAGTCATATCGAGCATTCTGTTTATTAGGACCACTTGAATTAATGATAATACTGTTGCTATTACGTCTCACTCCCTTTCAAAAAATTGTATTAGTGCATTATTGGTAAATGGGGGTTAACATGCACAAATTTTCACAATATAGAGCGAGAGGTACTGCTATCCAGTTCTGTTGTAACTCATGTATCCGAGTTAACAAATATGTAGAATGAAAGCACAACGAATATTTTAGGTAGGGGAACAAAGGTTTACTAGACAAAGTACAAGTGGAACAAGTAATCACTAATATAGATAGATAGATAGATAGATAGATAGATAGATAGATTGTTGTAACTCGAGTATTCGAGTTAATAGAAAAGTAGGAAGAAAACACCACGAGTATTTTAGGTAAAGAAAAAAGGTTTATAAGATAGAAGTGGAACGTGGAATCACTAAGTGATAGATAGATAGATAGATAGATAGAAAAATAGATAGATAGATTTAAAAGGACAAAAAAGAAGGAAGCAAAGAAACAAATAGGTTGACATAGATAGATAGATAGATAGATAGATAGATAAAAGAAGAAGGAAATAAATAGAGGCTCAGAGAGATAGATTTAAAAAGACAAAAGAAGAAAACAAAGAAACAAAGAGGCTGACATAGATAGATCGATCGATCGATAGATAGATAGATAGATTGTTGTAACTTTAGTACCCGAGTTAACAGAGAAAGTAGGAAGAAAACACGAGTATTTTAGGTACAGAAAAAAAGGTTTACTAAACAAGATACAAGTGGAACGAGGAATCACTAAGTGATAGATAGATATATAGATAGATATAAAAAGAAAAAAAGAAGGAAGCAATGAAACAAATAAGTTGACATAGATAGATAGATGGATGGATAGATAGATAAAAGAAGAAGAAGGCTCACAGAGATAGATAGATAGATTTAAAAAGATAAAAGAAGGAAACAAAGAAACAAAGAGATAGATAGATAGATAGATAGGACATAGATAGATAGATAGATAGATAGATAGATAGATAGATAGACAGAAAAATAGATAGATAGATAGATAAAAAAGGAAATAAATAGAGGCTCACAGAGATAGATAGATAGATTAAAAAAGACAAAAGAAGGAAACAAAGAAACAAAGAGGCTGACATGGATAGATAGATAGATAGATAGATAGATAGATAGATTGTTGTAACTTGAGTACCCGAGTTAACAGAGAAAGTAGGAAGAAAACATAACGAGTATTTTAGGTAAAGAAAAAGGGTTTACTAAACAAGATACAAGTGGAACGAGGAATCACTGATAGATAGATAGATAGATAGATAGATAGATAGAAAAATAGATAGATATAAAAAGACAAAAAAGGAAGGTGGCAATGAAACAAATAGGTTGACATAAATAGATAGATAGATGGATAGATAGATAAAAGAAGGCTCACAGAGATAGATGGATTTAAAAAGATAAAAGAAGGAAACAAAGAAACAAAGAGGCTGACATAGATAGATAGATAGATAGATAGATTGTTGTAACTTGAGTACCCAAGTTAACAGAGAAAGTAGGAAGAAGACACAACGAGTATTTTAGGTAAAGAACAAAGGTTTACTAAACAAGATACAAGTGGAACGAATATATCACTAAATGACAGGTTACATTCACAATTCCGTGAGGTCTCGCTTGTTCTCTCGTCCGAGGTTTCACCATTTATGGAAAACAGATGATTCTATTATCCTTATTTGGTTACTGTACGACACATATTGAAAAAGTGTATACTTAATTTTAGCCGGATAGGATATAACCCGGGACAGGCCGAGAACACACAGCTAGTAAATGATAAATGCTGAATATTCCACGCATGATGACTGCAAAAATGGCGACATGGCGTAGGAACGGAAGTAGAAAGGGGAAAAAGAGAAAAAGTGAAAGCAAAGAATTACTTGACATATATCTTATTATAATGAGCCGAAACTATAGCATCACATTAATTATTACTAAAATTGGTAACCATATGCAATATATTATATATACAACAAAATAGCGGTTTACAGTGTGAACGGGAAGGCTAATTTGCATATTGATTTTTAAAATGTGATGCTTAGTATTATTGATTTCTAATATTTTAATGAATATAAGCAAACATCTCTACAATGAATCTTAAATGAAATCCATTAATAAGAAAAAATAAACAATGAATGATGGAAGAGTAAGTTTCAGTTGTTCTATTTTTCGATTATAAAATCTTTTATCTGCAGTATTTAGTTTCATTAACCTTTCTAATTTAATACGATATTTTATTACATTAAAACTTAAATACTTGCACCCGGAGGTGCATATATTTGCTAGTATGAAACATGTAACAAATTGGTCCTGTGATATGGTATAGGCGTGATATTATGAGATATTGATTAATATTAAACTATATAGCATTGAAACACGGTAACCAAAAATAAATATGCACCAAATCTGTATCCAATATAAAATTCCAGAAATCTTATAATAATAGAGAGTATGCGTCGGTCTGTCTGTAACCGAAACTACGTCACCATCAACGACAAAATTCCCTTAGTTATTTACGTTATATTCTCAATCATTATTAAATAATCATTATCTAATCATAATGAGCATCTTATCTATAAACAATGTCTCTATAAAGGTCTTGCTGAGATAGATTTGCCTCAAAACAGCCCATATTATTAATGTATTTAAAATCCTAAAATGTGTGTTATATATCATTAAGAAATAAATGTTTCATAGTATATGGTAAGAATAATTTGCATACCGGTTTTGACAAAACCGTGTTCAATAAACAATTAATTGGTTTTACTGATTTCTAATATTATTGTTTTAATCTTAAACGTTTTAAAAGCAATCCTATGAATAATTTATATTGAAATCAATTAGAATAAAGTAAAAATACGTGTAATACTTTTTTTTATTCAATTTCATTAGTTTTTCTAATATAATATTTGATTATACTAAAACAAAAATAATTGTGCCAAGAGGGCACATATTTTTGCTAATATATATAAGTGGACTTTTAGACAACTACATATTCATATTTTCTGTTATAGGAATATATTTGGCTACAAAAATATATGGTAGTGTACATATTTTTTAGGCCGGTTCATATTGATATACTTCGATCCTCGCTGGATGACCCATATCTAAAACCTTTACATTCCCACCGCGGAAAACGTGTTGGTATTAAAAGGACGTCCGATCGTGGTGCACTGGTTTGCAAGCTAGTTTCGCAGATCCATTATTACTGAAAAGCCAGTTAGATCCGAACTGGATGACCCATACATGCAAACCTGTGTCACATCCTCAACATGGCGAATTGGTTAGGTATTAAAAGGGCATCCCATCGTGGTGTAATGGTTAGCAAGCTAGTCTCACAGATTCATTACTACTGAAAAAATGAGTTCTATCCTCGCTAGATGACTTATACATGCAACCTTGTGCCCCATCATTAATGAAGCGAAGGTGTTGGGAAGGTTTTAGTTCTGGATCTCAGGGGAGCGTGGACTACGCTTTCATTGCCATTACTCTGACCCAGAGTGGTAGTACCTTTTAGGGTGCCATATATGGGTTCAATAGATAAAAAAAAATAATTTTAAAAAATGTGTTTAAAATTGTGTTTAAAAAAATTGAATGCCCTACTAAAATGAATAAAACAAAAACGTCTTCGGCATAAAATAACCTAAGGGTTGACATGCCGTGAAATTAAACTAACCAACCAACAAAATAACCAATCAGCCAGAAATAAGCGAGTACTTATTTATGGGCGACGGCTATTGAATATGAGAAATGTCTTGTTGATTTTTCATTTGGTTTCTCTTGTTTTCAGACAAACGGCACGTACGAATTGTTCAAGTGAGTGTGAAAATTGTCCATGTTTTTAATTTCTAGCGCTTTCGAACTTTCTTTAGTCATTGTCAGGAACAAGACGTCTAAATATTGTTTGTCATCAAGAGAAAACCCGGACGTTGAACTGTTTTCATAATCGGTAATTTGCATGTATGTTATTAATTTTGTCGTTGGAAATCATCACCATCATCATCATCATCATCATCATCATCATGTCGCGCTAGTGGCACGGATATCCATGGAACCCTCTCGCCAACCGTCCCTATCAATAATTGCCCCCGGGGGCACCTATTTCGTAGCATCCAACAGTATCCGCACAGAACCGGTCAGTGTGCGTTTTTGTTGGACGGCCCACACTGGCGCGCACATGTGCTGGCTTCCACAGGAGAACGTCACTTATGATTTCGTTCTTGCTTCTCCAGTAGTGTTCAGTGTGTCTTGTTCATCTTACTCGGATGGTTTGTGTTATTATGGAGCAGGTGGCCGTGCAGTTGTTTTCTCGTAGGGTGTTGTTTCCACGACTTGTTTAAGATTGCACGTAGCATTCTTGTGCAGCTCACATCTAGCTTATTATCTAGGCGCTTCGTTAGGGTCCAAGTAGTGCAGCCGTACAATAGCACTGATATAACTGTTACGTCACGCTCTCGTTGTCGGAATGGAGGGATGACGTGTCAACGTTTGTTACGTTATGGCTCTCAAATAGAATGGAGTTATGATAGTAAAATAAATGTTATACTTATCTTTGGACCGGTAATACATTGGAGAGGCTCAAACCTTGGTTGCTGGACTGATGCTGGAGTTGGGTGACAATTCCTAGATAATTGGTGTCTAGACACCAACTTGCGGTGCTGTGGGACATCTTGCCATGTGCCATCTAGAATTTTTAGTAATAACACAATACCACTTCTTTTTCTTGTGAGATTTTTATTTTCCCCAAAGTCACAACCATTGAGAGCAAAAGCCCATGTCTTACTCTCTCAGCGCATTGTCCAAGACCCATTCGTCACTCTACCCTTCCCATTTCCCGCTTCGCCACGTTTCACGGATGATCCAATAGAAACAATGCTATGTGGACTATGAGGATTAATCCTTAAACTTTTCCATTCTTATCTAACACGTAATTCTTGCTAAAAACTTCTCCGTGATAATTTACATATCAGTATGACACTCATTGCTCCCCCCACCATTATGTTACACAACTATGGCTTGGAAGAATCGTCGCTTGTCAGGGAGATTGGATTTCCATATGACTGATAATCTGTTTATAGCAGACCCTGCCTTTCCTAAGCGTGCCTTATCACAACTTTCTGTGGATGAGATATTACTACCTAGATACGGTGTAAATATCGCGAAAATTATTGGTGTTCATGATTTCATATCAATTTTCGCATTTACTCTGGGTCGGTTGAGCCGGCTCCACCCTACGAATTCGCCGTATTGCAAATGCAAACGCTACACCATGACGTGCAGAGTTGTCACTAGTGCCGCTGTGATATAGATGATAGGATACAGCCAGTGGGATCTTAATGGTGCGGCTATCCGGTAATCTTACCTCAGAGAGGCGGGGGATATCGAAGCCATACTGATGAAGGGAGCGCATTGTAAGAGCTTATATTTCTTCAAGTTTTAGTGTTCGGACATTCCAGCATGCGAAATGAGGAAATTCTCTGCAACAAAACATCCCATCATGCTAATTTGACTCTAACACCAATGGGACAGTGGACGCGTCAGTTTTTGCTAAAGGCGTAACAGAAGTTGTATTCGAGATTGTAGGGGAGTTTGTCAAAAGAGTATCAAGGGAATATAAAAATTCACATGCGGTCTCCAAACCCGCACATATATATATATATATATATATATATATATATATATATATATATATATATATATATATATATAAAGAAATTTGAAAAAACAAGTGTTCCAAAAATAGGATGAATTTATTTATTGATGTTTAAACATTTCGGTTTCTTTAAACCTTCATCAGGATGTATCTTGGAGTGAAGAAATTGATGGATGTTTTATAGATTACAGGAGATTAAAATCTTTATAAAAACAACAAAAAAGATTTTATAAAGATTTCATCTCCTGTCATAAAACATCCATCAATTTCTTCACCCCAAGATACATCCTGATGAAGGTTTAAAAAAACCGAAATGTTTAAACATCGATAAATAAATTCATCGTATTTTCGGAACACTTGTTTTTTCAAATTTCTTAAATTCAGAGTTTTCCTTCTCCTAGACTGGTTACCTAGCCAAGGTTAAAGAGCCCAGCCTGCCCTGCTATTTACCCATAGCTGGAGGGAGAATTTGATTAATACCTTTCCCAAGGGTATTAGCGCAATGTGAAATTCAAACAGCTTCATCCAGGAATTGAACTCGGGTCGACGAGTCCATTTCCTATGACTCTAATCATTAGACCACCCGATATATATTCC
>CM042142.1:52907687-52925187 GCA_023376005.1 Doryteuthis pealeii
GTGCTTTGTTTCTTTCGTTATTTCCTTCATTATTTCCTTCTTTTTTTTAGTTCATTTATTCTATTTTTCGTTTAGCTCTTTCTTTCTTTCCTTCTTTCTTCTTTCTTTCTTTCTTCATTTACTTATCTATTATTTATTTATTGTTAATTTCTTGTCGCTTATTTCTTTTCCCTCTTTCATTGCTTTGTATTCTTTCTCTCTTTCTTTAGTTATTTCTTTCTCTAGTTATTTCCTTCATTTTACCTTCTTTCTTTCAGTTCCTTTATTCTTTCTTCTTTCATTCAGCTCATTCTTTATTTCTTTATTTCTTTATTTCTTTATCATTTTCATTCATTTCTTCTCACTTCTTTCTTTTCACAATTTCTTTTCGTCATAACCCTCTTTTCATCCTTTCTTTCTTTCTTTCTTTTTTTCTTTCGTTCGTTCGTTCGTTCTTTCTTTCATTATTTCACCGTTTCATTCCTTCTTTTCTTTGAATCACTGATTCTTTCTTTTAAAAAAAATCTTTATTCTTTCTTCCATCATTTCTTTTCTTTCTTTCTTTCTTTCTTTCTTTCTTTCTTTCTTTTATTTGTTCCTTTTTACATTCTTTATTCTTTTCTTTCGTTCTTTCTTTCTTTCAAATATATCATGCACTCACCTTTTTTAACTTTTAGCATATGGACTCAACCTAAATTTAACATTTGTGCAACTTTTTATCGTATCGACTAAAAATTAGAGTTTATAAAGTTTACATTATGTTTTGAAACATAAAATTTCCACAGTATTTTCAAATGCACGACCATATGCCAACAAAAATGCAACAAGCTTGCAGAAAAAATAAGCTCACTCTATGAAAAACAGGATTATAAACAAACACCCTTTCTAGTGTTTATTTTTCATTCGCGTGTTTGTAAGACATTAGTCAATTTGGAGAAGAGATATATTACTGTCAGTTTTAACTCTTCTCTGATTGGTCAGTCCAGTCGTGAGAACGAGTTAGCGTTTTACAGTTAACGTGATGACCTAGGGTACCGGACGTTAATGGCGTAACTCCTGCAAGTTATAATCTCCGTGCGTACGGGTACCTTTTGGAATTTTGGTTTTAAAATAAAGGCGTCAAAAAATATACCAAGTTTTGTGTTCATTTGTAAGAACAAAAGAATGGACTCAGAGAGGAACAAGCACTCAAGAGGTCCTAAGAAGATCAAAAGATAAGAATAAAGGAATCAGCCTAGATAGAAGATAAAAGAACCAGTTAGAAAAAAAGGATAATACTTAATTTTCATGTATAATACGCATCATACACACTCCTAAATTTTTAGTTTAAAATCTTGAAAAAAGTTAAGTATTATTAACGAACTCACGGTATATATTGTTCCTAAGTTTGCGTATATATATATATATATATATATATATATATATATATATATATATAAAAAAAATCAACCATTTATACGGTTTTTAAGATCTCAACCATTTGACTCATCTGATGATTGCGTCCATGAAACTTTAAGTTTCAGTCCAAATCCATATATATATATTATTATAAAATCTACTTTTTAATTATTTTTTTTTTCTCATTTTCATTCATATAATATATATATATATATATATATATATATAAGTCGTTGGGGCCTAATATCGGTACCAGCCAATCAGCGAGGGAGTCTATCCTCTTTTCACTAGCGCTAGACCAAGGAGATTGCTTTTGCGTCTGAGGTGGAGCGCCACACCTATCATCAGCTCCTTACTTTACCGCACAGATCCCTGTGCTATTCATCCGCTGAGTTAGGCGAGGACTGGCATCGAACCGGGAACCTTGAGGTTCTCAGCCGAACACTCTACTGACTGAGCTAAACCGGCTCTCATGATGTCTGTGATGTGTAGGCAATAAGAAATTAAAAACCGCATACGAGTTGAATTCCTTTTCTAAGGACACCTTATAAATTCACTTCGTCATGGGTATTACAATGCTTCCATACCATTGTTTAAATAAATCATCACAAGATCTTTTCAGCCAATGAATTTTGATTTTTAAAAATCTAAAATACAAATGACTGTCGTGGATATTGAGCACTGTGCCGGGAAAGTCTGTCAAACAAACATAAACATATATATGTGAGGAAAAGTAATGACAAAAAAGTGAATAACGAAGACAAACAATTAATTCAATTAATATTTCGCCTCTGTTGGCACCAGAAACTTCATCATAATGAATCTAATTATTTTAAAACACAATGATATATAGAGGGAAGGATAAAAGAAGCAGTCATAGGAAGGAGATAGAGGCGGAGGAGGTAAAAGGGTTGTCACAGATGGGACATATATATGTAGATAAACACGCACACACACGCGCACACACACACACACATATTATATATATATATATATATATATATATATATATATATATATATATATATATATATATATATATATATATATATATATATATGAACTAATGAAATATATATATATATATATATATATATATATATATATATATATATATATATATATATATATATATATATATATATACTGGAATAATTGCATTCTCCCACATTCCGTTACTAATATTTTTTAATGTTTTGAAAGGGAAAAAGAAAAAAACATATTCATCAGACAGTTTTTCGTTCATTATATATATATATATATATATATATATATATATATATAAACTAATATATTTATTCATTATTATTATTATATAATAGCTCTCAGGTATTGAACATAGGTACTGTCATACCATAAACTCACCAACTGAGGTAATGATTATATGTATATATATATAATATATAATATAATATATATATATATATATATATATATATATATATATATATATATACAAGCACATGCGCTCACAAATACGTGCAAATACTTTTTTATACCACTATTAGATACCTATGTTCCTGCCATTGTTACTTCTGTTCTGTAAGCCGACACTCTGATAGTTGTTCGTTAAATTGGGGACTTTTCTGGAGAGAGAGAGACGAGTAAAACGGCAAATTAAGTCACCTGTCCTGTGCTTACACTTCGGAAATGAATTCAAAAGATTTTCTCTCTTTGTATTTTCAAAAGAATATTTCAAATAATTTTGTTCAGAAGATTTAACGCAATTTATTCTTCAACAAATGCTACAGTAATCTGATTAAAAAAAGCCGAGGTTTCATGCAAAAGTCAAATCATTGCGTAACGCCTTCGCACACGTTCCTATCAACTACGTCAGCCTCTCTTACATCGCTTACAATCGTATAGCATTTGTTCATTGTACGTCTTTCACGCTGCGTACAAAAACACTCTTAAAACAACAGCACACACACACACACACACACACACACACACATATATATATATATATATATATATATATATGTGTGTGTGTGTGTGTGTGTGTCTACGTGTGTGTATTGGTATTTTTCTACTTTCTTTAAAAATGCACTATTTTTCTTTTTTATTCTTGAAAAATAACAATTGTATAATTCTTTATTTTTTCACATTAAAACTTTATTTAATGAAAAAAAAAAAAAAAAACAAAACAAAACAAACTGAATGTTTATTTAATTGTGTTTGAATTTTAGAGCAATTTTTACGACTCGGTCAAGTTATGAAAAATATGATTTAAAAGTTTTTCATGGATTTTATTTTCTCAAATCTGGGTTAAACAAAGACTGTGTTTTCTTTTAAACGTATTTATTTTTCGTCTTTACAAATACCCGATAATTAAAATTTTCCGACTCTTTAAAAAAAGCAAAACTTCCATTGTAGCATTTACTGTTTACTTTGAAGTCATCTGCCACAAAAGAACGGTGAATTCGTTTCTGATCAATGTCTAAGCATTTCCTTGCGTAGGTAGTTGCTTAGATATCTAGAAGGCTGAGCTTTCTGGAACACGTAATATATATATATATATATATATATATATATATATATATATATATATATATATATATATATACTAATGTATAAGTAGTAACTTACCGGTGGGTATGAGTACGATCGTTGGAAGCGCACAGTATCTAGAGGTTAAGATTGAGAAAAAACAAATACAAAGTGCTCAATACAATGTAGAGCAAACATTTATTTTAACAATGGAAAGGAGTAACCTACTCAAGTTTCATCGATTGATTCTTCAGGGTTAGATTAGTTAAATTAATTGAGTTTTCGATTAATCTTAGATGGTATAATACATGTCGATTGGAATGGGATTTATCCTTAATAGACGAACGCTTATTTATATTTTCAAAGATCGAGAACCATTTTTGTTTATTGGATTAAAAATTTGGATTAATTTATGGGGATTATTTTTTCAATTACTATTTAATGAAAGGTATATTATGGGGTGTATTAATGGTTAAAAAGCGAAAGGTTAAAATTATTTATTAACTGGTTTGATTTGGTTTGAGAGTATTAAGAAAAACCTAGTTGTAGGTGTTACGATAACAGAAGTTTTGGGTAGTTAAATATAGTTAATTTTATATATATATATATATATAATATATATATATATATATATATATATATATATATATATATAAGGTGTGTCATAAAGGTATCAAGATTGAAGCTGTATTTACCAAGATAGAAATGAAAAATTAATGGAACGTTATTGTTACAATCTGTTGGGCCATCCTGTAGGCCTTAAGCAAGAGCGCGTATCCAGTGGAATTGGAACCTTGGTAGTCCGCTGATAATTAATCCTTTGGTTCTTCTGGTAAAGAGTCGTCAGTTCCTTCGTCAATGGTCGTAAGTTCCTCCTCAATGATTGCAAGTGAACCATGGCAAGTATCAGTGTATAAGTAGTGAATCAGCCACGCAATATGGTTGATGATTGGCCGGATGAATAAACCACGTTACCTTGGCTAATCTATAAATCCAGGTGGGGAATTTGAGCACATCTTATGTACCACGATAATTCCAACAGTTATTTATTTTTCAGAATACAAGGTGTGTCATAAAAGTGCTGAGTTGGAAGCTGTTTTTACCAAGATAGAAATGAACAATGAATGGGACGCTGAATATTTCAGGTGTATCAAAAAGTACAAAAAATATCTATACTTTTTTCACGCACCTTGTATATATATATATATATATATATATATATATATATATAAGTAGTAGTAAGTAAAGTCGACGGGGCGGCCTAAAGTCGGTATCAGCCAGTCAGCGAGGGAGTCTATCTCTTTTTCAATAGCGCTAGACCAAGGAGATTGTTTTAGCATCTGAGGTGGAGCGCCACACCTACCATCAGCCCTTACTTTACCGCACAGATCCCTGTGCTACTCATACGCTGAGTTGGCGGGGACCGGTATCGAACTAGGAACCTTGTGGTTTCTAGCCGAACGCTCTACCGACTGAGCAACCCGGCCCCTGTGTGTGTGTATATATATATATATATATATATGTGTGTATATATATATGTGCATATATGTATGTATGTATATATATATATATATATATATATATATATATATATATATATATATGGACTACAATACGATTCGCTGCTGATTTTTAGTTATAAATTGAAGCATGTTAGTTAGCCTATAAAGATGTCGGTTTTATTGATTTTCCCAGACTGTTTAAAAAAAAAGTTCTCTTCGACGGATGCCGCAGATTTCCCTCACTGACACTTTGGCCTTCTCGACCCTGGCTTATCAATTGACAGAAACTCTTTCTTGAAACTTGTTCATCCAATTAGATATGTGGTGCATCTCTTGTGCATTGGGATCTGAACCTGCTTTAGACGGCTGTCACAGGTTTTAGCTCAGACCATCAAAAAACAGTTTATTCTCCCTTCACAAAAGTCAAGATATGTGCCAATAAAAACTCTGAAAATATAGAAGTTATTTTTGATCTCAAATAAATAATAAATAATCATAATTAATTTTGAATTGCGTAAAGAGATGTATCATGTCTCTAAATGTTCTTTACACACACACACACACACACACACATATATATATATATATATTTTTTCCTTGATATCCTAGGTAGAAAATTTGTAGTTTCCGTTGATACTTCTCATAGCAGAAATTATGTAGTATTTCTTGTACCCCCCCGTGAGTCTTGATCACAGAAAGTTTTGCAATTGATTTCAGTTCAATTACCAACGATCTTAAATGCATTCTATATCGTTTTTCTTTGGCCAATTTTTATTCGGAACGACATGCTGCTGATGCTGGGAAAGATAATAAATATCAGTTGCAATTTTGCGTACATCTTATACTTAGATAACCCAACAGTTTGTATTTTATTGCCCAAAAGAATATGGCAATCTGAACATTAGCTACATAAATGAGAGTAACCTTCTCTTGTTTGTTTCACTTTGAGGAAGCCGTCTGTTTCGGTCGGCCATTTTCATTTCACCGTATATCGACATTGAAAATACGAATTTGTTCGAATAAATACAACTGCATGTTTTTAACACGAAAATATCATAAAATGTGTTCTTAATAACAATTAAGTTCATTTGAAATAATGCGCAAGCACAATTAAGAACACATTTTATGATATTTTCGTGTTAAAATATGCAGTTGTATTGAATCGAACAAATTCGTATTTTCAGTGTAGATTTACGGTGAAATGAAAATAGCCGACCAAAACAGACGGTTTCCTCAAAGTGAAACAAACAAAGGGAGATTACTCTCATTTATGTAGCTAATGTTCAGATTACCAAGAATTTGCGTCTCATTTTCTAGAAAACATTCTGATTGGTGCATATATCATTTGTTAGCATGGTCAAATTTCAATCTCTTGCATAATTCCTTCCATGCCCCGTCATGTCTACTCTTGCATTTACATTAGTTTATTGTATTCGCGTACTATGTGATTAAATGTTTCATCTCTGTCACTTCATGTTGTGGTCTGGTTAGGTGCCAGAATAAATACACAAGAGAGGAAATGAGTTAAACAAATATATTAACAAAGGAGTAGTACAATTATATACCAATGAATCGGTCACATGCAAGGCTGTCTTATCGGCTATCCGCTGAAATATTAGCTCTCACTTAAGTACAGAACCTGCTGCTGTTTTATAGTTGGAAGAGTTCATGCGTGCCTGGCAAATTACTATAACACTTCACAATCTTGCTATTTCTTGCATATTGTCTATTTTTGCTTTGATATAATTAATTAGTCCTTATCGTATTATTTTGTGCTGTCCACATCAGCATAAGAAAGACATGGACTGCTATATACAGTTTATCGAGATATGGAAATCTAATCTCTGTGTTAAATTAAACCAGAATTCTTTCAGGCTGTAGCGAAATATGTACTACTGTATAGTTGCACCACTTAGACTTCAACGAAACACTTGGAGAAAAATAGGTGGGAACTATTTTGATTTTGAAGAAAAACATGGAGGAAACACTAAAAAAGAAATAAAAAATAGCAGCTATACTCATTCCCATCTCACAAACCATCCAAGTAAGACGAGCAATATTGGAGAACCAGATACGAACGAATAGGTAGCGTTCTCCTGTGGACTCCTCGGCATGGGCAAACCAGTGTCGGCTGATCAGCTCAAATTTGAATTCATCAGTTCTGTACAGACACTGGATACCGTGCAGAGGAACTATCAAGAGGAATGCCTGATAGGGAATGATGTTAAGAGAGATAACCAAGAGAATGCGTGCTATCAGCACGACTTGATGATGATGATGATGATTAATTGAGATTGTTTTTTTTCTTGAGGTTCCTTCTTCATAGTCATGTCCAGGTCATCGCATGTTACACATTGCAAATGTTTCACACCAGCGTTAACTGGTGGTCTTTCACTGGAGTCTAAGTGACAACAAGTCTCCTTGGGTCCCCAGGACTCTTCTGAATATTCTAAATTATTTTAAGAATACTTTTGACTGGATAGTCTCTATTTTCCCTCCTAATTTCTAATTCTTCTAGTATTTTTTTCAAAATATTTGGGAACTATTTTCAAGGCACCAACAACAATTGGTATCACCGTCATCTTTATGTCTCACAGTTCTTTTTTTTCAGTTCTCTGGCAAGGTCCAAGTATTTGTTAATCATTTTCATTTTCTTTCATTTTTCACACGATGCTCCACCGGAATGACAAAATCAAATTGATAACAAAACAATAACGACCCTTCCGCAAGTTCACCTACGGACGGAAACCTTGTTACGACTTTTACTTCCTCTAAACACCGGAACGCCAAAATCTACTAGATAACCGTTGTCCGTGGGTGGTGAACCGTGGGCGGTTAAGGATGGAACATTGCTGGCTGAACAGTCCATGATATGCAACTCTTTCACTTTGGCCCTAACTAAGGCTAGACGAGCAGTCGGAGAGGCCTCCTCCGATCAATCGCTTGGTCGCGTCAAACTCTAGCACCTATAAGATTGTCCTAACCCTATTGCCCTTAGGGTAAGCCTCAACGCTTTTTATCGTATATGTACTAGAAGGTGGTGGTTTAATGGTCTTAATGTGTGGAGTATGACGTTAAATAATGGTGAGGTTCCAACTTGAAGCTCTGGGGTGTGTGGAGTGCCTCGTTGTCACCATTGCTCCCAGATCCTCTGTAACCCGGAGTGGTGATACCTGTTAAATAGATAAAAATGAATTTAAAAATGTTTTAACACATGAGTTCAACAAGAACGAAATAAAACAAAACGTCTTAAATATATATTTTTTAAATAACAAGCTCCCATGAGCCTTCACCGGAAGAACCCTCCAAGCATGTACGGGAAAAAGGGCCCACTTCCGACCCCCAATAGATGCTCTCGGCCATTCTGACAGACCTTAACTGTGTCTAGATCTACTACTGGCCAGGGAGATATTTCCTAGTTATGTGGTGGCTATGACCGGTGAATAAAAAAGCATAAATCATAAAACTACCTTTTGTCTCTTCCTTTTCTCTTCGTGAATTCCTTTTCAGCATGACCACCAAATAAGATGGGGTTAAAAGCAAACCCTAGGAACACGCACCAAGAATAACAACAGCTACCTTTTAAACTTAAACCATTAAACCTCCTGCCACCCCAGAAATAACACAACCACAAAATCCATTTGGGGACAAAATGGTAATGAATCTTCCATAGGTTCACCTACGGACAGAAGCCTTGTTACAACTTTTACTTCCTCTGAAAAGCCGGAACGACAAAATCCACTAAATGACAAATTCTTTTTTAATAAAAATTAATAAAATTAAGTTCATTCTAAGCTCCTAAAACCAACACACACACACACACACACACACACACACACACACATATATATATTAATGTACATGTACAAAGCACACACACTATAAATAACACACACATACATTAATGTACAGGAAATAGGCATACACGCCCACATATAACACACACACACACACACACACACACACACACACACACTCATGGTGTTAGGACTGACCAGATACGCCGCCTGATAGACAGTAAATTCACACACCCGCACCATAAACAATCAAGCAATATCTGGAATGTTAGTCTCAGACACATAGCAATAAAAAAGAGATCAGATGATCCTGTTAATAAGCAAACAAACAAAAAAAAAAAAATAAATAAAATAAAATAAAATAAAACCTTGCTTAGAGGCGAAACAAATCTGGAATAGTAATAAAATAAAATAAAAAAAATGATCAGACACACAGACATAAGCACCACGCACACACACATACGCTTACATTTACACACACAAGCACGCGCACACACACACTTACACACACAAACACACACATAAGCAAGCACCCCAACCATACACATACACACACAGAATTTGGAAGACCCAAGGCAGAACGAATGTAGCAGCCGCTAAGACAACTTCAGTTCCAGTATTCTTTTGAGGATGGGAATCTCTTCCCGAAATATTGAGAAATAAATGACAGGTTAACAAAAAACATCATAGTTACCTTCTTTTTTCTTTACACTCGCATTGTGACAGCCTTCAAAACCAACCAACAAACCAATATATACGCAATGCTTCAAGCAAATTACAAAACCCTTAAATTCTTTTTTTTTTTTCATTTAATTTCTTTTTTTTTTTGTTAATTAACACTGGGTCTTGTCTTCTGTGATCTTAGGTGATCAATGTGCATCTCAAAATCCCAGAGGATTTTATACGTCCCATTTTCTAGAAGAGATTACCACCAACACCATCAGCATCAGCAGCAGTTGTGATTGTTCAACTGCTCTGTGCACTGGGTCTGGTCTTCTGGCCGGGATTAGGTGATCTGTTTGCATCTCAAAATCCAGAGGATTTTTATACGTCCCATTTTCTAGAACAGATTACCGCCAACACCATCAGCAACAGCAGCAGTTGTGATTGTTCAACTGCTCTGTGCACTGGGTCTGTCTTCTGGCCGGGATTAGGATCTGTTTGCATCTCAAAATCCTAGAGGATTTTATACGTCCCATTTTCTAGAACAGATTACCACCAACACCATCAGCAACAGCAGCAGTTGTGATTGTTCAACTGCTCTGTGCACTGGGTCTGGTCTTCTGGCCGGGATTAGGTGATCTGTTTGCATCTCAAAATCCCAGAGGATTTTATACGTCCCATTTTCTAGAACAGATTACACCAACACCATCAGCAACGACAGCAGTTGTGATTGTTCAACTGCTCTGTGCACTGATTAGGTGATCCGTTTAGAGGATTATTTTCTAGAACAGATTACCACCAACACCATCAGCAACAGCAGCAGTTGTGATTGTTCAACTGCTCTGTGCACTGGGTCTGGTCTTCTGGCCGGGATTAGGTGATCTGTTTGCATCTCAAATTCCCAGAGGATTTTATACGTCCCATTTTCTAGAACAGATTACCAGCAACAGCAGCAGTTGTGATTATTCAATTGCTCTGTGCATGTGCATTGCAGAAATTTGGCTCGCTTCAGCTTTTGACCTTGGTTCAACGTTGGCCAATTGTTCATTTCGAAACGTTGGTATTGACGTGTTTTGAACATAAAGTAGTTGCTGTCAAGTATTCAGGCAGTGAACGAGCAATGTGAAATGCGCCTATTTAAAAAAGAAGACAAAACGAAAGAAAAAAAAAAAAAAAAAAAACACTGAATTTGTTGGAGAATCACAAATCATAACAGGCGAAATTATTTGTAGAAATTTCGGATTGCAATAAATGTGACAGTTTTTCAACAACGTTAATTTCTCTCCACTCAGATTCTGACCGATTCAATTTTTATTGAAGCCGTTCTTTTTAAATTTATGTCGGCAGCAAGTTAAAGGGGTAATTTGCGAGATAGATCACTTCTTTCTATTGCGGCAAGAAATAACGTTGATACTTATATGAATATATACATGTGTCCGTACGCACACAATAAATAAGCTAACTGCTTATGTAACTAGTGATATCACGGGTAGGATTCATGCAAAATTACAACATGCTTTTCATTCAGACAATTCTAGAGAGCATCATTATCATCAATACGTGCTATCGGTCATCGCTCTTGTTACATCCTCTAGACCAGTGGTTCCCAACCTACGGCCACATGGCCAAAATGGGCCACAACAAATTTCAGGTTGGCCAAGGAAATATTATAATTCTATATGCTTGTAACTTGATTGAATAAATATCTTATGTAAAATGGAAATATTTTTTCTATAATAATAATTTCATGGGCCACAAAAAAAAAAAATTATGGTTTCAAAGTGGTCCATGAGCTGAAAAAGGTTAGGAACCCCTGCTCTAGACGACACCTAGTGTCCACACAGAGATTATGAGCGTAATGTCTTTGACATCATTTCCTATCAAGTATCACTCTATGGTAGGTCTTCTGCACGGCATCCAGTGTCTGTACAGAACTGACGAATTCAGGTTTTTGCTGATAAGCCAACACTGGTGTGCTCATGTGCTTCTCCAGCAGTGTCTTGTTTGTCTTACTTTAGTAGTTTGTGAGATGGAAGTAAGTAGGTGCATAACTGCTGATTTTTCTTCGGTCGGACAAAATTGCAGTGGCTGTTTGTAAGAGTTCATAGGAGGATGTGGCTTATGAGTTCGTCCTTATTTCAACCTTATGCCCAGCAGGTCTTTCTCGTCTTTCTGTGATAGTTTGTGAGATGTAAGGTAAGTGGCCGTACAGCTGCTGTTTGCAGGATTTGTTCAAAACAATACACAACATCCTCGTTTAATAGAAGCGTTTAATCAACCAGCATAAATCTCCACATCTCTTCTTCACATCCGTCCTATCAGTCATCACATCGGGAAAGTCACCACACAGTTTTCAGTGTCCGTTCAGGGCTGATTGAAGTTTTGCTAGCGGTCCCACACGGGATCGTAACCTGACCGGTTTTTCATCAGTCCTTATTAACCTTAAGTTATCATCAGCACCTACAAGCACGAATGAGAATTTAACTGATAAATACATACATGGGCATATATGGGAGTAAAATGAGGGTTAGTGTTAGGGTTAGGATAGGGTTGGCAGGTTAGGGTAAGGGTTTGGGTTATGGTTAAGGTTGGGGTTAGGGGTAGGGGTTAAGTTAGGGTTGGGGTTGTGGTTGCTTATGGGCTAGGGTTAGGATTTAGGGTTAGGAATAGGGGTTAGGGTTAGGGTTTGGGTTAATAATGGGTATATAAGGCAAGGTCGCCAGAGATCTCATATCTGTTTAATAGAAGAGCGATACTATTTTCAAGCCTAGGCGTAACCGTCAGCTAAACTCCATTCAGAAATCTCTACCAGGGGCTGGAAGCTTATATTTATAATTTGGGATAGCGTACACAGAGACTGAATGGCGCTTGGTGACTGTTATTTCTGGCAATGTGGGGGCTTTATAAATTATTTTTAATTTTCGTTAATCACCACCAGACCAAATCTTTTATACAAACTGATATGATGAATATATTTCGTTAGTCCCTCTTTCCAGGGTAAGGGGTTAGATTTAAAGATAGGGGAGATAAATACGCAAATAGATTTTTGTTACTTTTAATACTTCTATACTTAAGAATTATGGACTATACTTAAGAATTACTTGGGGTCTAACGAAAAATATCGTCATCTATATATTAATACCCGTGTCCCTTAATTGTATGACCCTTATAATCTTGCAACACCCACTGGATAAAAATGAGACCGTCCACATCGTCCAATATGAAATGAAAAATCCTGATCATCTGGTGTCGTTTATCCACCGAATTTTTATTTCTTATGAGTGTCGTCACCTCAGATAAATAATCGACCATTCCGTTTTTATTATAAAGAAAGAAATGGAAGAAAAAGAACATGATACACAGAAAAAATAAGAAGAAAGAAAGCTAGTAAGGGAAAGATAGAGAGAGGTGGTGAGTGTGTTACCTCGGCTAAATAATGGACCATTCTGTTTATATAACGAAATAAAGTTAAAAAAAGGACATACTACACAGAAGCAAATATAATAAGAAATAAAGAAAGAAAGAAAGAAAGAAAAAAAGAGAGTAGGGGAAAGATAGAGCGGGGTTGAGCATGCGGAAGCGATAACGCTAATCTGTTTCAATTGAACATATGGAAAAGATGAAGAGAAGGAACGAAAGAAAGAAAAAAGAGTGAGAGAGAGAGATTAAATAAGATTATTACATTTTCTATATATTGAACTATTTATCAATAGCTCTTAAGTAAACATATCAAACGTAGTAATAATTAAATTATCATACTGTGGTATATCCACGGGTCCTGCTATATTTTTTAAATTTTGATTTGCCTATTATAAAGCTGAACAAAAAAAACAAACAAAACAAAAAAAGAAGAGAAAAGGAAAGAAAGGTCTATTATAGTACAGAAAACTGTGTTGAATCTGGAATCGTGTTAAAGGTATCCAGTCAACAAGTGACCTTCTCTCTGTTCTTGAAGTCGGCGAAAACAGACACGAACGATGATAAATAATAAAAAAAGGGTTAGATGGCATTTATTACCATCTACACAAGAATTCGATGCAATCGCTTCAAAACAAGACTGCGTTCAATACATACAAGTTGAAGTCTTTTTTGCTCTCTTTACACCCTCTGTCTGTCTGTCTGTCTGTCTGTCACTCTCTCTCTCTCTCTCTCTCTCTCTCTCTCTCTCTGACTCTGTCTCTCTCTCTCGCACGCGCGCATGTTCAATATATACTAGTTAAATTCTCTGTTTTGCTCTCTTTTCACCCTCGCTCCCTCTGTCTCTCTGGCGCTCTGTCTCTCAGTCAGTCTCTCTTTATTTCTCTCTATCTCACGCGCGCGCGCGCGTTTTCAATATATACAAGTTCTCTGTTTTGCTCTATTTTCACATTTCCTCTGTCTGTCTGTCTGTCTCTCAGTCTCTGTCTGTCTGTCTGTCTGTCTGTCTCTCGCTCGCGTTGAATTCTCTGTTTCGCTTTCTTTTCACCCTCATTCTGTCTCTCTGTAACTCTCTGTCTCTCTTTCTCCCTCTCTCCCTCTTTCTCTCCCTCTTTCTCTCTCTCTCTCTCTCTCTCTCTCTCTCTCTATATATATATATATATATATACAAGTTGAATTCTCTGTTTTCCTCTATTTTCACCTTCCCTCTGCCTCTTTGTTTCTGTCTGTCTGTCTGTCTCTCTGTCCGTATCTCTCTCTCACCCCCCCCTCTCTCTCTCTCTTAATATATACAAGTTGAATTCTCTGTTTTCCTCTATTTTCACCCTCCCTCTGTCTCTGTCTGTCTCTGTCTGTACGTATCTCTCTCTCTCTCTCTCTAATATATACAAGTTGAATTCTCTGTTTTCCTCTATTTTCATCCCCCTCTGTCTGTCTGTTTCTGTCTGTCCGTATCTCTCTCTCTCTCTCTCTCTCTCTCTCTCTCTCTCTCTCTCTCTCTCTCTTGCATGCGCTTTGATCAATAGGTCTGCGAATTGACAGTTGCCGGACGCCTCCATTCACAAACACTCATGGGTCCATATCTGTCCCCCCCCCATCCACACTCTTTCACTTTCCCTTTCAATATTATTTTGCTATTTTTACATTGTACAAACAAATCTCCTCTTGATTCTCGGCCAAAATATGGATTTCGTTTGGAAAGACGAAGCCAATCCTACCACGAATTTCAATCCCATCTCACTGAATGACCTTTGAACACCATTTGTTGATTTAGGTCAACACTGCTTCAGGGTCACACTCAGAGGGAGAAGGACCAAACCCATATTTAACGGCTTGCGTGTAGAGCACGTTTTTCTATCAGCCTACATCGGGAACCCATATAAAACAGAGTTAATGTGTTTTAAACAGAAGGGAGATATCTCCACACTCAATAGTAAAACCCTAAAATTAGTAGACCAGTTCAAGTACCTAGGTAGTAATATCTCATCCACAAAAAATATATTAATGCATTTATAGGGAAGTCATGGACTGTATTAGACAAATTATCAATCCTATGGAAATCTGATCTCAATAAGATTAAGACGACAATTCTTCCAAGCCGTCGTTGTATCATTGCTACTGTATGCCTGCACCACCAGGACCATAACGAAGCACCTAGAGAATAAACTAGATGGAAGTTGCGCAAGAATGCTCTGGGGGGTCCTAAACAAATGGTGGAAACAACATCCCATAAGAAAACAGCTATACGGCCACCTGCCCCCTATCACAAAATCCATCAGAGTAAGACGAACAAGGCATGCTGGAGAATCAAGGGCGAACTTATAAGTGATGTTCTCCCGTGGAAACTTACACATCGGCACGCCAGTGTGTGCCTCACAATAAGGGTCTATATCCATTACCGCTGCTTGGATTCTGGATGCAGTGCAGAGGACTTCACGGGAACGATGGCTGAAAGGGATGGTTGGCGAGAGATTGTCATGAATATCCGTGCTGCCAGCACGACTTGATGATGATTATAATACCGGGGACTCTTACGTTCATATTGGCTACTAAATTCACATTCATATATACCGACGGTAAACGATGTCTCGTGTGGTGTAATGGTTAGCAAGATATACTGGTTTGACTATTTCTAGTGAGATAAATTCTCACTGGGTGCCCCATACTTCCAGCCTTGTGCCATAACTAAGCAAAGCTTAATTAATAACTATATACCGACAAAAAAAAAGTTGAACACACTGAATATTTTCTCATTTATTCCAAACAATATTAATATAACTAGATCAGAGTAAAGGGCTGGTTTAGCTCAGTCAGTAGAGTATTCACCTAGCTAATGAGAGGTTACGGGTTCGATATCGATCCTCGCCAACTCAACATATGAGCAGCACAGTAGCGTAATTTGATCTGTGTTGTAAAGCATCCGGGAGCTGACAGTTTGTGCGGCACTCTACATCTGGTCTCATGCTAGTAAAAATGGGATAGACTCCCTCCTTTTTCGACTAATATCAATAAAACCAAGCAAATATTTATTAAAATAGTTTTTTTTAAATCAATCTTCAAATTAGCCTGTAAAAATCGCTATTTGTTTGTATATATAAACACAATTGCAAGTATGTAGATAAGACCAACAGTATTAATAATAGGAAATAATTTTTATTAATAATTGAAATTGCAATAAAAACAAGCTTATAGAGAAGTTGACAAAAATAACGAAAGGAATTCTGACAATGATGATGACGTAGTTTTTGTTACAGATAGACAAATAGTATCTATTATAAAAAGATTTCTAAAAAATTTTAGGGGGTTACATATTTATGGGCGATACTGTAGTTTAGGGTAAATTTTGATTGGTAAAATATCTTGTTTGGAGCCCCAGGACAATCATTGATTTTAATTACTTCATTACTGTCAACTAATTGCCTTGAATTGTTATCGAATTCATTAGGCAAGGCGAGACAGAGAAATGTTTCGTGACATATCTTGTCTAAGGAAATCATTGATGTTACTCCCTTTATAACCTTCTACCAATTGTCTTGAATTATCATTTGATTCCCGTCTATTGACAAACAGACACAGAAATTCCTAGCAATGTATTTCGTCAGACATTTACAAATATTTAATGATCATCTTTGTATCTATCTAATTACCTATCCAGGAGGTAAAAATATTTTTGATACTCAAATATGTTGGCTCTACGTAGGCTGTATCAGTGTTGCTGTACGGATGCACCATATGGACCCTAACGAGGCGCCTTGAGAATAAGCTGGATGGGAGCTGCACAAGAATGCTGCGTGCAGTCCTGAATAAATCGTGAAGCAGCACCCCACGAGGAAACAGCTATATGGCCACCTGCCCCCACTCACAAACCATTCGGTGAGACGACAAGACATGCCGGGCACTGCTGGAGAAGCAAGGATGAGCTCATAAGTGACGTTCTCCTGTGGAAGCCAACACACGGACATGCTAGTGTGGGCCGCCCAGCAAGGACCTACATTGACCACTAAGCAAAGATGCAGGTTGCTGCGCAGAGACCTCCCTGGGAAAATGAATGATAGGAAAGGTTGGCGAGAGATTGTCATGGATATCCGTGCTAATAGCGCGACATGATGATGATGATGATATATATATATATTATATATATATATATATATATATATATAATATATATATGGAAAAACGGTGAGGAAATTAATCCGACGATATGAGAAGAAAATGTTTTAAAAATATAACAAACACAGGATGTTATGATTAGGG
>CM042142.1:52927687-52963169 GCA_023376005.1 Doryteuthis pealeii
AATTAGAAATAATAACGAAATAAATAAGAACGCATATAAAAAAAGATTACAGTTATTTTAATTATATTCTAATTGGTGATTGCCGCTTCTTGACAGAATAAGGCCATTTCTAAAAGTAGTCCAGATGTGAGCAGTTGTGAGCACGCAGATGACCCACGGAACCAGCTTGTTTTTATGTACCCAGTTGTACATGAGATCCTCGACATGCAGGCGCTGTCCCACAAGTCAAACTTCCTTATAGGAAATGTTTCCATGGCGTCCGTCATGTGTCGCTTCAGAATGGAGGGCTTGAGTCATCTTACTCAACTTCTTACAGCCATCATAGGTGACTGCCCCTTATCGAGAGACTTCCCTGTCATGATGCCAGTACATGGTTTGGGGTTTCCCAACCTCTCCAGATCGGGAGGTGTCCAGACATTCCAGGTGGCTATTCTTAGCCTTGTTTTTGTGTTTTATTTCCTTGTCTAGCTAGCTAATGTGGACATCCGTCGAAGCGCTGTCTCTGGCCAGCTTGATAGGTGGACAGGCATTTGTTTAGGTCACCTTTGTAGATAATTCCAAATGGCTGTGTGAACAGTGTTAGCCAAGGGGCTGCACCTTCACCCAAACCTCGCAGAGGCACGTTGCTGACGTTAAGTAGGTCAGGAATCACGCGGTATGCAGAACCACAAATGCGTTGGAAAATAGAACAATAATATTAGAGATCAATCACACTAAGTAATTACTTATTAAACCCGGCTTTGTTAAAACCAGTATGCAAATTAACCACACCATATATGATGTAAACCTTTATTTCTTAGTGTTATATAAGACACATTGCAGGATTTTAAACACACTGATAACATGGGTTGTTTTGAAGCAAATCTTAATCATATTTGTATAGATACCTCGTTAATAAATAACATTTATTCTTTGTATTAATGATTTTGACTATGACCATAAATTGAATACTAGTTGATAAACTTACGCAATTTCTGGGGGTATTGGGATGTAATCAGTGACGTAGGTTCGGTTACAGATAGACACGGAATCTCCATTATAATAAGAATACTTGGTTTCCTTCTCGAGGTCCGATTGTTGTCTATGATTCGAACGAGAAATTGAGTTATTTGACAGCAAACTCACTGCGATTTAGAATCGGCCGGCTGAAAGCGAGTAGACACATACCGTAATTAATATATCAAGTAAAATCAGTATCTATTTTATGTATGTAGAAATTTCTTGGCAGTGTTG
The DNA here is from genome assembly GCA_023376005.1 of Doryteuthis pealeii. Classification (NCBI taxonomy): domain Eukaryota; kingdom Metazoa; phylum Mollusca; class Cephalopoda; order Myopsida; family Loliginidae; genus Doryteuthis; species Doryteuthis pealeii. The sequence goes on from CM042142.1 coordinate 52,928,921, forward strand.
AAGAATTGAAAATAAAGAGCTCGATTACTGGTGTAAGAGCAGTGTTTATTTGTTATAGAATACAATACATTTAAGAGCCGATTGTTGCCATTGGTTTCAAAGTAGCGTATTGGCCACTTATCATCAAGACAACGCGCCTGTGACAGACCTTTAAATCCAATAGTAACGATCGCCCCTTAAATACATTGTAATCTATAACAAATCTATCTATCTATCTATCTATCTATCTATATATATATATATATATATATATAGATAGATAGATAGATAGATAGATAGACTATTTAATTGTATCCTTTAATAACTAAAAATCAAAAACTAACTTTAGTACTCGCACATTAAATTTTATTCGCAATTTCAATGCTCAATGACATCTATTTTCTGAGTTATAGGTCGACACCCACATACCAAAACTCCTTTAGATATATATTTAAAATATTTTTAAATAGAATATTCCGTGCAAATGGAAAAACCTAATCGAAACACGTTTTGACTAAATAACAGCAATAAATTTCATCCAAATCAAAGCATATATATTTTTCTTCTGTTCATTTTTCAACATGTCTGTCGGATTCATTTTCATTTTTCTCACTTACACACGTGCACCCCATATATATATATATATATATATATATTATATATATATATATAATATAATTCATAATATCTATGAATAAGAGTATTCAATATAATGGATATGGCATATACATCTAAGTTAGTGTAGCGAAGGTATAAAGTCAACGGCTCTTGGTAACTCAATTTCTTACCTATGTGATTTTCCAATGACATTGACTTTTGCTATCCCACTTTAGCTTTTGTAAGGCGACTAGTCTAGGAGAAGGAACAATCTGAATTCAAATCTACTCGTACCAATTGTAATGGGTGCCCTTGCAATAGTTTGATGTTGTGTCTTTGGGGAAATAAAGATAAAGACGTCGAAATTAAACTGTCTTTGAGTTTATTACTAAAAGCTGATGGATGCGAAGATGTACAATAAACCTAGAAACACCCAAACCAATCACTGAGTGAAGGTGAAAGAAAGCAAAAAGTTAGACAAATACAAGGATTTTGCCATAGAACTGAGAAAACCGTGGAACTTGGAGGAAAATGTCGTACCAATTGTAATTCGGGCCCTTGCAACGGTTCCTAAAGGGGCTGGAAAAGAGTCTAGATGAACTGGAAATCTGAGGAAGAATCGAGAGCATCCAAATTACAGCATTGTTCAGACTGCTAAGATACTCTGAAAAGTCCTGGACACTTGAGGAGACTTGCTGTCACTCAGCCTTAAAAATTGGCTTTGTGTCACATCCTCCTCGTGGTGAAAGGATTGGTTAAATACATTGATATATTTGTTTGTGGTTTTATCTGTGTGTGTGTGTGTGTGTGTGTGTGTGTATTTGCGTGTCTGTGTGTGCATTTACCCAGCTATTTCGTTACGATCAGAATATGCGTATGTGTTTGTATGTGTGTGTATAGACCCAAATATTTCGTTACGGTCAGAATGTGTGTGTGGAGGGGGGTGTATCTACCCAACTATTTCGTTGCGAGCAGAATGTGACACAAGATGAATTTCTAATTAATATCATTAGTTAGTTGGTTGTTTTGTTTTACGGCATGTCAACCCTTTTCGGGTCATTTAATGCCGAATCAAGTCATTTTAATATCCTGTTGATTACATTATCTGATATTGCTTAAATGGGCACCCATCTAAGTATTGAACAAGCTCATTGCTGCTTAACATCAATGATTTAGCGGGAACCGCAGTATTAGTATTTTTTAACCTGAAATCGTATATTTGTTTGGAAAGTGGAGACATAAAGTGTAATGGTTAGAGTCGTAGGATATTGGCTCTTCAAACTGAGTTCAAATCCTGGACACTGCTGCTTGCATTTCACATAGCGCTAATACCATTGGGAAAGGATATGCATCTAACTACTCTCCCTCCGGGTATGGGTAAATAGTAGGGTAGACTGGGCTTTTTAATCTTGGTTAGGCAACCAGTCTATGAGAAAGAAAACTCTGAATTCAAACCTGTTTAAACTCCGCTTAAGAAATTGACCTTGAGTCACATCCTGCTCGTGAGGATCGGTTAGTAAATAAATATAATTCCTTGGAAAAAAGGACTGATCTTAGCATTAAATAACCCAACAAGGATTAGCTCGCCGTAAAACCAACTAATCAACCCACAAAATATATCATGTTTAAATGTTACATAATTTATGTGGTAGCATAAATTGTTGACAAACCCTGTAGGAATAAGGGGCCATTAGTTTTCAAATCAGAGAGTGGAAAATACCAGTAACGGTTATAGCTCTCTGACCCCTAGAGAACACGTCACGAGAAACACGTGACTAGTTTAGATTTAGTTTTAACCTGACATCGAGCAGAGAGGATGCCTATCTCTCTGTTGGGGTTGATATCTCACCGCGCAGAAGAATGGGCAAAGCATAAATAAATCTTGATCAAGAAAATAAAAGTCTTGTGAGTTGATTTACTAGCCCAGAAGAAGCCCTTAGTTAGAGACAGCAACAAGAAGACGACAAGATGACGACCATAGCTAGAACATAGCTGAAGCAGTAAAGCCGAAATGAAAAACAAGTAAGTATCAACTCTGTCTCTGTCTCTCCCTGTCTCTCTGTCTGTCTCTCTCTCTCTATCCCCGAGTCATCTCTCCCGATTATATACCCGACGATGGGGTATCTGACGTTATATAACATGAATATTAATATCTTTTGTTTAAAGTAAACACTTTTCGTCATTAGGCTAAGAATATATTGTGTATGTGTGTATGTGTGTGTGCGCGTGTGTGTTTGTTTGTTTGTCTGTCTGTATGCCTGTGCGTGTGATTTCCAAAACATGTTTATAATCTAAATGTTCACAGATATGTTTATTATTTGAAAGTATTGTCAAGCTAGCCTAGTCAGACACCCTCTTAGTTCCCAACTCTTCCACATGCTAGCTAACCGTGGCTCTGCCAAAGCGCGCCAGCCAAAAGAAATTATCTTTTCGTAGACATCCTGGTGAACCTGTCTGTCTGGGCATGCGTAGAAATATCTAATGCTAAAAGCTTCCGTATGTTCCCCTCTGTTCTATTCTTTTTCCAGTGAATAGACGAACGTACAACTTTCGCAGTTACACATTACTGAAAGGTAGATTAAACTATCAGAAGACTTTTAAATATAGACTCTATATTTCGAACGATGCAGTTGTCATGCTGAATTGTATCTAGTGACCGGTTCCTGTGACCCAGCAGGTTATTCCATTTGGTTCGGTCAAGAAGTGAACACTTCAAGTGCTGTCGGCCTGTTGCCACGAACGCTGGAGAGTCTGTGGAAGGCGCGCCCGTGAGAGGGCTGAGCCAATCGTAAAAGGAGAGGACTCGCCAGCGATAACAAATATTCCCGCCAGTTATAGGTGCTGTATAAGTTCGCCCAGTTGATATTAGCGCTCAGGGCTGAATCCAATGACTACAGCAATGGCATAAGTATCTCTACAATACAATGTACGCTGCTATGATTGCTGGTTTGCGTAGGGTGATCACCGTAGCCAATCAATGAAAAGAAGTAATGCATTGGTGACTACTGTGTCTCTCAAGTATAAGAGACAATTTTTATTTAAAGATTGAATCAGGAAATGCGGAGTCATTATTGAATAGTCTTTCAGCTAAATAATACAAACAATGGTTTTATTTATTACTAACAGGACCTGTGGATATACCACAGTATGATAATTCAATTGTCACAACGTTTGGTATGTTCACTTAAGAGCTATTTAAAAATACTTCAATATGTAAAAAAGTGTGATAATCTTAATTTAACTCTCTCTCTCTCCCCCTCTCTCTCTCTTTCTCTCTCTCTCCCTCTCTCTTTTCTTTCCTTGTTTCTTTCTTTTCACATTTTCATTATGTTCGATCAAAACAGATCAGCGTTATCACTTCTGCGCGCTCACCCCCTCTCTTTATCTTTTCCTAACTCTCTTTTTTATTATATATTTTTCTGTGTAGCATATCCTTTTTTTTCCTTTTTTCTCCTTATAATAAAAAACGGAATGGTCCATTATTTAACTGAAGGGACGATACTCATAAGAAATAAGAAGTCGGTGCATAAACAACAGCACATAATTAGGGCTTACATTCTGGCATTTTATCTTAAGCGTTGCAAAATATTAATGGTTGTACAATTAAGGAACACAGATATTAATATAGAGATTTTTTTTTAAATGCATAAGAAAATGAAAAATATGTAAAACAAAGACGCGTCCCATCTATTACTCGAATAATATTTTCTAATGTAAGTAAAAAGGTAAAGTCGTCGGGGTGGTCTAAAGTCGGTATCAGCCAGTCAGCGAGGGAGTCTATCCCCTTTTCAATAGCGCTAGACCAAGGAGATTGTTTTGGCGTCTGAGGTGGAGCGCCACACCTACCATTAGCTCCTTACTTTACCACACAGATCCCTGTGCTACACATACGCTGAGTTGGCGAGGACCGGTATCGAACTAGGAACCTTGTGGTTTCTAGCCGAACGCTCTACCGACTGAGCTAACCCGCTGAAGCCATTTACGGAAACCCAGCTTTATTTTTCTAAATAATATATACATGAAACACAATGAAACGAAATGTGTATCTTATTCTAGAATTACCAATTTTAGACCAATTTTACCTCCAACTTAGCAAAATTCACAAGAAATAAGAATTCGGCGTGTAAGCAACAGCAGATAATCAGGAATTTAATTTCATCTTGGACGATTTGGACGGTATCAATTTTAACCAGAGAGTGTTACAAGATGATAACGGTTGTACTTTTAAGGAATACGAACATTAGAATATTTTGATTATGCTTGATAGTGCAGTTTGGTATATAATTAACAAAAGTTAGTCTGCCTACTCTTTAGAGAAAACCAAAGTATTTGATATAGTTATTTACAATATTAAGATGTTTTTTCGATTTTAAACTTTGGAGCGCGACCGATAATTTTGCTGCTAGAAGTACATTTACCCTTATAGGGTTTTGAATAACAGATTTCATGTAACATTTTCGGTTATTTTTCAGTCAGAACCCCCGGGGAATATGGGATTTGGGTGGGGCTCAGAGTTCTAAGGATTAAAATTCTCGTTATCAGTTAAAAATTACATCGGACGGTCACAAACAGTAATCATTGCTATAAAATATATGTCTTCATGAAAGCAAATAATGTCATAGTGTTTTGTAACTGAACCTCCCCCCCCTCCCCCCAAAAAACCCCGGCATTTAAATGGAAACTACAGCAGATACAGGAGTTAAAAAGCCTTCTTCTTCTTCTTCTTCTTCTTCTTCTTCTTCTTCTTCTTCTTCTTCTTCTTCTTCTTTTCACACCCGCCTTAGCTGGTGGTTTGTTGGAGGCTGAGTGACATCAGGTCTCCACAATTGGTATAACCTTTATCTTCATGTTCCACAGAATTTTCAGTTCTCCATGAGATAATAAGTCAGCTGTTTATTAATTAACACTAGTTCTGGTGTCCTAGCAAGGATTAGGTGATCCGTCTGTATTATTATTATTATTATTATTATTATTATTATTATTATTATTATTATTATTATTATTTACTCCTTTTGAGTTTTCACATCAGCTAACGCTGATGATCTTTCACCGGAGTCTGAGTGACAGCAAGTCTCCTCAGGTCTCCAGGACTCTTCTGAGTATTCTGGCAGATTGCAGCAGTGCAGTGTTATTATTCTTAGTATTTCACACCAGCATTAGCTGATGGTACATCCATGGAGTTTGAGTGACAACAAGTCTCCTCAGGTCTCCAGGACTCTTCTGAGTATTCTGGCAGATTGCAACAGTGCAGATGTCTGGATGGTCTCAATTCTTCCTCTGATTTCCAGATTTTCCAGTCTTTTTTCCAATCATTTTGGGACCGTTCCAAGTGCACCAACTACAATTGGTATCACTTTTGACTTTCGTATTCCATAGTTTTTCAATTCTCTGGCAAATTATTATTATTATTATTATTATTATTATTATTATTATTATTATTATTATTATTATTATCTCCTTTTGAATTTTCACATCAGCATTAGCTGATGGTCTTTCACTGGAGTTTGAGTGACAGCAAGTCTCCTCGGGTCTCCAGGACTCTTCTGAGTATTCTGGCAGATTGCAGCAGTGCAGTGTTCTGAATGGTTTCAATCCTCCCTCTGATATCCAAACTTTCCAAATCCTTTTCCAATCCATTTGGGACTGTTCCAAGTGCACCAAACACAATTGGTATCACTTTGACTTTCATATTCCATAACTTTTTCAGTTCTCTGGCAAGGTCCAGATATTTGTCCATTTTTTCATTTTCATTTTCGTTTAGCTTCACCCTGTGATTTACTGGCACTGCAAAATCCACCAGTTGACAAGTTCTTTCTTTTTTGTTTATCAACACTAGGTCTGGGTTCTTGCTGGGATAAGGTGATCTGTTTTTATTTCAAAGTCCCAGAGAATTTTATGCGTTTCATTCTCAAGAACAGATTCTGGTTTATGCATATACCATTTTGTTGTGTGGTCAAAATTTATTAATTATTATTATTATTATTATTATTATTATTATTATTATTATTATTATTATTATTATTATTTCGCTCCATTAGAGTTTTTCACACTCGCTTTAGCCGATGTTTTACTAAAGGCTGAGTGACAGCAAGTCTCCTCAGGTCTCCAGGACTCTTCAGAGAATTTTAGCAGATCTTAACAATGCTGTAATTTGGATGCTCTCGATTCTTCTTCAGATTTCCAGTTCATCTAGACTCTTTTCCAGCCCCTTGGGGACCGTTGCAAGGGCCCGAATTACAATTGGTACGACATTTTCCTCCAAGTTCCACGGTTTTCTCAGTTCTCTGGCAAAATCCTTGTATTTGTCTATCTATCTTTTTGCTTTCTTTCACCTTCACTCAGTGATTGGTTTGGGTGTTTCTAGGATTATTGTACATCTTCGCATCCATCCTTTGTCAGCTTTTAGTAATAAACTCAAAGACAGTTTAATTTCGACGTCTTTATCTTTATTTCCCCAAAGACCCAATATTAAAGCGCGCTGAGAAGAAACTCGGTCCCCTAGTTTACTCTGTTTTAAGTTAAACCTTTTCCAATCGTGATATTCTTAACATCAGAACATCACGTCATGTAATAAGGGAGCAAAGGCTGTCCATCAAACTACTGGTTATTTTCCATGATTCTTCTAACTTTTGAATTCAAATGTTTTACATCACCTTACACAATGGATAGGCCACATATCCATTATGTAACAACAGATACCTCAGCCACCACAATCCTGTCTTCTTAAACTTTTGAATTCAAATATTTCTACACTCCCTTACAATGGATAGATCACCTATCCAATGTGTTACAACACACCGCTCAGCTACCACAATCCTGCCCTCTTAAAATTTTGAATTCAAATATTTCTATACTTAGACTATGGATTAGCCACTTATCTATTGCGGGACGCAGGAAGCATCATAATACCGTTGTCAATTTTCAGTTACAAATGATATTTTCCATTTTGCCCTCATTAGCTTTGTATTTAGAATTAGCACACTTAGAGGATGATGACTAAGACATTCATTTAGCAGTAAACAAGCATAACGGATGTGTATTTACCAAACCCCTCCGCAGGATGTGACAAAAGGTTATTTCTTAAGCGGAGTTTAACAGATTTGAATTCAGAGTTTTCCTTTTCCTACACCGGTTACCATATCAAGAATTAAGAGTCCAGCTTCCTCTACTATTTACCAATAACCCGAAGGAGAATAATTGGATTCATAACTTTCCCAAGGTTATTAGCGCTGTGTGAAATACAAACTGCCTCTTCCAGAATTTGAACACGGGTGTCCGTGTCCATTTCCTACGACGATAACCGTTACACGACCAGCGTCCAATAACAGATAAGACGTAAAACCCTTTTCTATCTAATAGCTGAATATTATGGCTTCATAAAATATGCTTTAAACAAAGTAGATTAAATTATCTAATTCAACGGTATATTTTCCCCAATCCTTGCAGAGGAAACACTATTGAATTCATTGACAAAAATTAGAATTAATACTTAGTTGTCCCTCGAGCTTTTAAAACCGTCTTAATTCTTTTAGACATTGATTTCACTAATTTAGAACAATATTCTTTTTTGAATATAGAATGTTCAGCTATTTGTTAGATAAGAAATGTTTTGCGTCTTATCTGTTATTAGTCTAGTTACTGCTAAATAAATAAAAATAGGTAAACCTCCTTTAAGTGTGCTAATTGCATTATATATCTGATTTCAAAATCAGGAAAAGTTTTAACAATTTATGAAAATTGACTCTAAACATTAAAAAAATGCCTGAACTGTTTTCATTTATTTTTGTTGAAATAACTTTGATAAAGAAAGTTGCTTTTAAGTTGGTAAAATCTATGCTTGAAAGAATTAAGGCTATCATAGAAACTCGAGGAGGGGCAACTAAGTAATAATTCGATTTTTTGTTAATGGATACCATAATTCTTTTCCGCCCTGTCGGCTAGGTCGTTAGAATACACCGACTGCACCTCTGCAGAGGGGTAAGACTCCCCCAATGGGGCCACCTGTTGGCCGTGGGTGGCGACCCGTGATGCTTAAGGATAGAGCCCAGGTGGAGGAGCAGTTTATGACATGCAATACTCCACTTTGGCCCTATCTTGGGCTAGACGGGCGGTCGGAGAGGCATCTTTATCGTCATTAAATGACCCACTGAGGTTGATATGCCGTAAAACAAAACAAACCAAACTAAGTAATAATTCGATTTTTTGTTAATGGATACCATAAGTCTTTTAGTCAATCTATATATTAGTACTCGTGTTCCTTAATTTTACGACCGTTATCATCTTACCATAACGTCTGCTTAAAAAATGAGACCGTCCAAATTGTCCTAGATGAAATGTAAAAATGTAAATTCTGGTTATCTGATCTTGCTTATCTGCCAAATCCTTATGTGTCGTGACCTCAGCTAAATAAGGGACAATTTCGTGTTTATTATAAAGAAAGTAAACGGAAAAAAGGACATGCTTCATAAAATATATATAGCTGGGGAAAGATAGAGAGATGGGTGAGTTCACGGAAGCGATAACGCTAATCTGTTTAAATCGAACATAATAAAAAGATGAAAAGAAGGAAAGAAAGAAGAAAAGTGTGTATGTGAGAGATTGATAAAGAGAGAGAGAGAGAGAGAGAGAGAGAGAGAGAGAGAGAGAGAGAGAGAGAGAGAGAGAGAGTCAAATCAAGATTATTATACTTTTATTTTATAAGTGTCGTCACCTCAGCTAAATAAAGGGACCATTCCCTTTTTACTATAAAAAAAGGGAAGTAAGAGACATACTACACAGAAAGAAATATAATAAGAAAAAAAAACAAAGAAACAAAGAAGGAAAGAAACAAAGAAAGAGAGATAGGGAGAGGGGTGGTGTGCGGAAACGATAACGCTAATCTGTTTCAATCGAACATAATGAAAAGATGAAAAGAAGGAAAAAAAGAAAAAAAAAGAGTTAAATCAAGATTATGATTATTTTTAAATATTGAAGTATTTGCAAAAGTTCTTGAGTAAACATATCAAACGTTGTAATAATTACATTATTGTGCTGTGGTATATCCACAGGTCCTGCTAGTGTCATATTTATTTTGGAAGATATTGTTTTTGAAATCGAACTAAATAAGTTTATGGATGGTTTTATGTATAACGCAGCAGTCCCTGATTAGACGTGAATGCGAACAAATCTCTCCATTCTACGTAAAAGCCAAATACGGCCTCGATTATAGACGAAAGCTTTATATCCTTTAGGCAGCGAAGCCGTCAAAGCATCCCGCTTCAGCATCTTTTTGACAAACAATAGCTCGTCCTTCTCAAACTGTGCATCCATTTCGCCCATTCAGTTTATTGCGTGCATTCCGGGCTGATTGAGTCAAGTTATTTCCGCCATGCAAGAACGACGAAATTCAAGTTTGTATTATGCAGCACACACTCCAGATTATGGGATGGGGGTGGTGGTAATTATCTGGTAAACCGGGAGAAGCAAATCAACAACTACAATTTTTAACAGGACTCTCTTTTTGGTATTTATCTTTTTTATTTTTTATTTTTGGCACTGTTGAAGTGGTGAAAGGTAGGAGCTTTGTATTTTGCGTTCAAAAGAAGAATATTCGTCAGGTGTTTATGTTGATTAGTTTATTGATTTGAAAATGATTCTCACACTCCTGCCTATCTATCTATCTATCTATCTATCTATCGATCGATCGATCGATCGATCGATCTAATATATATATATATATATATATATATTATATATATATAATATATATATATATATACTATAGTGTGAGATGGTCAGTGTTTCAGCTTTTGCTGGAATGGTGTACCAAAGGCAGTATTATTGGTAGAGTGCTCAATATAAAATAGAGCTGTTATATAATATAATAAGATAAATATATAAAGGTTTTACATATCTATTTATTAGGTGACAAAGGAACAATCACAATCATATTGGTTTCATGCGATGCATCATCAGGTGAAGATGTTTCAAATGTAAGGAAAATCGAAAAAATTACAAAAAAATTTCAAAAAATTCAATAGACATGGGATGCGTATGATTGGATAAAATGATGTGTGTGTGTATGTGAAGGTGAATTGAATGTGTGAGAGTGTTTATGGGCTGCATAAAAGATTGCGTACGCGTAGTAACTGGTCACAACATATATTTATCTTATTATATATATATATATATATATATATATTATATATATATATATATATATATATATATTATATTTAATATACCAAACTTATTGGTAAATCCTCGCGGTGAGAAAAAACCCAGCAAATAGTTTGATTGTAAAAATATACTACCAAACATCAATCGGGAAGAAATAGTCAGATCTTAGCCCTGAAGAGCATTAAGCGAAACTTTTAGTCGGTTCGTCTGACTCATTAGATTTATCTTTATATATATATATATATATATATATATATATATATACTCATTAGGTTTATCTTTATATATATATATAAAGATAAACCTAATGAGTCAGATATACCTACTAAAAGTTTCGCTTAGTGCTCTTCAGAGCTAAGATCTGACTTTTGGCCAAGTATTATAGTATCAACTGATTATTTTCGGTTGGTACAATTATCTTGGTCTTTTCTTTCTTTCAAATTTTTATATATATATATGTCCATATATATTTACCTCAGTTTGTTCATATGTATCTATCTATCACAATATGTTCATATCTATCTATCAATCTATCCCACCCTATTCATATCTATCTCAATGTGTTCATATCTATCTATCTATTTATTTATCTATCTTTATATATATATATATATTATATATAATATATATATATATATATATATAATTCTAATATCGAACTGCACAAAGCTGTAAATATGAACATGGAATGAATCCGATTCTCTATATTCTAGGTATGAAATAACCCTAGACGTTAAAATCAATCAATTAAACGCATGCTCTTATCCCATGACTGTGTACCGTACTAAGGTTAGAAAGTATTGAACATAAAATTATTACTACTACTCTATGTATAAAGATCTCGAAAGTTGTGATCGTTTGGGAGCTAGACTAACAGGAGCCCTCAGCATGAAATAACTAGACGGGTTGACATGCCGGTAAAATCAGTAAGTCCATATAACACTTATAACTTTTGTGGGAAAATAGTGTTTTGTTGGTTGATTAGATGTTTTTACGGCATGAGTCAGATATATCTACTAAAAGTTTCGCTTAGTGCTCTTCAGGGCTAAGATCTGACTTTTGGTCAAGTATTATAGTATCAACTGATTATTTTCGGTTGGTACGACAATCTTGGTCTTTTCTTTCTTTCAGAATTTTGTAGGTAGAAAGCTATCTAATGGTGGAGTTCCAGTTCTGGAATTCGGGGAATATGGAGTACCCCTCTTGGGGTATTTTATCCCAAAAAAGTTTTTTATTCATTCACGATGGGTATTAACTTTTTTTAAACTCAATTTTTTAAACATATTTTTAAAGTCATTTTTTTTATTTAACCCTTAGATGGGACCTTAACAGGTACTACCACTCTGGGTCAGAGTGGAGCTGGGAGTAATGGTGATGAAGGGGTAATCTACATTCTCCAGAGCTTCATGGTTGGGACTTCACCTCTAATGCACTTTAACGTCGTACCCAGGACACTAAGACTCTAAGAGTTTACTATAAGGGCAACAGAGTTGAGACGATCATGTGCTAAGACTGTACGTGACCAGTCAATTGATCGGAGTGGGCCTCTCCGACCGCCTGTTTTTGTCTAAGTAAGGACCAAAGTGGAGCGCTGCATGTCATGGACTGCACAGCCACTAGGAATCCATTCTTAAGCATATCGGGTCGCCCCCAACGGTTAAACAGGTGGCCCTACTTGTTGGGAGGAGTTATTAGTCCTCTGTACATGTGCACCCGGTGTATTCTACCGTCACAGCCGACAGGGCGGGTAGCGTTTTGTTGCTGAAGACTTGCTCTATCCAATAGTGTCATTGTGATCTCTGTATCTGTTGTTGTTTCCACGGAATTAAATAAGCGACCCCTCCAATCAATCGGCTGGTCACGTAAGTCCTTGCACCGATATGTTTGCCCAACCCCATTGCACTTAGAGCAATACCCTACCCTTTTATCATATATGTGCTTGAAGGCGATCACTGAGTGTCTTATTGTCCCTGGTATGAGGATAAACTCTATCTAATGGTGGAGTTCCAGGAATTCGGGAAATATGGAGTACCCCTTCATTACCATAACTCACAGGTCCACACTGACCTGATGTGGTAGAACCTGTTAGGGTCCCATTTATGGACTAAATAGAAGAAAATCAGTTCTAAGTAAAAAAATTGAGTGTCCATCAAGAATGAATAAAACAAAAGTAAAAACAAAATAAAAATATAAAATGACCAAATGGGTTAACATACCGTACAATTCAACCAACCAGCCAACCAACCGAAATAAATAGAAGGAATTAATTTCGAAGCGCCCCCTACCGGATTCAGAATTAACTAAAGGTCATTAATTATTTCTCAGTATGACTATCGTACACTAGCATTTTGTATCACTTTTTGTTTTCCGGCTTAACAGGTGGCCCCATTTTTGGGGTGGGTGGGTGGGTGCAGGGTGCATTCGGTGTAATCCTACCGCCGCCAGCCGACAGGGGATAGCATATTGTAGCTGAAAACCCGCTCTATCCAACCAATGTCATATGATCCTGTAATCTGTTTGTTGATATGCCGATAAAATTCTAACCAACCAACCAACCAACCAACCAAAATAAAATGGAGGAATTACTTCCGAAGCGCTCCCCCTAGCGATTCAGAACTAACTAATGGGTCATTAATTGTTGCTCTCAGTATGACTATCGTACAATAGCATTTTTGTTATCACTTTTTGTTTTTCGTCTTCTTCGCTGTGGATCTAGTAGTTCATGCCATCTTCGTTATCGGAGCATAGAATCTGTCTCAATGACAAAGTCATTCGCTTCGTGGGAAATTGGTCTGTTCATGATGTCTCCCTAAAACAGGTAGAAGGCTTGATTTTATCTGAGACAAAAGTTTGACATGTCACGGTACCTCATTCAATGGAGTCCTCGAGTCGGGAGCACAATTCACACTGATTACAACTTGAGTGCAATTCCTACTCGGCACGATAGACACCGGAAAAGTAATTCGACGTTACTGAATCGATAGAAGAAGAAGCTTACACTAGCGACATAATTGAACAAAAAGAAAAGACAAAAATATGACAAAAAGATGAATAAACAAGATATATATATATATCTTATTATAATGGAGATTGTGTGGTTTGTCTGTCTGTACCGAAACTATATTCCTACTCAACGTCACAATTCCCTTTGTTATTTACATCACATTCTCCGTGATTTTACTTATATTTAAACCTCAATTATTAATAAAATTGTTTTACATTACTTACACTGTTGACCATATCTACATACTAATTGTTGTGATGTTAATCCAACAGTAAAAAAGAAGTCAAGTCGAGGTAGGGTAAAATAAGACAAGTGTATTTACAATAATGGTACACGGAACGGCTAGCTTGCGTTAAACGGTAACAGTACAACCTTTTCACTCGGTGTCTTACTATTTATAGTGAGAACCGGTGTATATTCTCCACTGTAGGAACGGCCGGTACAACTCTAATCAATGCAATTGTATTTATATATACAACAAAATAGAGGTTTACAGTATGAATGGAAGGCTAATTTGCATATTGATCTTAAAATTTGATTTTAATAAATATTGCTTAGTATTATTGATTTCTGATTGTTTTTGGTTTTATCTTGTTGAATATGAGCAAAAATCTCTTCAATAAATCTTAAAAGAAAATCCTTAACAAGAAGAAATAACTGTAATATTATTCTTTACTTCCTATTATAACTAAACAGTTTAATTAGGAAAATTTACCAATGAAAGACGGGAGTAACGGAAAATGATGGAAGTGTTAGATTCAAAGTTGTTCTATTTTTCAATCATACCCCCTCTGTTCAAATCTTTTTATCTACATTCTTATTCAGTTTTCATTAGCCTTTCTAATTTAATATGATATTTTATCATAAAATTTAACTAAAATACTTGCACCCGGAGGGTGCATATATTTGCTAGTATATATATATATATATATATATTCAAGAAATGGATATAAAGTAACCTACTCGAGTTTCATCATCTGAATCGTCAGGGTTACATCGCTGAATTAATCGAGTTTTTCGATTAATATCAGTTGATACCATGTATGTCTGTTGGAACGGGTCTTATCGTTACAGATAGACGCCCCGATAAGGATAAGACCCCGTTCCAACAGACATACGTGAATATCAACTGAATTAATCGAAACTCGATTAATTCAGCGAATGTAAACCTGACGATTCAGATGATGAACTCGAGTAGGTTACTTTATATCCATTTCTTAAATAAATTTTACTCTACATTGTATTGAGCCACATTGTATTTGTTTTTTTTCACGGTCTTACCCTGGATACTGTGGGCGGACCCAACGATCGTACCCGTAACCCCACCGTAAGCCACTACTCATATATATATATATATATATATATATATATATATATATATATGTGTGTGTGTGTGTGTGTGTGTGTGTGTGTAATTAAAAGTTGAGGAATAAAAGCGGATAAAACACAAACAACTTCTTTCAATTAAATGTTTCGCCACGGCGTATTAACGAAGCCTCATCTGAATTTTATTTTATAATAAAATCAAAATAAGGTTCTTATGAAGCTTCGTTAAAACATCGAGGTGAAATATTAATTGAATTAATTTGTTTGTGTTTTCATTCGCTTTTATTTCCTCAACTTTTAATAACATTTTGCTGGATATTACCAGCAATTGTTATTTCCTCTTTTATATATATATATATAATATATTATATATATATATATATATATATATATATAAAGACTTTTATAAATTTGCTTGAAGCATTGGTTTTATATTGGTTTGGGATATATATATATATATATATATATATTATATATATATATAATATTATTATCTTAATCGATTACGGTTTTGATGGCTCATCGACTACTATATGATGGTCAGTGAAACACAAGAGAACGAAAGTGCAAATAATGCACGTATAACGGAAGGCTAAATCAACAAGCCTGATTGAAATTCCGGTAGTGACTTGTTTTTTTTTACGGCATATCAATCCATTTTGGGTCATTTAATCCCGAATCAAGTCATTATTATAACGGAAGGCTAAATCAACAAGCCTGATTGAAATTCCGGAAGAGACTTGTTTGTTGTTTTGTTTTACGGCATATCAATCCATTTTGGGTCATTTAATCCAGAATCAAGTCATTTTTTAAACAAAGGATACAGGTTGTTTATAGTATGTTGTAACTTGAGTATCAGCGTTAACAGAGAAATAATAACAAACGACTATTAAGGGTAGGGGAAAGGGTTTACTAAGCAAAGATACATAAATGAACAGAGTAATTAGAAATTGCTGGGTTTGATTAACAAGTTCCGTGAGATGATGTACACGTTAGTCTCCTTTTTCTTGTACTTCCTCTTCATCGTTCTTTCTTTCTTTCTTTCTTTCTTTCTTTCTCATTTAAACGTTGATTTACTGCTTGTACTTCCTCTTTCTGTTACTCTCTATTTTTCTTTCTTTCACTCTTTCATTCATTCATTCTTTCATTCTTTCTTTCTTTCTTTCTTTCTTTCTCATTTAAACATCGATTTACTGCTTGTACTTCCTCTTTCTTGTTACTCTCTATTTTTCTTTCTTTCACTCTTTTATTCATTCATTCTTTCTTTCTTTCTTTCTTTCTTTCTTTCTTTCTCATTTAAACATCGATTTACTGCTTGTACTTCCTCTTTCTTGTTACTCTCTATTTTTCTTTCTTTCACTCTTTTATTCATTCATTCTTTCATTCTTTCTTTCTTTCTTACTTTTTTCTTTTTTTCTTTCTTTCTTTCTCATTTAAACGTCGATTTACTGCTTGTACTTCCTCTTTCTTGTTACTCTCTATTTCTCTTTCTTTCACTCTTTCATTTATTCATTTTTTCTTTCATTTTTTCTTTCTTTCTTTCTTTCTCATTTAAACGTCGCTTTACTGCTTGTACTTCCTCTTTCTTGTTACTCTCTATTGTTCATTCATTCATTCTTTCTTTCTTTCTTTCTGTCTTTCTTTCTTTCTTTCTTTCTTTCTCATTCAAACGTCGATTTACTGCTTGTACTTCCTCTTTCTTGTTACTCTCTATTTTTCTTTCTTTCTTTCACTCTTTCATTCATTTATTCATTCTTTCTGTCTTTCTTTCTTTCTTTCTTTCTTTCTTTTCTTCTCATTTAAACGTTGATTTACTGCTTGTATTTCCTCTTTCTTGTCACTCTCTATTTCTCTTTTTTTCACTCTTTCATTCATTCATTTTTTTTTCTTCATTCATTCATTTTTTTTTCTTTCTTTCTTTCTTTCTTTCTTCTCATTTAAACGTCGATTTACTGCTTTGTACTTCCCTCTTTCTTGTTACTCTCTATTTTCTCTTTCTTTCACTCTTTCATTCATCCATTCTTTCTTTCATTTTTTTTCCTTTCTTCTCTTTCTTTCTTCTTTAGTTATTTTTTTTTGTTTAGAATTTTTTGTGTAGCCTTTTTAACTTTCCTTTCTTTCTTTCTTTCTTTCTTTCTTTCTTTCGTTCTTTTCTTTCTTTCTTATTTATACTTAATATTTACTTTTTGTACTTCCTCTTTTGTTATAACCTTTCTATTCACTCTCTCTTTCTTTCTTTTTTTCTTTCTTTTTTCTTTCTCACTATTTTCTTTCTCATTTACACTTATTTTCTTTTTTTTTTTTCTTTTAAACCAGCCTTAATATCCTCTATTTCTATCTCCCCCAGCTTCCATTCATCTTTGTCTCCATCTCCATAAACGTTTGTTGAACAATATCAATTATAGTTATCTCTGGTGTTTACAATTATATTATCAATTATAACTATTATATTACATAAGATTTTATTATATCCTATGTGAATATACTTAATTATATTTGTCTGATTTACAATTATCTTAATGAATTATATTTCATCCCGTTAAGAACAATCTATTTTATCCCCCTTTTTTTCCTTTGAATCGACAACCATTGGCCTTTCTACAACGATATAAATTATACCAATGACCAATAAACAAATATTATTTTTTTACTTTTTAAATAACGCACTGTCAAGTCATTTTTCCCCATTAGTTTATTTTATCTTAATTTTTAGTTAGAAATCCCCGATCTAGCAAATACGGCAAACATCAACTATTGGAAATAACAATGGAGACTCGGCTGGGGCGTTAGAATGCACCGACTGCACCTCTGCAGAGGGGTAAGACTCCCCCCAATGGGGGCCACCTGTTGGCCGTGGGTGGCGACCCGCGTGATGCTTAAGGAATAGAGCCCAGGTGGATGAGGCAAGTTCCTTACATGCAATACTCCACTTTGGCCCTATCTTGGGCTAGACGCGGCGGTCTGAGAGACCCGCTCCGATCAATCGGCTGGTCACGTCAAGCCCTAAGCACCTATATGATTTTCCCAACCCTATTGCCTTTTATGGCAAGCCCCCAACCCCTTTTTATCATATGGGTGCTACAAGGCGGTGGCTGCGGGTCTTCATGTCCTGGGAATGACGTTAAACTCTATCTAATGGTGAGGTTCCAGTTTTGGAGGTTTGGGGAATGTGGAGCACCCCTTCATCAACCATTACTCCCGGTCCACTCTGACCGGAGTGGTAGTACCTGTTAGGGTCCCATCTATGGGTTAAATAGAAAAATGTATTTATAAAAAAATTGTATTATCCATTAAGAATTGATTTATTTCAAAACTTTATCGGCATTAAATGACCCACTGAGGTTGATATGCCGTAAAACAAAACAAAAACAACCAAACCAAACCAAACATCTCACCATGTCAGTCGAATACAAGGATTATTATAATGGAGAACCACGCACAAATCGAATCTCATGCGTGGCTAGTGTTTAAAAATTGCGTGTGTCCATTTGGCATTCCTTTTTGAGGTGACTCACGCACTATGCAATAAACTCAACCCTGCCCGTTTTTTAGATGATCGGGTAGGTGCTGCCTGGAGTGATGGTCCCCTGGGATCACGCTGATAGTTATATCTTACCGGCCCAGAGGCCGAAGCCACTGAACACAGGGCCCGAAGCCACTGAACACAGGGCCCGAAGACCGGGTAAATATTATATCCTTCCGGTAAAGTAAGTAGTAAAATCGGCGGGGTGGTCTATTGTCATTATCAGCCGCACAGCGAGTAAGTCTATGCCGTTTTCACTGGCGCTAGACAAGTAAGCTTGTTTTTGCGTCTGAGGTAAATTGCCACACCTACCATAAGCTCCGCACAGATCGAAGCAGCCCAACCCATTCGCTGAGTTGGCAAGGGGTGGTATTGAGCACGAATCCTAGTGGTCCCTCGGTGGATGCTTTACCAAATTAACTAAACCGATCCTTACATAGTATCACCACTATTTTTCTAGAAGAATGGATTTGCCATTTAAAAAGGTGAAAAGGGGATAGACTTCCTCACTGTCCGGCTTATACAGAAAACAAATCCCCACCTCGCCGACTTGACTATATCCCTTGATTATCACTGTTATTTCTAATCTGCACTTATCCTCCTTGTGATTGATTAATGTTCCGAGTAATTTCCGATAAAAGTCAAAATATAAAAAATTCTTTATTCAAAAATGAAAATGGAGAAATGTTTATCTTCGTAGGAAATGAACACGAATGACCCGAGTTCAAATTCTGGATGAGACTGTTTGCATTTCACAGAGTGCTAATACCTATGGGAAAGGTATGTATCCAATTATTCTCCCGCTATGGGTAAATATCAGGACAGACTGGACTTTTAACCATGATATGGCAACTAATCTAGAAGAAGGAAAACTCTAAATACCAAGAATTAAATTAAGTTAAACTCTACTTAAAAAGTATCCTATTGTCACATCTTACTCTTGAAGGAAAGGGTTGATAAATACATAAAGATGTTACTACTACTACTAACTACTACTACTACTACTACTACTAATAATAATAATAATAATGATAAATAGCTTGTTAAGAAACACCGAGTTTGGTTTGATTTCTTTGCTTAACGGTATATAAACGTTCACGGGTTATTTAATTCTAAAGCCGTCCTCGTAGAAGAACATTAGTCATGTTATTTAACCCATTGCTGGAGTGATGAGGGGGTTCATGCTTTCTCAACATTATTGGTCCATTAGTGAATTTCTCGTAATTGCACGACTGTAGTTCGAACTCGCTTTTCTACAATAACTCAGTCCAGCACGTTAGCCATTACACCACAGATTCCTCAGGAAAGGCTGGGAAGTGAGGAGTTTAAACGGTTAGATTTGGGCTTTTATTACATTTATCAGACGTTTAGAGAAGCTGATGCATTTTTATCCAGACTTCCCAGAGGACCGTGAGTTAGAATCACACAAAGAACTTAACTTTAAATGCGATAAAAAGGCTACTAAAATTAATGGTTTTTAAATACATTTTTTTAACAAAAACCTGGGAGTAATGGTGATGAAGAGGTACTTCACTCCCCAGAGTTCTAGAATTGGAACTTCAACCATTAGATGCTGTTTAAGCCGTCGTACCCTGGACACTCAGTTGTCTGTAGAATTTCTTTTTATTGCGATAAAAAGGCTACTAAAAATTAATGGTTTTAAAATACATTTTTTAAACAAAAACCTGGGAGTAATGGTGATGAAGATGTACTTCAAACTCCCCAGAGCTCTAGAATTTGGAACTTCACCATTAAGATGCTGTTTAATGTCGTATCTGGACACTCAATTGTCCTGTAGAATTTCTTTTATTGCGATAAAAAGGCTACTAAAATTAATGGTTTTAAAATACATTTTTTTAACAAAACCTGGGAGTAATGGTGATGAAGATGTACTTCAAAACTCCCCAGAGCTCTAGAATTGGAACTTCACATTAGATGCTGTTTAACGTCGTACCCTGGACACTCAGTTGTCTGTAGAAATTTCTTTTATTGCGATAAAAAGGCTACTAAAATTAATGGTTTTAAATACATTTTTTTAAACAAAAACCTGGGAGTAATGGTGAATGAAGAGGTACTTTCAAACTCCCCACACTCTAGAATTGGAACTTCACCAATTAGATGCTGTTTCGTACCCTGGACACTCAGTTGTCTGTAGAATTTCAGTTTAAAAAAAAAAAAGTATATTTTTATAAACAACTGTATTTTTCCTGTAATAAACTTTGTTAATACGTCTTTATAAAGTCTGATCAGTTCTGGCGTATGTAGTTCGGAAATGATCTTTTGTTTTTTCTTGATCAAAATAATTAAGCTCTCTGAGGAGATTATAAATGCAGAAAACGCTACAGACGCCATTGAAATAAATTATTCGACTCATTTTTTGTTCAATAAAAAGTTCTAAATGATCTATAGAATTACTGAAAGGGGAGATTGTTTGCACAACTTCTCAATAAAACATTTTCTGATGTCTCATTTATAGTATTTTTATATAAAACTTCTTTCTAAAGGTTTTTTATTGTTAGTTCAAACTTCGACATTTTAAGTTTTATACTAGAAATTATGTTCAGCTCAGTATCCTATTCATATAATTTATTCACTAAGTTTAGCTTAGTTTAGGCACATGACTAGAATTATGAGTCATCCAATGAGAATCAAATTCACGACAATAGTTTGATAATCTCGGTTACTAAACCATTATAATACACAATGTGCCCATATATATATAATATATACTATATATATATATATATATATATATATATATATATATATATATATATATATATATTGGGAAGAATATGTGCTTATGCCGGCGTGCCGTTTCGGCACAAAGGGTTCGAGTCACACGCTAGGCGGTCCTCGTATCTAATAGCTCTGACTGATGAGACCTAATAGGTCGAAAAATATATTCAGATTGATTTTTCTCGATTTGTTTAGCCTCACATTTAAGTAGTTAAAATCCCGCCTAATTAAACATAAATGAATTAACTTTCAAAAATTAGGTCTGACTAAAAATTAAAAAGCACAATATTCTCCGAAAAATAAACAAATATACTGTCGGCTGAAAAATAGCTAAAAGTTGTTTATATAATATATATATATAATATATTATATATATATATATATATATTAATAATTATTAATGATTTGAAGGCAATTACAAATGCGTATAAAAATAAAAACAAAAAAGATATTATTTTTGTCTTATCGATTTCAAAGTAGAAACTTCATCTTCAGATGTGTATATCAGAAATCATTTCTGATATTCACCTCTGAAGATGAAGTTTCTACTTTGAAATCGAATAAGACAAAATAACATCTTTTTGTTTTTAATTTTTTTATACGCATTGTAATTGCCTTCAAATCATTAATATATTATAAACATACTTAACAATGCTTCAAGCAAATTACCATTATATATATATATATATATATATATATATATAATATATATTATATATATTATATATGTGTGTGTGTGTGTGTGTGTGTGTTGTGTGTGTAAAGAATGATAAATAAAATGTGTCGTGAAAAACGATTTATTAATACTTGAAAAAATATTGTTGACGTTTAAAAACGATCGGATTATTAAATACATATTAATTATATATCTATGATTTAATAATAATCAGAACAACCAATTCATTGTCAGTATGATAGACAGAGCATAACCATTAACTGACCTTGTTAGCTGTTCTTAGATTAGTCGACCCAGTCATGTGAACGATTTAGACGAGTCTCTGGTGCTGTAACGAAGGGTGCAGGAATGGCCATATCTCCACGCGTGTTGCTTACTTTGGGAACTTTGAAAAATAAATACGTCTAAAAATACATGAAGTCGTTATATTCATTTATTACCAAACAAAAAAGATGGGCACAGAGAGTAAGAAATATCCAAGTCGATCCAAGAAGATCAAAAGAACATATAATTCAAACCATATAACAGATAGCAGAATATAAGATAACAAAAAGATACATATGAATAGAAGTAAAGGCACGTATAGGAAAGGCATGTGGAAGTCTGGTCTCACTGATGAGTTTAAAGCGACAATTCTTCCAAGTCATAGTTTTATCAGTGCTACTATTCGGCCGCACCATTTGGACCCTAAGAAAGTACGTAAGAGAATTAGCTAAATAGGTATGGCACAGGAATACTGCCTGCTGTCTTTAAAAAAATAATGGAAAAAGCACCCCCGCACGAAAACAGCTTTACGGACAAATTACTCCCTATCACAGATACGCAATCCGCATAAGACAGACAAAGCCTGCTGGAGAAGCAAGGACAAACTCATAAGTAACGTTCTCCGGTGGAAACTACACATGGACACGCAAGGGCCTACATAAGGTCTGTGTGGATTCCAAATCCTGCAAAGAAGACCTCCCGGGGGCGAATAATCGATAGGGATGGTTGGCGAGAGATTGTCATGGATATTCGTGCTGTCTGTGCCACCAAAGAAGTACAGAAGGTTGTGCAACAAAACTAACGTTCAAAAGCGAGCTCGTGGCGTGTTCCTCATTGCGTGGAAAAGACGGATAAAAATCCATATTAAACGAATAGCCAATGCGTCAGTCCCTTATATTAAGTAGGGGATTGGGGGGAAATGTCCTTTAACAGGATTTGCAAGACGAGAACGGAAATAGGTCAAAAAAGAGATAGGAGAATGCTTTGGAAGCGGAGCTTATTAATCAGCTTAGCGATATCTAATTAGGTTTCGACAGTGTGCTCAAAGAAATCAACAAGGATAAGCGTATTTGGGGAAGAAAGAAACAGAAGAAAGAAAGAAAAGAACACTTTAAAGCATTTTGCTGCCTAACGTTTAGTCAGCAACACGAACATCTTTTTTGGGGAGGTACATAGAACCTTTTCAAATGCGGGGATCTTGGAAAATTTGATACTTTGTATTTAATAAAATCGAAATGCATATGAGGCGAATAATACTTCTGTGAAGGAGGGGCTTCGTAAGACAAAACTCTCTTCAAGTACGTGCGGACAGAAGATTAATAAATCGTTAGGTCAGTGTAACTAGTATCGTTAGAGTTTAGGCAATGGCGGATAGAGGGTGGGTGGGGGTCGGATAAGCGGCTATAAGAAGTTGAAAATAGGACGGAAGAACAAAGAGAGATTAACAATGATGAAAGTAGGGGTCAAAAAAGGGATTGGTTTTTTGGATTAAGGATTAAGAAGGTATCAGTATGTAAGCGAATTGGATCAAAGTGTTATGGAGCAAAGATCAGCAGAAAACAAACTATGAAAAATGATAACATTTTATTTGGTACTAGTTGACGTACATGTCTACACACAAGATGGAAGGTCAAAACGTGGATAGCAGGTAGATGTATAAAAAATTATTTACAGCTTCACGAAAAAGTTATTTAAATATTGTTTCCGAAATTGTTAAGTTTTAATCGTTTCATATATAGCCGTAGAAATTATTATGAAACAAAATGAAAAAAAGAAAATAAAAGAAAAAGAAATATTCCTATTTTTGTCTTATCACCTTTTCATTTTTATATCAATTATATATATATATATATATAATATATATATATATATATATATATATATATATATATTATATATAAGGTTTGTCAAAAAAAGTATCAAGATTTTTTGTTCTTTTTGACACACCTTGTATACTGAAAAAATTAACGTTCCATTCATTGTTCATTTCTATCTTGGTAATTACAGCTTCAAACCCGGCACTTTTATGACACAACTTTTATATATATGTATGTGTGTGTGTGCGTATGTTTTTGTGTGTAAGTTTGTGCGTTTGTGTGTATGTGTGTGTGTGTGTGTGTGAAGAAAATGACTGATTAGGAAAATATCCCAGGAAAGTTTATTAAACAACAACTAATGTTCAGTTTGATTTATAGTCAAATCATGCTGAAAGCACTCCTCGCTAGACCAACGACGTTAAGCAGCCATGAGCCTTTTTAATATTTAGATTGGTGACCACTTAAGTTTTGTAAATAAAAATTGATTGTTCATTGTCTATTGTTAGAGAACCGGCCAGAGACACATTTTTTACGTTAAAATGATTATATACTATATTGAATGCATTGCTTACTATTTAACACCTTTTACCTTAAAATCAAGTGTCCTGGTTATAATAGTAAACTGCATCTAATGGTGAAGTTTCACTTCTGGAGGTTTGTAGTGAGTGGAGTACCAATTCATCACCACTACACTCTGACCCGGAATGGTAGTACCTATTAGGGTCCAATCTATGGATTAAATAGAAAAAATGATTTTTTTAAATGTGGTAAAAATTTTGAATACCAATCAAAAAGAATAAAACAAAACTTATTCGGCATGAAATAACCAAATAAGGGTTGACATGCCGTAAATTACAACCAACCAACCAACCAACCAAATTTAAATCCAGATTTGACAATTTTTCTAAATTTTGATTTTTTAAATTTTAAATTTTTTATTTTAAAAAAATGTTTGCTATTGCCGCTCGTGTTTTGTTGTGTTTTGGTTTTTTATGTTTTTTTTTCATCTATCATTTTCTTAATCAAATAAACATACTGTTATAGGTGATATACCCTATAGACTATAGTGGAATGCGCCGACGGTTAGTATAAGTAACAGGAACAATTATGGTTTGAGGAAGCCAATGCGAGTCAGCTCGTAACACTATTTGTCGGACGCAATTCCCACGTTTCTTTACTGTAATTGTCTACTCTTTTGTTAATACATTTTCCCTACATTGGTTACCCGTCGTTTTGTCTTATTTTGACCCCTTGAAACCCCACAACACATACATACGAAATGTGGTAACTCTACTTCAAACTATTTGATTATCTATAGAGGACAGACAAAGAAAAGTTTTCACAATTATTGATATAGATGATTACTTTTTATGTGGCAGTTTCTGATCGGAGGAAAAGTCGAAAAATCAACCTTGGGACAAACATTCGATTTTTAATAACAACAGAAAACAAGTTAATATATATTTTCTAAGTGTCTATCAACGTGTTGTTTTGATAATATTTGTCATCAATTGTTCCTCAAGAAAAAAATTTGATGCGATGAATCCTATGAGAACGACTAATTAGGAAAGAATGTTTTATATATTTGAGAATGAAAAAAAAAAGTTACAGTTTCCTTCGAAGCATGACAAGAGAAAAGAAAACAAAATGCCCTGCGAAATTATATTTGGTTCACAGGAGATTTTGAGTTCAATTACACTGCCCTGTCAGCTGGAGCTGTAGAATATGCCGATTTTACCTCTACAGAGGGGTAAGAAACCCCCGAATGGGGTGATCTTTTGGCCATAGGTGGCAACCCATGATGCTTAAAGACAAGATTCTGATTGCTGAATAGTTCATGACATGCACCACTCCACTTGGACCCTCACTTAGGATAGATGGGTGATTAGAAAGGCCCCCTCCAATCAATCGGCTTGTTCCGTCAAGCACCTATATTATTGTGTTGCTCTAATGGCAAAAGCCTAAACAGGGTCGCAAGTATGAAGCACCCAGTGAGTATTGAACGAGCGTTTTAGTAAGTAATTTGCGAACCCTGTTTAGGCTTTTGCCATTAGAGCAACACAATAATATATGGTGCTTACGGAACAAGCCGATTGATTGGAGGGGGCCTTTCTAATCCACCCATCTATCCTAAGTGAGGGTCCAAGTGGAGTGGTGCATGTCATGAACTATTCAGCAATCAGAATCTTGTCTTTAAGCATCATGGGTTCCACCTATGGCCAAAAGATCACCCCATTCGGGGGTTCTTACCCCTCTGTAGAGGTAAATCGGCATATTCTACAGCTCCAGCTGACAGGGCAGTGTTAATTGAACTCAAAATCTCCTGTGAACCAAATATAATTTCGCAGGGCATTTTTGTTTCTTTTTCTCTGTCATGCTTCGAAGGAAACTGTAACTGTTTTTTTTTTCATCTCAAATATAATAACCATTTTCTTTCCTAATTAGTGGTTCTCATAGGATTCATCGCATCAAATTTTTTTTTCTTGAGGAACAATTTGATGACAAATATTATCAAAAACAACACGTTGATAGACACCTTAGATAAATATATATTAACTTGTTTTCTGTTGTTAATTAAAAAATCGAATGTTTGTCCAAGGTTGATTTTCGACTTTTCCTCCGATCAGAAACTGCCACATAAAAGTAATCATCTATATCAATAATTGTGAAAACTTTCTTTGTCTGTCCTCTATAGATAATCAAATAGTTTGAAGTAGAAGTTACACACATTTCGTATGTATGTGTTGTGGGGTTTCAAGGGGTCAAAATAAGACAAAACGACGGGTAACAAAATGTAGGAAAATGTATTAACAAAAGAGTAGACAATTACAGTAAAGAAACGTGGGAATTGCGTCCGACAAATAGTGTTACGAGCTGACTCGCATTGGCTTCCTCAAACCATAATTGTTCCTGTTAACTTATACTAACCGTCGGCGCATTCCACTATAGTCTATAGGGTATATCACCTATAACAGTATGTTTATTTGATAAGAAAATGATAGATGAAAAAAAACATAAAAAAACCAAAACACAAACAAACAACGAAGCGGCATAGCAAACATTTTTTTAATAAAAATTTTAAAATTTAAAAAATCAAAATTTAGAAAAATTGTCAAAAATCTGGATTTAAATTTGGTTGGTTGGTTTGGTTGGTTGTAATTTTTACGGCATGTCAACCCTTATTTGGTTATTTCATGCCGAATAAAGTTTTGTTTTATTCTTTTTGATTGGTTTCAAAATTTTTACCACATTTAAAAAAAAAATCATTTTTTCTATTTAATCCATAGATTGGACCCTAATAGGTACTACCATTCCGGGTCAGAGTGTAGTGGTGATGAATTGGTACTCCAACTCACTAAAACCTCCAAAGTGAAACTTCACCATTTAGATGCAGTTTACTATTATAACCAGGACACTTGATTTTAAGGTAAAAGGTGTTAAATAGTAAGCAATGCATTCAATATAGTATATAATCATTTTAACGTAAAAATGTGTCTCTGGCCGGTTTCTCTAACAATAGACCAATGAACAATCAATTTTTTTTACAAAACTTAAGTGGTCACCATCTAAATATTAAAAGGCTCATGGCTGCTTAACGTCGTTGGTCTAGCGAGGAGTGCTTTCAAGCATGATTTGACTATAAAATCAAACTGAACATTAGTTGTTGTTTAATAAACTTTCCTGGGGATATTTTCCTAATCAGTCATTTTCTTCACACACACCACACACACATACACACAAAACGCACAAACTTACACACAAAAACATACGCACACACACACATACAAATATATAAAAGTTGTGTCAAAAAGTGCCGGGTTTTTGAGCTGTAATTACCAAGATAGAATGAACAATGAATGAACGTTAATTTTTTCAGTATACAAGGTGTGTCAAAAAAACAAAAAATCTTGATACTTTTTTGACAACCTTATATATTATATATATAATATATATATATATATATATATATATATATATATATATATATATATATAATAATTGATAAAAAAATGAAAAAGGTGATAAGACAAAAATAGGAATATTTCTTTTCTTTTATTTCTTTTTTCAATTGTTTCATAATAATTTCTACGGCTATATATGAAACGATTAAACTTAACAATTTCGGAAACAATATTTAATAACTTTTCGTGAGCTGTAAATAATTTTTATACATCTACCTGCTATCCACGTTTTGACCTTCCATCTTGTGTAGACATGTACGTCAACTAGTACCAAATAAAATGTTATCATTTTTCATAGTTTGTTTCTGCTGATTCTTTGCTCCATAACACTTTGATCCAATTCGCTTACATACTGATACCTTCTTAATCCTTAATCCAAAAAACCAATCCCTTTTTGACCCCTACTTTCATCATTGTTAATCTCTCTTGTTCTTCCGTCCTAATTTTCAACTTCTTATAGCCGCTTATCCGACCCCACCCACCCTCTATCCGCCATTGCCCTAAACTCTAACGATACTAGTACACTGACCTAACGATTTATTAATCTTCTGTCCGCACGTACTAAGAGAGTTTTGTCTTACGAGCCCTCCTTTTCAAGAAGTATTATTCGCCTCATATGCATTTTCGATTTTATTAAATACAAGTATCAAATTTCCAAGATCCCGGCATTTGAAAAGGTTCTATGTACCTCCCCACAAAAAAGATGTTCGTGTTGCTGACTAAACGTTAGGCAGCAAAATGCTAAAGTTGTTCTTTTTTCTTCTTCTTCTGTTTCTTTCTTCCCCAAATACGCTTATCCTTGTTGATTTCTTTGAGCACACTGTCGAAACCTAATTAGATATCGCTAAGCTGATTAATAAGCTCCGCTCCAAAGCATTCTCCTATCTCTTTTGACCTATTTCCGTTCTCGTCTTGCAAATCCTGTTAAAGACATTTCCCCCAATCCCCTACTAATATAAGGACTGACGCATTGGCTATTCGTTTAATATGGATTTTTATCCGTCTTTTCCACGCAATGAGGAACACGCCACGAGCTCGCTTTTGAACGTTAGTTTTGTTGCACAACCTTCTGTACTTCTCTTGGTGGCACAGACAGCACGAATATCCATGACAATCTCTCGCCAACCATCCCTATCGATTATCGCCCCCGGGAGGTCTTCTTTGCAGGATTTGGAATCCACACAGACCTTATGTAGGCCCTTGCGTGTCCATGTGTAGGTTTCCACCGGAGAACGTTACTTATGAGTTTGTCCTTGCTTCTCCAGCAGGCTTTGTCTGTCTTATGCGGATGGTATCTGTGATAGGGAGTATTTGTCCGTAAAGCTGTCTTCGTGCGGGGTGCTTTTTCCATTATTTTTTTAAAGACAGCAGGCAGTATTCCTGTGCCATACCTATTTAGCTAATTCTCTACGTACTTTCTTAGGGTCCAAATGGTGCGGCCGAATAGTAGCACTGATAAAACTATGACTTGGAAGAATTGTCGCTTTAACTCATCAGTGAGACCAGACTTCCACATGCCTTTCCTATACGTGCCTTTACTTCTATTCATATGTATCTTTTTGTTATCTTATATTCTGCTATCTGTTATATTGGTTTGAATTATATGTTCTTCTGATCTTCTTGGATCGACTTGGATATTTCTTACTCTCTGTGCCCATCTTTTTGTTGGTATAAATGAATATAACGACTTCATGTATTTTAGACGTATTTATTTTCAAAGTTCCCAAAGTAAGCAACACGCGTGGAGATATGGCCATTCCTGCACCCCTTCGTTACAGCACCAGAGACTCGTCTAAATCGTTCACATGACTGGGTCGACTAATCTAAGAACAGCTAACAAGGTCAGTTAATGGTTATGCTCTGTCTATCATACTGACAATGAATTGGTTGTTTCTGATTATTATTAAATCATAGATATATAATTAATATGTATTTAATAATCCGATCGTTTTAAACGTCAACAATATTTTTTCAAGTATTAATAAATCGTTTTCACGACACATTTATTTATCATTCTTTAACACACACACACACACACACACAAACACACACATATATAATATATATATATATATATATATATATATAATATATATATATATATATATTGTAATTTGCTTGAAGCATTGTTAAGTATGTTATAATATATTAATGATTTGAAGGCAATTACAATGCGTATAAAAAATAAAAACAAAAAGATGTTATTTTTGTCTTATCGATTTCAAAGTAGAAACTTCATCTTCAGAGGTGAATATCAGAAATGATTTCTGATATACACATCTGAAGATGAAGTTTCTACTTTGAAATCGATAAGACAAAAATAATATCTTTTTTGTTTTTATTTTTATACGCATTGTAATTGCCTTCAAATCATTAATATATTATAATATATATATATATATATATATATATATATATATATATATATAAACAACTTTTAGCTATTTTCAGCCGACAGTATATTTGGGAGAATATGTGCTTTTTAATTTTAGTCAGACCTAATTTTTGAAAGTTAATTCATTTATGTTTAATTAGGCGGGATTTTAACTACTTAAATGTGAGGCTAAACAAATCGAGAAAAATCAATCTGAATATATTTTTCGACCTATTAGGTCTCATCAGCAGAGCTATAGATACGAGGACCGCCTAGCGTGTGACTCGAACCCTTTGTGCCGAAACGGCACGCCGGCATAAGCACATATTCTCCCAAATATATATATATATATAATATATATATATATATATATATATCATATATATATATATATATATATATATATATATGGGCACATTGTGTATTATAATGGTTAGTAACCGAGATTATCAAACTATTGTTCGTGAATTTGATTCTCATTGGATGACTCATAATTCTAGTCATGTGCCATAACTAAGCTAAACTTAGTGAATAATTATATGAATAGGATACTGAGCTGAACATAATTTCTAGTATAAACTAAAATGTCGAAGTTTGAACTAACAATAAAAACCTTTAGAAAGAAGTTTTATATAAAAATACTATAAATGAGACATCAGAAAATGTTTTATTGAGAAGTTGTGCAAACAATCTCCCCTTTCAGTAATTCTATAGATCATTAGAACTTTTATTGAACAAAAAATGAGTCGAATAATTATATTTCAATGGCGTCTGTAGCGTTTTCTGCATTTATAATCTCCTCAGAGAGCTAATTATTTTGATCAAGAAAAAACAAAAGATCATTTGCGAACTACATACGCCAGAACTGATCAGACTTATATAAGACGTATTAACAAAGTTTATTACAGGAAAATACAGTTGTTTATAAAAATATACTTTTTTTTTTAAAACTGAAATTCTACAGACAACTGAGTGTCCAGGGTACGAACAGATCTAATGGTGAAGTTCCAATTCTAGAGCTGTGGGGAGTTTGAAGTACCTCTTCATCACCATTACTCCCAGGTTTTTTGTTTAAAAAAAAATGTATTTAAAACCAATTAATTTTAGTAGCCTTTTTATCGCAATAAAAGAAATTCTACAGACAACTGAGTGTCCAGGGTACGACGTTAAACAGCATCTAATGGTGAAGTTCCAATTCTAGAGCTCTGGGGAGTTTGAAGTACATCTTCATCACCATTACTCCCAGGTTTTTGTTAAAAAAATGTATTTAAAACCATTAATTTTAGTAGCCTTTTTATCGCAATAAAAGAAATTCTACAGACAATTGAGTGTCCAGGGTACGACAATTAAACAGCATCTAATGGTGAAGTTCCAATCTAGAGCTCTGGGGAGTTTGAAAGTACATCTTCATCACCATTACTCCCAGGTTTTGTTTAAAAAAATGTATTTAAAACCAATTAATTTTAGTAGCCTTTTTATCGCAATAAAAGAAATTCTAACAGACAACTGAGTGTCCAGGGTAACGACGTTAAACAGCATCTAATGGTGAAGTTCCAATTCTAGAACTCTGGGGAGTTTGAAGTACCTCTTCATCACCATTACTCCCAGGTTTTTTGTTTAAAAAAATGTATTTAAAACCATTAATTTTAGTAGGCCTTTTTATCGCATTAAAGTTAAGTTCTTTGTGTGTTCTAACTCACGGTCCTCTGGGAAGTCTGGATAAAAATGCCACAGCTTCTCTAAACGTCTGATAAATGTATAAAGCCCAAATCTAACCGTTTAAACTCCTCACTTCCCAGCCTTTCCTGAGGATCTGTGTGTAATGGCTAACGTGCTGGACTGAGTTATTGTAGAAAAGCGAGTTCGAAACTACAGTCGTGGCAATAACGAGAAATTCACTATATGGACCAATAATGTTGAGAAAGCATGAACCCCCTCATCACTCCAGCAATTTGGGTTAATAACATGACTAATGTTCTTCTACGAGGACGGCTTTAGAATTAAATAAACCCGTGAACGTTTATATACCGTTAAGCAAAGAAATCAAACCAAACTCGGTGTTTCTTAACAAGCTATTTATCAAATTATTTATTATTATTAATTAGTAGTAGTAGTAGTAGTAGTAAGTAGTAGTAGTAGTAAACATCTTTTATGTATTTATCAAGCCCTTTCCTTCAAGAGTAAGATGTGAAATAGGATACTTTTTAAGTAAGAGTTTAACTTAATTTAATTCTTGGTATTTAGAGTTTTCCTTCTTCTAGATTAGTTGCCATATCATGGTTAAAAGTCCAGTCTGTCCTGATATTTACCCATAGCGGGAGAATAATTGGATACATACCTTTCCCATAGGTATTAGCACTCTGTGAAATGCAAACAGTCTCATCCAGAATTTGAACTCGGGTCATCGTGTTCATTTCCTACGAAGATAAACATTTCTCCATTTTCATTTTTGAATAAAGAATTTTTTATATTTTGACTTTTATCGGAAATTACTCGGAACATTAATCAATCACAAGGAGGATAAGTGCAGATTAGAAATAACAGTGATAATCAAGGGATATAGTCAAGTCGGCGAGGTGGGGATTTGTTTTCTGTATAAGCCGGACAGTGAGGAAGTCTATCCCCTTTTCACCTTTTTAAATGGCAAATCCATTCTTCTAGAAAATAGTGGTGATACTATGTAAGGATCGGTTTAGTTAATTTGGTAAAGCATCCACCGAAGGACCAACTAGGATTCGTGCTCAATACCACCCTTGCCAACTCAGCGAATGGGTTGGGCTTGCTTCGATCTGTGCGGAGCTTATGGTAGGTGTGGCAATTTACCTCAAGACGCAAAAACAAGCTTACTTGTCTAGCGCCCAGTGAAAACGGCATAGACTTACTCGCTGTGCGGCTGATAATGACAAATAGACACCCCGCCCGATTTTACTACTTACTTTACCGAAGGATATAATATTTACCCGGTCTTCGGGCCCTGTGTTCAGTGGCTTCGGGCCCTGTGTTCAGTGGCTTCGGCCTCTGGGCCGGTAAGATTATAACTATCAGCGTGATCCCAGGGGACCATCACTCCAGGCAGCAACCTACCCGATCATCTAAAAACGGCAGGGTTGAGTTTATTGCATAGTGCGTGAGTCACCTTCAAAAAGGAATGCCAAATGGACACACGCAATTTTTAACCACTAGCCACGCATGAGATTCGATTTTGTGCGTGGTTCTCCATTATAAATAATCCTTGTATTCGACTGACATGGTGAGATGTTGGTTTGGTTTGGTTTGTTTTGTTTGTTTTAGCGCAATATCAACCTCAGTGGGTCATTTAATGCCGATAAAGTTTTGAAATAACAATTCTTAATGGATAATACAATTTTTTTATAAATACATTTTTCTATTTAACCCATAGATGGGACCCTAACAGGTACTACCAACTCGGGTCAGAGTGGACCAGGGAGTAATGGTTGATGAAGGGGTGCTCCACATTCCCCAAACCTCCAAAACTGGAACCTCACCATTAGATAGAGTTTAACGTCATTCCCAGGACATGAAGACCCGCAGCCAAACGCCTTGTAGCACCCCATATGATAAAAAGGGGTTGGGGCTTGCCATAAAGGCAATAGGTTGGGAAAATCATATAGGTGCTAGGGCTTGACGTGACCAGCCGATTGATCGGAGCGGGCTCTCAGACCGCCCGTCTAGCCCAAGATAGGGCCAAAGTGGAGTATTGCATGTAAGGAACTGCTCATCCACCTGGGCTCTATCCTTAAGCATCACGGGTCGCACCCACGGCCAAACAGGTGGCCCCCATTGGGGGAGTCTTACCCCTCTGCAGAGGT
>CM042142.1:52963269-52968269 GCA_023376005.1 Doryteuthis pealeii
TTATAAATTATTTTTAAATTTTCGTTAATCACCACCAGACCAATCTTTTATACAAACTGATATATGAATATTATTTCGTAGTCCCTCTTCCAGGGTAAGGGTTAGATTTAAAGATAGGAGGAATAAATACGAAAATATTTTGTTCACTTTAAATTTCTATACTAAGAAATTATGGACTATACTAGAATTACTTGGGGCATTAACGAAAGTTATGGACTATACTTAAGAATTTCTCGGGGTCTAACGAAAATTATGGACTATACTTAAGAATTACTTGGGGATATCTAACGAAAAATTAGGGACTATACTAAGATTACTTGCGAGGTCTAACGAAAAATTATGGAACTATACTAAGATTCTGGGTAATTCTAACGAAAAATATCGTCATCTATATATTAATACTTGTGTCCCTTATTGTATGACCCTTATATCTTGCAAACACCCTCTGGATAAAAATGAGACCGATCCACATCGTCCAATATGAAATGAAAAAATCCTGATCATCTGGTGTCGTTATCACCGAATTTTATTATGAGTCGTCGTCACCTCAGAAAATTAAATCGACATTCCGTTATTATAAAAAAAGAAATGACAATAAGAAAAAGACATGCTACACAGAAAAAAATAAGAAGAAAGAAAGCTAGTAGGGGAAAGATTAAGAGAGGTGTAAAAGTGAGTGGACTCGGCTAAAATGGACATCTGTTTATATAACGAAAAAAGTAAAAAAAGGAATGCTACACAAGAAGCAAATATAATAATAAAAAAGGAAAGAAGGAAAAGAAAGAGAAGTAGGGGAAAGATAGAGGCGGGGCCTTGAGCATGCGAAGCGATAACGCTAATCTGTTCAATTTTGAACATATGGAAAAGATGAAAGAGGAAGAAAGAATAGAAAAGAGAGAGAAGAGCAGCAGAGAGAGGACCGGCAGAGAGAGAGGAGAAGAGGAGAGTAAATAGATTATACATTTCTAATATATTGAACTATTACTAAATACTCTTAAGTAAACATATCCACCGTTAGTTAATAATAAATATCATACTGTGGTATAATCTACGGTCCTGCTAATATTTTTTAAAATTGGATTACCATGATAAAACTGAAAACAAAAAACCAAAAAAAACAAACAAAACAACAAAAAAAAAAGAGAAAAGGAAGAAAGTCTATTATAGACAGAAAACTGTGTTGAATCTGGAATCGTGTTAAAGGGTATCCAGCAACAAGACCTCCTCCTGTTCTTGAAGTCGCGCGAAAACAACACGAACGATGATAAAAATAAAAAGGGTTGTTTAGATGGCATTATACATCACACAAGAATACGATGCAAATCGCTTCAAACAAGACTGCGTCAATACACATAAGTTGATCTTTTTGCTCTCTTTACCACCTTTGTCGTCTGTCTGTCTCTGTCAACACACACACACACACACACACACACACACTCTCTCTCTCTCTCTCTCTGACTCGTCTCTCTCTCTCTCCTCGCACGCGCGCATGTTCAATAATACAAGTTAAATTCTCTGTTTTGCTCTCTTTCACCCTCCGCTGTCTCTTCTGGCGCTCTGTTCTCTCAGTCAGTCTCTCTCTATTTCTCTCTATCTCACGCGCGCGCGCGCGCGTTTTCAATATATACAAGTTCTCTGTTTTGCTCTCTTTCACATTTCCTCTGTCGTCTGTCTCTGTCTGTCTCTCAGTCTCGTCTGTCGGTCTGTCTGTCTGTCTCTCGCTCGCGTTGAATTCTTGTTTGCGCTTTCTTTTCACCCTCATTCTGTCTCTCTCGTAACTCTCTGTCTCTCTTTCCCCTCTCTCCCTCTTCTCACCTCTTTTCTCTCTCCTCTTTCTCTCCTCTCTCTCCTTCTCTCTCTCAATATATACAAGTTGAATTCTCTGTTTCCTCTACTTCACCTTCCCTCTGTCCTTGTTTCTGTCTGTCTGTCTGTCTCTCTGTCCGTATCTCTCTCACACTCCTCCCCCTCTCTCTCTCGTTATATATACAAGTTGATTCTCTGTTTTCCTCTATTTCACCTCCCTCTGTTCTGTACTGTCTCTGTCTGTCTCTGTCTGTACGTATCTCTCTCTCTCCTCTCTCTCTCTCTCTCTCTCTCTTAATAATTACAAGTTGAAGTCTCTGTTTTCCTCTATTTTCATCCCCTCTGTCTCTGTCTGTTTCTGTCTTCCGTATCTCTCTCTCTCTCTCTCTCTCTCTCTCTCTCTCTTCTCTCTCTCTCTCTCTCTTGCATGCGCTTTGATCAATAGGTCTGCGATTGACAGTTGCGGACGCCTCCATTCACAAACACTCATGGTCCATATCTGTCCCCCCCCCCCATCCACACTTCTTTCACTTTCCTTTCAATATATTTGCTATTTTTACATGTGTACAAAACAAATCTCCTCTTGATTCTCGGCCAAAATATGGATTTCGTTTGGAAAGACGAAGCCAATCCTACACGAATTTCAATCCCATCTCACTGAATGACCTTTGAACACCATTTGTTGATTTAGTCAACACTGCTTCAGGGTCACACTCAGAGGGAGAAGGACCAAACCCATATTTAACGCTTGCGTGTAGAGCACGTTTTGCTATCAACCTACATCGGAAACCCATATAAAACAGAGTTAATTGTTTTAAACAGAGGGAGATATCTCCACACTCAATGGTAAACCCTAAAATTAGTAGACCAGTTCAAGTACCTAGGTAGTAATATCTTATCACAAAAAAATAATTAATGCATTATAGGAAGTCATGGACTGTATTAGACAAATTATCAATCCTATGGAAATCTGATCTCAATAAGTTAAGACGACAATTCTTCCAAGCCGTCGTTGTATCATTGCTACTGTATGCCTGCACCACCAGGACCATAACGAAGCACCTAAGAATAAACTAGATGGGAGTTGCGCAAGAATGCTCTGTGGGGTCCTAAATAAATCGTGGAAACAACATCCCATAAGAAAACAGCTATACGGCCACCTGCCCCCTATCACAGAATCCATCCGAGTAAGACGAACAAGGCATGCTGGAGAAGCAAGGGCGAATTTATAAGTGACGTTCTCCCGTGGAAACTTACACATCGGCACGCCAGTGTGTGCCTCACAATAAGGGCCTATATCCATTACCGCTGCTTGGATTCTGGATGCAGTGCAGAGGACTTCTCAGGGGCAATGACTGAAAGGGATGGTTGGTGAGAGATTGTCATGAATATCCGTGCTGCCAGCACGACTTGATGATGATAATAATACCGGGGACTCTTACGTTCATATTGGCTACTAAATTCACATTCATATATAACGACAGTAAACGATGTCTCGTGTGATGAAATGGTTAGCAAGATATACTGGTTTGACTTTTTCTAGTGTGATAAATTCTCACTGGGTGCCCCGTACTTCCAGCCTTGTGCCATAATTAAGCAAAGCTTAATTAATAACTATATGCCGACAAAAAAAATGTTGAACACACTGAATATTTTCTCATTTATTCCAAACAATATTAATATAACTAGATCAGAGTAAAGGGCTGGTTTAGCTCAGTCAGTAGAGTATTCGCCTAGCTAATGAGAGGTTACGGGTTCGATATCGATCCTCGCCAACTCAGCATATGAGTAGCACAGTAGCGTAATTTGATCTGTGTTGTAAAGCATCCGGGAGCTGACAGTTGGTGCGGCACTCTACATTTGGTCTAATGCTAGTAAAAAGGGGATAGACTCCCTCCTTTTTCGACTAATATCAATAAAACCAAGCAAATATTTATTAAAATAATTTTAAAAAAATCAATCTTCAAATTAGCCTGTAAAAATCGCTATTTGGTTGTATATATAAACACAATTTCAAGTATGTAGATAAGACCAACAGTATTAATAATAGGAAATAATATTATTAATAATTGAAATTGCAATAAAAACAAGCTTATTGAGAATTTGACGAAAATAACAAAAGGAATTCTGACAACGATGATGACGTAGTTTTGGTTACAGATAGATACATAGTATCTATTATAATAAGATTTCTAAAAATTATTAGGGGGTTACATACTTATAGGGGATACTGTAGTTTAGGGTAAATTTTGATTGGTAAAATATCTTGTTTGGAGCCCCAGGACAATCATTGATTTTAATTACTTCATTACTGTCAACTAATTGCCTTGAATTGTTATTGAATTCATTAGGCAAGGCGAGACAGAGAAATGTTTCGTGACATATCTTGTCTAAGGAAATCATTGATGTTACTCCCTTTATAACCTTCTACCAATTGTCTTGAATTATCATTTGATTCCCGTCTATTGACAGACACAGAAATTCCTAGCAATGTATTTCGTCAGACATTTACAAATATTTAATGATCATCTTTGTATCTATCTAATTACCTACCCAGGAGGTAAAAATATTTTTGATACTCAAATATGTTGGCTCTACGTATATATATATATATATATATATTAAATTTTTACTTGAAGGCACTTACAACGCATGTATCGCATAAAATTCGATACTTTTTCTTATAGAGAATAAACTTGACAAGTGTAATCCCGGCAAAGGATGGCTCGGTGTGTAGAATACCGTACAGACTGTTTCGACTTTATTAAGTCTCATCAGCGGTATATACTAACGATTTCCCTCCGACAGAAATCGAAACCGGGACTTCAGCAGACACAGTGAAACCTAGTGAAACACTTTTATCGCCTCGGCCACAGTACACAGCTGACCATCCTAGCGAAATTAAGCTTGTCAAGTGATACTTACACGCCTCTACCATAATAGGTAAGGGGGTGTTAATGGGAGAATAATAACAAACAGACCGTATGCCCTTCGGCGAAGTGAATAAGATTTTTGGATGTTTGTTTATTTTAGAAACGTTGCTGAATAAAGTATATATTAAATTTTTACTTGAAGGCACTTACAACGCATGTATCGCATAAAATTCGATACTTTTTCTTATAGAAAATAAACTTGACAAGTGTAATCCCGGCAAAGGATGGCTCGGTGTGTAGAATACCGTACAGACTGTTTCG
>CM042142.1:52973269-53025769 GCA_023376005.1 Doryteuthis pealeii
GTACCAATTGTAATTCGGGCCCTTGCAACGGTTCCTAAAGGGGCTGGAAAAGAGTCTAGATGAACTGGAAATCTGAGGAAGAATCGAGAGCATCCAAATTACAGCATTGTTCAGACTGCTAAGATACTCTGAAAAGTCCTGGACACTTGAGGAGACTTGCTGTCACTCAGCCTTAAAAATTGGCTTTGTGTCACATCCTCCTCGTGGTGAAAGGATTGGTTAAATACATTTATATATTTGTTTGTGGTTTTATCTGTGTGTGTGTGTGTGTGTGTGTGTGAATATGTGTGTATTTTTGCGTGTCTGTGTGTGCATTTACCCAGATATTTCGTTACGATCAGAAACTGCGTGTCTGTTTGTATTTGTGTGTATCTACCCAAATAGTTCGTCACGGTCAGAATGTCTGTGTGTGAAGGGGGTGTATCTACCCAACTATTTCTTTGCGAGCAGAATGTGACACAAGATGAATTTCTAATTAATATCATTAGTTAGTTGGTTGTTTTGTTTTACGGCATGTCAACCCTTTTCGGGTCATTTAATGCCGAATCAAGTCATTTTGATATCCTGTTGCTTACATTATCTGATGTTGCTTAAATGGGCACCCATCTAAGTATTGAACAAGCTCATTGCTGCTTAACATCTGTGATTTAGCGGGAACCGCAGTATTAGTATTTTTTAACCTGAAATCGTATATTTGTTTGGAAAGTAGAGACATAAAGTGTAATGGTTAGAGTCGTAGGATATTGACTCTTCAACCTGAGTTCAAATCCTGGATACTGCTGCTTGCATTTCACATAGCGCTAATAAAATTAGGAAAGGATATGCATCTAACAACTCTCCCTCCGGGTATGGGTAAATAGTAGGGTAGACTGGGCTTTTTAACCTTGGCTAGGTAACCAGTATTTGAGAAAGAAAACTCTGAATTCAAACCTGTTTAAACTCCGCTTAAGAAATTGACGTTGAGTCACATCTTGCTCGTGAGGATCGGTTAGTAAATAAATATAATTCATTGGAAAAAAGAACTGATCTTAGCATTAAATAACCCAACAAGGATTAGCTCGCCGTAAAACCAACTAATCAACCCACAAAATATATCATGTTTAAATGTTACATAATTTATGTGGTAGCATAAATTGTTGACAAACCCTGTAGGAATAAGGGGCCATTGGTTTTCAAATCAGAGAGTGGAAAATACCAGTAACGGTTATAGCTCTCTGACCCCTAGAGAACACGTCACGAGAAACACGTGACAAGATTTAGATCTAGTTTCAACCTGACATCGAGCAGAGAGGATGCCTATCTCTCTGTTGGGGTTGATATCTCACCGCGCGGAAGAATGGGCAAAGCAGAAATAAATCTTGATCAAGAAAATAAAAGTCTTGTGAGTTGATTTACTTGCATGCCTAAAGAGTTAGCCCAGAAGAAGTCTTTAGTTAGAGACAGCAACAAGAAGACGACAAGATGACGACCATGGCTAGAACATAGCCGAAGCAGTAAAGCCGAAATGAAGAACAAATAAGTATCAACTCTGTCTCTGTCTCTCCCTGTCTCTCTGTCTCTCTCTCTATCCCCGAGTCATCTCTCCCGATTATATACCCGACGATGGGGTATATGACGTTATATAACATGAATATTAATATTTTTTGTTTAAAGTAAACACTTTTCGTCATTAGGCTAAGAATATATTGTGTATGTGTGTATGTGTGTGTGTGCGCGCGTGTGTATGTCTGTTTGTCTGTCTGTCTGTATGTATGTCTGTGTGTTCCAAAACATGTTTATTATCTAAATGTTCACAGATATGCTTATTATTTGAAAGTATTGTCAAGCTAGCCTAGTCAGACACTCTCTTAGTTCCCAACTCTTCCACATGCTAGCTAACCGTGGCTCTGCCAAGGCGCGCCAGCCAAAAGAAATTATCTTTTCGTAGACATCCTGGTGAACCTGTCTGTCTGGGCATGCGTAGAAATATCTAATGCTAAAAGCTTCCGTATGTTCCCCTCTGTTCTATTCTTTTTTCAGTGAATAGACGAACGTACAACTTTCGCAGTTACACATTACTGAAAGGTAGATTAAACTATCAGAAGACTTTTAAATATAGACTCTATATTTCGAACGATGCAGTTGTCATGCTGAATTGTATCTAGTGACCGGTTCCTGTGACCCAGCAGGTTATTCCATTTGGTTCGGTCAAGAAGTGAACACTTCAAGTGCTGTCGGCCTGTTGCCACGAACGCTGGAGAGTCTGTGGAAGGCGCGCCCGTGAGAGGGCTGAGCCAATCGTAAAAGGAGAGGACTCGCCAGCGATAACAAATATTCCCGCCAGTGATAGGTGCTGTATAAGTTCGCCCAGTTGATATTAGCGCTCAGGGCTGAATCCAATGACTACAGCAATGGCATAAGTATCTCTACAATACAATGTACGCTGCTATGATTGCTGGTTTGCGTAGGGTGATCACCGTAGCCAATCAATGAAAAGAAGTAATGCATTGGTGACTACTGTGTCTCTCAAGTATAAGAGACAATTTTTATTTAAAGATTGAATCAGGAAATGTGGAGTCATTATTGAATATACTTTCAGCTAAATAATACAAACAATGGTTTTATTTATTACTAACAGGACCTGTGGATATACCACAGTATGATAATTCAATTGTAACAACGTTTGGTATGTTCACTTAAGAGCTATTTAAAAATACTTCAATATGTAAAAAAGTGTGATAATCTTAATTTAACTCTCACTCTCCCTCTCTCTCTCTTTCTCTATCTCTCTCTTTCTCTCTTTCTCTCTATTTCTCTCTCTCTCTTTCTCTCTCTCTCTCACTCTTTTCTTTCCTTCTTTCTTTCTTTTCACATTTTCATTATGTTCGATCAAAACAGATCAGCGTTATCACTTCTGCACACTCACCCCCTCTCTCTATCTTTCCCTAACTCTCTTTTTTATTATATATTTTTCTGTGTAGCATATCCTTTTTTCCCTTTTTTTCCTTGTAATAAAAACGGAATGGTCCATTATTTAACTGAGGTGACGATACTCATAAGAAATAAGAAGTCGGTGCATAAACAACAGCACATAATTAGGGCTTACATTCTGGCATTTTATCTTTGACGGTTTCATTTTTAAGCGTTGCAAAATATTAATGGCTGTACAATTAAGGAACACAAATATCAATATACAGATTTTTTTTAAATACATAAAAAAATGAAAAATATGTTATACAAAGACACGTCCCATCTATTACTCGAATAATATTTTCTAATGTAAGTAAAAAGTAAAGTCGTCGGTATCAGCCAGTCAGCGAGGGAGTCTATCCCCTTTTCAATAGCGCTAGACCAAGGAGATTGTTTTGGCGTCTGAGGTGGAGCGCCACACCTACCATCAGCTTCTTACTTTACCGCACAGATCCCTGTGCTACCCATACGCTGTTGGCGAGGACCGGGATCGAACTAGGAACCTTGTGGTTTCTAGCCGAACGCTCTACCGACTGAGCTAACCCGCTGAAGCCATTTACGGAAACCTAGCTTTATTTTTCTAAATAATATATACAGGAAACACAATGAAACGAAATGTGTATCTTATTCTAGAATTACCAATTTTAGACCAATTTTACCTCCAACTTAGCAAAATTCACAAGAAATATGAATTCGGCGTATAAGCAACAGCAGATAATCAGGAATTTAATTTCATCTTGGACGGTATCAATTTTAACCAGAGAGTGTTACAAGATGATAACGGTTGTACTTTTAAGGAATACGAACATTATAATATTTTGATTATGCTTGATAGTGCAGTTTGGTATATAATTAACAAAAGTTAGTCTGCCTACTCTTTAGAGAAAACCAAAGTATTTGATGTAGTTATTTACAATATTAAGATGTTTTTTCGATTTTAAACTTTGGAGCGCGACCGATAATTTTGCTGCTAGAAGTACATTTACCCTTATAGGGTTTTGAATAACAGATTTCATGTAACATTTTCGGTTATTTTTCAGTCAGAACCCCCGGGGAATATGGGATTTGGGTGGGGCTCAGGGTTCTAAGGATTAAAATTCTCGTTATCAGTTAAAAATTACATCGGACGGTCACAAACAGTAATCATTGCTATAAAATATATGTCTTCATGAAAGCAAATAATGTCATAGTGTTTTGTAACTGAACACCTCCTCCAAAAAAAAAAAACGGCATTTACATGGAAACTACAGCAAATACAGATACTTCTTCTTCTTCTTCTTCTTCTTCTTCTTCTTCTTCTATTCATACCCGTCTTAGCTGGTGGTTTGTTGGAGGCTGAGTGACATCAGGTCTCCACAATTGGTATACCCTTTACCTTCATGTTCCACAGAATTTTCAGTTCTCCATGAGATAAGTCCGCTGTTTATTAATTAACACTAGTTCTGGTGTCCTAGCAAGGATTAGGTGATCCGTCTGTATTATTATTATTATTATTATTATTATTATTATTATTATTATTATTTACTCCTTTTGAGTTTTCACATCAGCTAACGCTGATGATCTTTCACCGGAGTCTGAGTGACAGCAAGTCTCCTCAGGTCTCCAGGATTCTTCTGAGTATTCTGGCAGATTGCAGCAGTGCAGTGTTATTATTCTTAGTATTTCACACCAGCATTAGCTGATGGTACATCCCTGGAGTTTGAGTGACAACATGTCTCCTCAGGTCTCCAGGACTCTTCTGAGTATTATGGCAGATTGCAACAGTGTAGGTGTCTGGATGGTCTCAATTCTTCCTCTGATTTCCAGATTTTCCAGTCTTTTTTCCAATCATTTTGGGACCGTTCCAAGTGCACCAACTACAATTGGTATCACTTTTGACTTTCGTATTCCATAGTTTTTCAATTCTCTGGCAAATTATTATTATTATTATTATTATTATTATTATTATTATTATTATTATTATTATTATTATTATTATTATTATCTCCTTTTGAATTTTCACATCAGCATTAGCTGATGGTCTTTCACTGGAGTTTGAGTGACAGCAAGTCTCCTCAGGTCTCCAGGACTCTTCTGAGTATTCTGGCAGATTGCAGCAGTGCAGTGTTCTGAATGGTTTCAATCCTTCCTCTGATATCCAAACTTTCCAAATCCTTTTCTAATCCTTTTGGGACTGTTCCAAGTGCACCAACCACAATTGGTATCACTTTCACTTTCATATTCCATAACTTTTTCAGTTCTCTGGCAAGGTTCAGATATTTGTCCATTTTTTCATTTTCATTTTCCTTTAGCTTCACCCTGTGATTTGCTGGCACTGCAAAATCCACCAGTTGACAAGTTCTTTCTTTTTTGTTTATCAACACTAGTTCTGGGTTCTTGCTGGGATAAGGTGATCCGTTTTTATTTCAAAGTCCCAGAGAATTTTATGCGTTTCGTTCTCAAGAACAGATTCTGGTTTATGCATATACCATTTTTTGTGTGGTCAAAATTTATTTATTATTATTATTATTATTATTATTATTATTATTATTATTATTTCGCTCCATTAGAGTTTTTCACACTCGCTTTAGCCGATGTTTTACTGAAGGCTGAGTGACAGCAAGTCTCCTCAGGTCTCCAG
The DNA here is from genome assembly GCA_023376005.1 of Doryteuthis pealeii. Classification (NCBI taxonomy): domain Eukaryota; kingdom Metazoa; phylum Mollusca; class Cephalopoda; order Myopsida; family Loliginidae; genus Doryteuthis; species Doryteuthis pealeii. The sequence goes on from CM042142.1 coordinate 52,978,839, forward strand.
GACTCTTCAGAGTATTTTAGCAGATCTTAACAATGCTGTAATTTGGATGCTCTCGATTCTTCCTCAGATCTCCAGTTCATCTAGACTCTTTTCCAGCCCCTTGGGAACCGTTGTAAGGGCCCGAATTACAATTGGTACGACATTTTCCTCCAAGTTCCACGGTTTTCTCAGTTCTCTGGCAAAATCCTTGTATTTGTCTATCTATCTTTTTGCTTTCTTTCACCTTCACTCAGTGATTGGTTTGGGTGTTTCTAGGATTATTGTACATCTTTGCATCCATCCTTTGTCAGCTTTTAGTAATAAACCCAAAGACAGTTTAATTTAGACGTCTTTATCTTTATTTCCCCAAAGACCCAACATTAAAGCGCGCTGAGAAGAAACTCGGTCCCCTAGTTTACTCTGTTTTAAGTTAAACCTTTTCCAATCGTGATATTCTTAACATCAGAACATCACGTCCAGGTCAATAAGGGAGAAAAGGCTGTCCATCAAACTACTGGTTATTTTCCATGATTCTTCTAACGAATTACAAGTTAACTTTTGAATTCAAATGTTTTACACCCCCTTACACAATGGATAGGCCACATATCCATTATGTAACAACAGATCCTTCAGCCACCACAATCCTGTCTTTCTACACTTCCTTACAATGGATAGATCACCTATCCAATGTGTTACAACACACTGCTCAGCTACCACAATCCTGTCCTCTTAAAATTTTGAATTCAAATATTTCTATACTTTGTTACACTATGGATTGGCCACTTATCTATTGCGGGACGCAGGAAGCATCATAATACCGTTGTCAATTTTCAGTTAGAAATGATATTTTCCATTTTGCCCTCATTAGCTTTGTATTTAGAATTAGCACACTTAGAGGATGATGACTTGACTTTCATTTAGCAGTAAACAAACATAACGATGTGTATTTACCAAACCCCTCCGCAGGATGTGACAAAAGGTTATTTCTTAAGCGGAGTTTAACAGATTTGAATTCAGAGTTTTCCTTTTCCTACACCGGTTACCATATCAAGGTTTAAGAGTCCAGCCTCCTCTACTATTTACCAATAACCCGAAGGAGAATAATTGGATTCATAACTTTCCCAATGTTATTAGCGCTGTGTGAAATACAAACTGCCTCTTCCAGAATTTGAACACGGGTGTCCGTGTCCATTTCCTACGACGATAACCGTTACAGGACCTGCGTCCAATAACAGATAAGACGTAAAACCCTTTTCTATCTAATAGCTGAATATTATGGCTTCATAAAATATGCTTTAAACAAAGTAGATTAATTTATTTAATTCAATGGTATATTTTTTCCCAATTCTTGCAGAGGAAGCACTATCGAATTCATTGACAAAAATTAGAATTAATACGTAGTTGTCCCTCGAGCTTTTAATACTGTCTTAATTCTTTTAGACATTGATTTCACTAATTTAGAACAATATTCTTTTTTGAATATAGAATGTTCAGCTATTTGTTAGATAAGAAATGTTTTGCGTCTTATCTGTTATTAGTCTAGGTACTGCTAAATGAAAAAATAGGTAAACCTCCTCTAAGTGTGCTAATTGCATTATATATCTGATTTCAAAATCAGGCAAAGTTTTAACAATTTATGAAAATTGACTCTAAACATTAAAAAAATGCCTGAACTGTTTTCATTTATTTTTGTTGAAATAACTTTGATAAAGAAAGTTGCTTTTACGTTGGTAAAATCTATGCTTGAAAGAACTAAGGCTATCATAGAAACTCGAGGAGGGGCAACTAAGTAATAATTCGATTTTTTGTTAATGGATACCATAATTCTTTTCCGCCCTGTCGGCTAGGTCGTTAGAATACACCAACTGCACCTCTGCAGAGGGGTAAGACTCCCCCCAATGGGGCCACCTGTTGGCCGTGGGTGGCGACCCGTGATGCTTAAGGATAGAGCCCAGGTGGATGAGCAGTTCATGACATGCAATACTCCACTTTGGCCCTATCTTGGGCTAGACGGGCGGTCGGAGAGGCCTCCTCCGATCAATCGGCTGGTCACGTCAAGCCCTAGCACCTATATGATTTTCCCAACCCTATTGCCCTTATGGCAAGCCCCAACCCGTTTTTATCATATGGGTGCTAGAAGGCGGTGGCTGCGGGTCTACATGTCCTGGGAATGACGTTAAACTCTATCTCATGATGAGGTTCCAGTTTTGAAGGTTTGGGGAATGTGGAGCACCCCTTCATCACCATTGCTCCCTGGTCCACTCTGACCCGGAGTAGTAGTACCTGTTAGGGTCCCATCTTTGGGTTAAATAGAAAACATGAGTTTATAAACAAAATTATATTATCCATTAAGAATTGATTTATTTCAAGACTTTAACGGCATTAAATGACCCACTAAGGTTGATATGCCGTAAAACAAAACAAACCAAACTAAGTAATAATTCGATTTTTTGTTAATGGATATCATAATTCTTTTAGTCAATCTATATATTAGTACTCGTGTTCCTTAATTTTACGACCGTTATCATCTTACCATAACGTCTGCTTAAAAATGAGACCGTCCAAATTGTCCTAGATGAAATGCAAAAATGTAAATTCTGCTTATCTGATCTTGCTTATCTGCCGAATCCTTATTTCTTATGAGTGTCGTGACCTCAGCTAAATAAGGGACAATTTCGTGTTTATTATAAAGAAAGTAAACGGAAAAAAGGACATGCTACATAAGATATATATAGCTGGGGAAAGATAGAGAGAAGGGTGAGTTTACGGAAGCGATAACGCTAATCTGTCTAAATCGAACATAATAAAAAGATGAAAAGAAGGAAAGAAATAAGAAAAGAGAGTGTGTATGTGAGAGATTGATAAATAGAGATAGATAGATAGAGAGATAGAGATAGAGATAGAGAGAGAGAGAGAGAGAGAGAGAGAGAGAGAGAGAGAGAGAGAGAGTGTGTCAAATCAAGATTATTATACTTTATTTTATAAGTGTCGTCACCTCAGCTAAATAAAGGACCATTCCCTTTTTACTATAAAGAAAGGGAAGTAAGAGACATACTGCAGAGAAAGAAATATAATAAAAAAAAAAAAAACAACAAAGAAACAAAGAAGGAAAGAAACAAAGAAAGAGAGATAGGGAGATGGGATAGAGTGCGGAAACGATAACGCTAATCTGTTTCAATCGAACATATGAAAAGATGAAAAGAAGGAAAAAATGAAAAAAAAGAGTTAAATCAAGATTATAATTATTTTTACATATTGAATATTTGCAAAAGTTCTTGAGTAAACATATCAAACGTTGTAATAATTACATTATTATGCTGTGGTATATCCACAGGTCCTGCTAGTGTCATATTTATTTTGGAAGATATTGTTTTTAAAATCGAACTAAATAAGTTTATGGGTGGTTTTATGAATAACGCAGCAGTCCCTGATTAGACGTGAATGCGGACAAATCTCTCCATTCTACGTAAAAGCCAAATAAGGCCTCGATTATAGACGAAAGCTTTATATCCTTTAGGCAGCGAAACCGTCAAAGCATCCCGCTTCAACATCTTTTTGACAAACAATAGCTCGTCCTTCTCAAACTGTGCATCCATTTCGCCCATTCAGTTTATTGCGTGCATTCCGGGCTGATTGAGTCAAGTTATTTCCGCCATGCAAGAACGACGAAATTCAAGTTTGTATTATGCAGCACACACTCCAGATTATGGGATGGGGGGGGGGGGGTAATTATCTGGTAAACCGGGAGAAGCAAATCAACAACTACAATTTTAAACGGGACTATCTTTTTTGGTATTTATCTTTTTTATTTTTTTAATATTTTTGGCACTGTTGAAGTGGTGAAAGGTAGGAGCTTTGTATTTTTGCGCTCAAAAGAAGAATATTCGTCAGGCGTTTATGTTGATTAGTTTATTGATTTGAAAATGATTCTCACACTCCTGCCTATCTATCAATCTATCTATCTATCTATCTAATATATATATATATATATATATATATATATATATGTATGTATATATATATGTATATATATATATATGTATATATATATGTATATATATATGTTTAAATGGACTCTCCCGTCGATTATCGACGTATGAGGGTTCATTCACACAATGAACTCTCACACAGGGATTTGTTTATAGTGGTGAAGGCTTGCGTTGGACCATCCACACTTTTTGGCACAGTCGATAGGAAAGAATTGGTACATCAAGGGTTGCCACAAACCCAATCAACGACCGACCTCATGAATTTTGAATTCAGAGTTATCCCTCTCCTAGACTGGTTACCTACCCAAGGCTGAAGAGCCCAGTCTGCCCTACTATTTAACCCATAGCTGGAGGGAGAATATATGGATTCCTACCTTTCCCAAGGGTATTAGCGCTATGTGAAATGCCAACAGCTTCGTCTAGGAATTGAACGAATCGACGAGTCCATTTTCCACGACTCTAAACACTAGCCCACGCGCCTCCATAGTGATATATATATATATATATATATATATATATATATATATATATATATATATATCAATATGTCCATATATATTTACCTCAGTTTGTTCATATGTATCTATCTATCACAATATGTTCATATCTATCTATCAATCTATCCCACCCTATTCATATCTATCTCAATGTGTTCATATCTATCTATCTATCTATCTATCTATCTATTTATATCTATATCTATATATCTATATCTTTTTATATATATATAAAAGTAAAAACATAAGATAAAAACATAAAATGACCAAATGGGTTAACATACCGTAAAATCCAACCAACCAGCCAACCAACCTAAATAAATAGAAGGAATTACTTTCGAAGCGCCCCCTACCGGATTCAGAAGTAACTAAAGGGTCATTAATTATTTTTCTCAGTATGACTATCGTACACTAGCATTTTTGTTGTCACTTTTTGTTTTCCGGCAAACTGGTGGCCCCATTTTTATGTTTTGGTTGGGGGGCTTACTCCTCTGCAGGGGTGCATTCGGCGTATCCTACCGCCCCAGCCGACAGGGCGGATAGCATATTGTAGCTGAAAACTGGCTCTATCCAACAATGTCATAATGATCCCTGTATCTGTTTGTTGATATGCCGATAAAATTCTAACCAACCAACCAACCAAAATAAATAGGAGGAATTACTTCCGAAGCGCTCCCCCTAGCGGATTCAGAACTAACTAATGGGTCATTAATTGTTGCTCTCAGTATGACTATCGTACAATAGCATTTTTGTTATCACTTTTTGTTTTCGTCTTCTTTCGCTGTGGATCTAGTAGTTCATGCCATCTTCGTTATCGGAGCATAGAATCTGTCTCAATGACAAAGTCATTCGCTTTCGTGAAATTGTCTGTTCATGATGTCTCCCTAAAACAGGTAGAAGGCTTGATTTTATCTGAGACAAAAGTTTTGACATGTCACGGTACCTCATTCAATGGAGTCCTCGAGTCGGGAGCACAATATCACTGATTACAACTTGAGTGCATTCTACTCGGCACGATAGACACCCGGAAAAAGTAATTCTACGTTACTGAATCGATAGAAGAAGAAGCTTACACTAGCGACATATATGAACAAAAAGAAAAGACAAAATATGAACAAAAAGATGAATAAACAAGGATATATATATATATATATATATATATATATATATATATATATATATGTAATAAAAAAAGAAGGTCCGCAAAATGTATTTTGTTCTCAGAAAATTTAAAAAAAAATTCTTTTTGTTTTACATATGCAGCACGTGTTTCAGATCTTCTGGTATCTTCTTCAGGCTTTGATTGATAATATGAAAAAGGAACGGGTCTTATCGTTATCGGAAGCGTCTATCTGTAACGATAAGACCCGTTCCAACAGACATACGTGGTATCAACTGATTTTAATCGAAAACTCGATTAATTCAGCGGATGTAACCCTGACGATTCAGATGATGAAACTCGAGTAGGTTACTTTATATCCAATGGATATAAAGTAACCTACTCGAGTAACCTACTTGAATATATATATATATATATATATATATATATATATATTCAAGAAATGGATATAAAGTAACCTACTCGAGTTTCATCATCTGAATCGTCAGGGTTACATCCGCTGAATTAATCGAGTTTTCGATTAATATCAGTTGATACCACGTATGTCTGTTGGAACGGGTCTTATCGTTACAGATAGACGCTTCCGATAACGATAAGACCCGTTCTAACAGACATACATGGTATCAACTGATATTAATCGAAAACTCGATTAATTCAGCGAATGTAACCCTGACGATTCAGATGATGAAACTCGAATAGGTTACTTTATATCCATTTCTTAAATAAATTTTGATGATGAAACTCGAATAGGTTACTTTATATCCATTTCTTAAATAAATTCTGCTCTACATTGTATTGAGCACTTTGTATTTGTTTTTTCACGGTCTTAACCCCTGGATCTCGTGCGCTCCCAACGATCGTACCCGTACCCACCGGTAAGCCACTACTCATATATATATATATATATATATATATAATATATATATATATATATATATATATATATATGTGTGTGTGTGTGTGTATGTAATTAAAAGTTGAGGAATAAAAGCGGATAAACGCAAACAACTTCATTCAATTAATATTTCGCCTCGGCGTATCAACTAAGCTTCATCTGAATTTTATTTTATAATAAAATCAAAATAAGATTCTGATGAAACATCGAGGTGAAATATTAATTGAATTAAGTTGTTTGTGTTTTATCCGCTTTTATTCTCAACTTTTAATTACATTTTGCTGGATATTACCTAATCTGTTATTTCCTCTTATATACATACATATATATATATATATATATATATATATATATATATATATATAAAGACTTTTATAATTTGCTTGAAGCATTGGTTTTATATTGGTTTGGGAATATATATATATATATATATATATATATATATATATTATCTTAATCGATTACGGTTTGCATGACTCATCGACTACATGATGGTCAGTGAAACACAAGAGACCGAAAGTGCAAAATAATGTAACGTATAACGGAAGGCTAAATCAACAATCCTGATTGAAATTCCGGTAGTGACTTGTTTGTTGTTTTGTTTTACGGCATATCAATCCATTTTGGGTCATTTAATCACGAATCAAGTCATTTTTTAAACAAAGGACCCAGGTTGTTTATAGTATGTTGTACCTTGAATATCAGCGTTAACAGAAAAATAATAAGAAACGACTATTAAGGGTAGGGGAAAGGGTTTACTAAGCAAAGATACATAAATGAACAGAGTAATTAGAAATTGCTAGGTTTGATTAACAAGTTCCGTGAGATGATGTACACGTTAGTCTCCTTTTTCTTGTACTTCCTCTTCATCATTCTTTTTTCTTTCTTTCTTTCTTTCTTTCTTTCTCATTTAAACGTCGATTTACTGCTTGTACTTCATCTTTCTTGTTACTCTTTATTTTTCTTTCTTTCACTCTTTCATTCATTCATTCATTCTTTCTTTCTTTCTTTCTGTCTTTCTTTCTTTCTTTCTTTCTCATTCAAACGTCGATTTACTGCTTGTACTTCCTCTTTCTTGTTACTCTCTATTTTTCTTTCTTTCACTCTTTCATTTATTCATTTTTTCTTTCATTTTTCTTTCTTTCTTTCTTTCTTTCTTTCTTTCTTTCTTTCTTTCTTTCTCATTCAAACGTCGATTTACTGCTTGTACTTCCTCTTTCTTGTTACTCTCTATTTTTCTTTCTTTCACTCTTTCATTCATTCATTAATTCTTTCTTTCATTTTTTCTTTCTTTCTTTCTTTCTTTCTCATTTAAACGTCGATTTACTGCTTGTACTTCCTCTTTCTTGTTACTCTCTATTTCTCTTTCTGTCACTCTTTCATTCATTAATTCTTTCTTTCATTTTTTCTTTCTTTCTTTCTTTCTTTCTTTCTTTCTTTCTTACTTATTCATACTTAAATTTACTTATTTGTACTTCATCTTTTTTGTTATACTGTCTATTCACTCTCTCTTTCTTTCTTCTTTCTTTCTTTTTTCTTTCTCACTTTTTTCTTTCTCATTTACACTTATTTTTTCCTTTTTTTTCTTTTAACCAGCTTATATCCCTCTATTTCTATCCCTCTCCAGCTTCCATCATCTTTGTCTCCATCTCCATAAACGTTTGTTGAACAATATCAATTATAGTTATCTCTGTGTTTACAATTATATTATCAATTATACTATTATATTACATAGATTTTATTATATCCTATGTGATATCACTTATTATATTGTCTGATTTACAATTATCTTATGAATTATATTCATCCCGTTAAGAACAATCATTTTATCCCCCTTTTTCCTTTGAATCGACAACCATTGGCCTTTCTACAACGATATAAATTATACCAATGACCAATAAACAAATATTATTTTTTTACTTTTTAAATAACGCACTGTCAATCATTTTTCCCCGTTAGTTTATTTTATCTTAATTTTTAGTTAGGATCATCAATCTAGTAATACAGCAAACATCACCTATTGGAAATAACAATGGAAACTCAAGTTCGAATCACATCAAAAACCTATCCTTCATTATATTATATATTTTAATAAGTATTTACTGACATCTCACCATCCGCCCTGTCGGCTGGGGCGTTAGAATGCACCGACTGCACCTCTGCAGAGGGGTAAGACTCCCCCAATGAGGCCACCTGTTGGCTGTGGGTGGTGACCCATGATGCTTAAGGATAGAGCCCAGGTGGATGAGCAGTTCATAACATGCAATACTCCACTTTGGCCCTATCTTGGCTAGACGGCGGTCGAGAGGCCCCCTCCGATCAATCGGCTGGTCACGTCAAGCCCTAGCACCTATATGATTTTTCCAAACCCTATTGTCTTTATGGCAAGCCCCAACCCCTTTTTATCATATGGGTGCTACAAGCGGTGGCTGCGGGTCTACATGTCCTGGAATGACGTTAAACTCTATCTAATGGTGAGATTTGGAGGTTTGGGGAATGTGGAGCACCCCTTCATCACCATTGCTCCCTGGTCCACTCTGACCCGGAGTAGTAGTACCTGTTAGGGTCCCATCTATGGGTTAAATAGAAAATGTATTTATAAAAAAATTATATTATCCATTAAGTATTGATTTATTTCAAAACTTTATCGGCATTAAATGACCCACTGAGGTTGATATGCCGTAAAACAAAACAAACTAAACCAAACCAAACATCTCACCATGTCAGTCGAATACAAGGATTATTATAATGGAGAATACGCACAAATCGAAGCTCATGCGTGGCTATGTTTTAAAATTGCGTGTGTCCATTTGGCATTCCTTTTTGGGTGACTCACGCACTATGCAATAAACTCACCCCTGCCGCTTTAGAGATCGGGTAGGTGCTGCCTGGAGTGATGGTCCCCTGGGATCACGCTGATAGTTATATCTTACCGCCCAGAGGCCAAGCCACTGAACACAGGCCCGAAGCCACTAAACACAGGCCCGAAACCACTAAACACAGGCCCGAAGACCGGGTAAAATATTATATCCTTCCAAAGTAAGTAGTAAAATCGCGGGTGGTCTATTGTCATTATCAGCCGCACAGCGAGTAAGTCTATGCCGTTTTCACTGGCGCTAGACAAGTAAGCTTGTTTTTGCGTCTGAGGTAAATTGCCACACCTACCATAAGTCCACACAGATCGAAGCAGCCCAACCCATTCGCTGAGTTGGCAAGGGGTGGTATTGAACATGGAACCTCAGTGGTCCCTCGGTGGATGCTTTACCAAATTAACTAAACCGATCCTTACATAGTATCACCACTATTTTTCTAGAAGAATGGATTTGCTATTTAAAAAGGTGAAAAGGGGATAGACTTCCTCACTCTCCGGCTTATACAGAAAACAAATCCCCACCTCGTCGACTTGACTATATCCCCTGATTATCACTGTTATTTCTAATCTGCACTTATCCTCCTTGTGATTGATTAATGTTCCGAGTAATTTCCGATAAAAGTCAAAATATAAAAAAATTCTTTATTCAAAAATGAAAATGGAGAAATGTTTATCCTCGTAGGAAATGAACACAATGACCCGAGTTCAAATTCTGGATGAGACTGTTTGCATTTCACAGAGTGCTAATACCTATGGGAAAGGTATGTATCCAATTATTCTCCCTCTAGCTATGGGTAAATATCAGGACAGACTGGACTTTTAACCATGATATGGCAACTGATCTAGAAGAAGGAAAACTCTAAATACCAAGAATTAAATTAAGTTAAACTCCACTTAAAAAGTATCCTAGTGTCACATCTTACTCTTGAAGGAAAGGGTTGATAAATACATAAAGGATGTTACTACTACTACTAATACTACTAATACTACTTCTACTACTACTACTAATAATAATAATATTAATAATAATAATAATGATAATGATAATAATTATATATAGCTTGTTAAGAAACACTGAGTTTGGTTTGATTTCTTTGCTTAATGGTATATAAACGTTCATGGGTTATTTAATTCTAAAGCCGTCCTCATAGAATATTAGTCATATTATTTAACCCATTGCTGGAGTGATGAGGGGGTTCATCCTTTCTCAAGATTATTGGTCCATTAGTGAATTTCTCGTAATTGCACGACTGTAGTTCGAACTCGCTTTTCTACAATAACTCAGTCCAGCACGTTAGCCATTACACCACAGAGATTCCTCAGGAAAGGCTGGGAAGTGAGGAGTTTAAACGGTTAGATTTGGGCTTTTATTGCATTTATCAGACGTTTAGAGAAGCTGATGCATTTTTAACCAAACTTCCCAGAGGCAAATGGACCGTGAGTTAGAATCACACAAAGAACTTAACTTTAAATGCGATAAAAAGGCTACTAAAATTAATGGTTTTAAATACATTTATTTTTAAACAAAATGGTGATGAAGAGGTACTTCAAACTCCACAGAGCTCTAGAATTGAAACTTCACCATTAGATGCTGTTTAACATCGTACCCTGGACACTCAGTTGTCTGTAGAATTTCTTTTATTGCGATAAAAAGGCTACTAAAATTAATGGTTTTAAATACATTTTTTTAAACAAAAACCTGGGAGTAATGGTGATTAAGAGGTACTTCAAGCTCCCCAGAGCTCTAGAATTGGAACTTTACCATTAGATGCTGTTTAACGTCGTACCCTGGACACTCAGTTGTCTGTAGAATTTATTTTATTGCGATAAAAAGGCTACTAAAATTAATGGTTTTAAATACATTTATTTTTAAACAAAAACCTGGGATAATGTGATGAAGAAGTACTTCAAACTCCCCAGAGATCTAGAATTGGAACTTCACCATTAGATGCTGTTTAACGTCGTACCCGACACTCAGTTTCTGTAGAATTTCAGTTAAAGAAAGAAAAACGTATATTTTTTTAACAACTGTATTTTCCTGTAATAAACTTTGTTAATACGTCTTATATAAGTCTGATCAGTTCTGGCGTATGTAGTTCGCAAATTCATCTTTTGTTTTTCTTTGATCAAAAAATTAGCTCTCTGAGGAGATTATAAATGCAGAAAACGCTACAGACCGCCATTGAAATATAATTATTCGACTCATTTTTTCAAAAAAGTTCTAATGATCTATAGAATTACTGAAAGGGAAGATTGTTTGCACAACTTCTCAATAAAACATTTTTGATGTCTCATTTATAGTATTTTTATATAAAACTTCTTTCTAAAGTTTTTATTGTTAGTTCAAACTTCGACATTTTAGTTTATACAAGAAATTATGTTCAGCTCAGTATCCTATTCATATAATTATTCACTAAGTTTAGCTTAGTTATGCACATGACTAGAATTATGAGTCATCCAATGAGAATCAAATTCACGAACAAATAGTTTGATAATCGCGTTACTAACCATTATAATACACAATGTCCATATATATATATATATTATATATATATAATATATATATATATATATATTAATATATTAATGATTTGAAGGCAATTACAATGCTATAAAAAATAAAAACAAAAAGATGTTATTTTGTCTTATCGATTTCAAAGTAGAAACTTCATCTTCAGAGGAATATCAGAAATGATTTCTGATATGCACCTCTGAAGATGAAGTTTCTACTTTGAAATCGATAAGACAAAAATAACATCTTTTTGTTTTTATTTTATACGCATTGTAATTGCCTTCAAATCATTAATATATTATAACATACTAACAATGCTTCAAGCAAATTACCAATTATATATATATAATATATATATATATATTATATATATATAATGTGTGTGTGTGGTGTGTGTGTGTGTGTGTGTGTTAAAGAATGATTAATAAATGTGTCGTGAAAACGATTTATTAATACTTGAAAACATATTGTCGACGTTTAAAACGATCGGATTATTAAATACAAATTAATTATATATCTATGATTTAATAATAATCAGAAACAACCAATTCATTGTCAGTATGATAGACAGAACATAACCATTAACTGACCTTGTTAGCTGTTCTTAGATTAGTCGATCCAGTCATGTGAACGATTTAGACGAGTCTCTGGTGCTGTAACGAAGGAGTGCATTAATGGCCATATCTCCACGCGTGTTGCTTACTTTGGAAACTTTGAAAATAAAGACGTCTAAAATACATGAAGTCGTTATATTCATTTATAACAACAAAAAGATGGGCATAGAGACTAAGAAATATCCAAGTCGACCCAAGAAGATCAGAACAGATAATTCAAACCAATATAACAGATAGCAGAATATAAGATAACAAAAAGATACATATGAATAGAAGTAAAGGCACGTATAGGAAAGGCATGTGGAAGTCTGGTCTCACTGATGAGTTAAAGCGACAATTCTTCCAAGCCATAGTTGTATCAGTGCTACTATTCGGCCGCACCACTTGGACCCTAAGAAAATGCGTATAGAATTAGCTAAATAGGTATGGCACAGGAATACTGCCTGCTGTCTTAAAAAAAATAATGGAAAAAGCACCCCGCACGAAGGCAGCTTTACGGACAAATACTCCCTATCACAGATACCATCCACGTAAGACGGACAAGGTCTGCTGGAGAAGCAAGGACAAACTCATAAGTAACGTTCTCCGGTGGAAACCTACACATGGACACGCAAGGGCCTACATAAGGTCTGTGTGGATTCCAAATCCTGCAAAGAAGACCTCCCAGGGGCGATAATCGATAGGGATGGTTGGCGAGAGATTGTCATGGATATTCGTGCTGTCTGTGCCACCAAGAGAAGTACAGAAGGTTGTGCAACAAGACTAACGTTCAAAAGCGAGCTCGTGGCGTGTTCCTCATTGCGTGGAAAAGACGGATAAAAATCCATATTAAACGAATAGCCAATGCGTCAGTCCTTATATTAGTAGGGGATTGGGGGAAATGTCTTTAACAGGATTTGCAAGACGAGAACGGAAATAGGTCAAAAGAGATAGGAGAATGCTTTGGAGCGGAGCTTATTAATCAGCTTAGCGATATCTAATTAGGTTTCGACAGTGTGCTCAAAGAAATCAACAAGGATAAGCGTATTTGGGGAAGAAAGAAACAGAAGAAAGAAAAAAAAGAACTTTAGCATTTTGCTGCCTAACGTTTAGTCAGCAACACGAACATCTTTTTGTGGGGAGGTACATAGAACCTTTCCAAATGCCGGGGATCTTGGAAATTTGATACTTGTATTTAATAAAATCGAAAATGCATATGAGGCGAATAATACTTCTGTGAAGGAGGGGCTCGTAAGACAAAACTCTCTTCAAGTACGTGCGGACAGAAGATTAATAAATCGTTAGGTCAGTGTACTAGTATCGTTAGAGTTTAGGCAATGGCGGATAGTGGGTGGGCGGGGGTCGGATAAGCGGCTATAAGAAGTTGAAAATAGGACGGAAGAACAGGAGAGATTAACAATGATGAAAGTAGGGGTCAAAAAGGGATTGGTTTTTTGGATTAAGGATGAAGAAGCTATCAGTATGTAAGCGAATTGGATCAAAGTGTTATGGAGCAAAGAATCAGCAGAAACAAACTATGGAAAATGATAACATTTTATTTGGTACTAGTTGACGTACATGTCTACACAAGATGGAAGGTCAAAACGTGGATAGCAGGTAGATGTATAAAAATTATTTACAGCTCACGAAAAGTTATTAAATATTGTTTCCGAAATTGTTAAGTTTAATCGTTTCATATATAGCCGTAGAAATTATTATGAAACAATGAAAAAATAAAGAAAAGAAAAGAAATATTCCTATTTTTGTCTTATCACCTTTTTTTTATCTTTATATCAATTATATATTATATATTATTATATATATATATATATATATATATAAGGTTTGTCAAAAAAACTATCAAGATTTTTATACTTTTTGACACACCTTGTATACTGAAAAAAATAACGTTCCATTCATTGTTCATTTTATCTTGGTAATTACAGCTTCAAACCCGACACTTTTATGACACAACTTATATATATATATATATATATATATATATATATATATATAATATATATGTGTGTGTGTGTGTGTGTTGTGTGTGGTATGTTTGTGTGTGTAAGTGTGTGCGTTTGTGTGTATGTGTGGGTGTGAAGAAAATGACTGATTAGGAAAATATCTCAGCAAAGTTTCTTAAACAACAACCAATGTTCAGTTTGATTTCGAGTCAAATCATGCTGAAAGCACTCCTTCTCGCTAGACCAACGACGTTAAGCAGCCATGAGTCTTTTTAATATTTAGATTGGTGACCACTTAAGTTTTGTAAATAAAAATTGATTGTTTATTGTCTATTGTTAGAGAACCGGCCAGAGACACATTTTTTACGTTAAAATGATTATATACTATATTGAATGCATTGCTTACAATTTAACACCTTTTACCTTAAAATCAAGTGTCCTGGTTATAATAGTAAACTGCATCTAATGGTGAAGTTTCATTTCTGGAGGTTTGGGGTGTGTGGAGTACCAATTCATCCCCACTACACTCTGACCCGGAATGGTAGTGCTTATCAGGTCCAATCTATGGATTAAATATAACAAACGATTTTTAAAAATGTGGTAAAAATTTTGAATAGCAATCAAAAAGAATAAAACAAAACGTACTCGGCATGAAATAACCAAATAAGGGTTGGCATGTCGTAAATTACAACCAACCAACCAACCAACCAAATTTAAATCCAGATTTGACAATTATTTTAAATTTTGATTTTTTAAATTTTAAATTTTTTATTTTTTTTAAATTTTTTGCTATTGCCGCTTGTGTTTTGTTTTGTTTTGATTTTTTATGTTTTTTTTTTCATCTATCACTTTCTTAATCAAATAAACATACTGTTATAGGTGATATACCCTATAGACTATAGTGGAATGCGCCGACGGTTACTATAAGTAACAGGAACAATTATGGTTTGAGGAAGCCAATGCGAGTCAGCTCGTAACTCTATTTGTCGGACGCAATTCCCACGTTTCTTTACTGTAATTGTCTACTCTTTTGTTAATACCTTTTCCTACATTTGTTACCCGTCGTTTTGTCTTATTTTGACCCCTTGAAACCCCACAACACATACATACGAAATGTGGTAACTCTACTTCAAACTATTTGATTATCTATGGAGGACAGACAAAGAAAGTTTTCACAATTATTGATATAGATGATTACTTTTATGTGGCATTTTCTGATCAGAGGAAAAGTCGAAAATCAACCTTGGGACAAACATTCGATTTTTTAATAACAACAGAAAACAAGTTAATATATATTTATCTAAGTGTCTATCAACGTGTTGTTTTTGATAATATTTGTCATCAATTGTTCCTCAAGAAAAAAAATTTGATGCGATGAATCCTATGAGAACCACTAATTAGGAAAGAATGGTTATTATATTTGAGATGAAAAAAAAAAACAGTTACAGTTTCCTTCGAAGCATGACAGAGAAAAAGAAACAAAAATGCCCTGCGAAATTATATTTTGTTCACAGGAGATTTTGAGTTCAATTACACTGCCCTGTCAGCTGGAGCTGTAGAATATGCCGATTGTACCTCTACAGAGGGGTAAGAACCCCCGAATGGGGTGATCTTTTGGCCATAGGTGGCAACCCATGATGCTTAAAGACAAGATTCTGATGGCTGAATAGTTCATGACATGCACCACTCCACTTGGACCCTCACTTAGGCTAGAGGGATGGTTGGAAAGGCCCCCTCCAATCAATCGGCTTGTTCCGTCAAGCACCTATATGATTGTGTTACTCTAATGGCAAAAGCCTAAACAGGGTCGCAAGTATGAAGCACCCAGTGAGTATTGAACGAGCGTTTTAGTAGTAATTGAATTGCGAGATTAGCTTGCTAACCATTACACCACGATAGGACGCCCTTTATTTATCCAATGAATAAATCAAAGACAAACACTGTTCACGATTTTCCTTTATCGACAAAATTCATGTAAATTTCTCATGACCCATTTACAAAGTGTGTCAAAAAAGTATCGAGATTTTTTGTACCTTGTATTCTGAAAATCAAATAACATTCCATTCATTAATTTTTTTCAGAATACAAGGCGTGTCAAAAAGTAGAAAAATCTCGATACTTTTCAGAAAAAAAGAAAGAAAATAGAATATATTAGGTCTATGCGTATATATAAATATATATATATATATATATATATATATATATATATATTATATATATATATATATATGTAAGTTTGTGTTTAAATTCAAAGAACTAAAACCAGAATTGTGTGTGTGTGTGTGTGTGTGTGTGTGTG
This sequence comes from Doryteuthis pealeii, assembly GCA_023376005.1. NCBI lineage: Eukaryota > Metazoa > Mollusca > Cephalopoda > Myopsida > Loliginidae > Doryteuthis > Doryteuthis pealeii. The sequence continues at coordinate 52,995,559 of CM042142.1, forward strand.
TGTGTGTGTGTGTAATAGATAAAAGGGCAACCTATGTCAGTCAAGAGAAGTTATAAAAAAACAATAAATAATCGAAAGGTTGATATGACTGAAGGATGTCCACATTCTAAAAAGTTCACAAAAATCATAAATGTAAACCACCTTGAATGGATGATATGGCTGGACAGTGATTGAAACCAACCAAAGATATATATCTTTAAATTGCTAGTTTTTAAAGAAAAATTGGATCGAGAAAATTAATAGTTAGAAAATTGTTGTCTAGCAGACTAGAAAAAAATCAATGTTTGAATTTTTAAGAGGAATTGGAGACATGAGTCTTGCAGGCAAAAATTATGGTCTATTTCTATGTAGTCTAACCAGAGACAGGGCCAGGGGTAGTAGTAGATTTTGCTTATATACGAGCCGGCTCTGAACCCCAGCGGCCAGGCAGTGCCGTTCAAGTGGGCAGTTGGTTCCAGGTCAACTAGATAGGAAATTACCGAAGATCCACAATATATGAAGTCAGTCAAACTTGTAGTTAATGTTACATAATCTATGCATAGATTATTGTCAACCCCCTGTATTTCTGAAGGGATAGCCCCTTTTCATATCACGGGCGGGACTTTCCATGGAATATTACAGAAGGCCTGCGATATACGTGAAGTCACGTGGGACCTGGTTGGGTCTTCAGTTTCAGCTTGGACGTCAGGCAGATAAGATGTTTCTGCCTTAGCTAGAGCTCACTGCACACGCGCGTTATGTTAGTTAGAGAAATATGCTTAGTTAAGTAAATAAAGGTTTAAATAAATAATATGGTTTTGTGGTTGATGAATGTCTTGGCAACAAGATTGACCTAAAAGAAGAAATGAATCAAGGAAAACCAACCATTAAGACGAAGTCCAGACGATAAAAGATGAACGTAAGATACCAAAGATGAGCAGAAGAATAATAGAAGTAATTCTATCAGTCGGAGTTAAGAGACCTTTCTTTTGCCAGTTGACGACATCAAATTAAGTGCCCTTTGCTCGACCACAAACTGCATGAAGTGTCACACCTTCCTTCTCAATTAGTGTCCTATCATCACATTTTTGTAGCGTTTTTTTTAACTTGTAAACCGTCTCTAGCTCGTGCCTTTCGAACTGACCAACACAGATTACAACAACGTGGGATCAATACCATTGTGCAACGAGAGTGCACGAGTTGCAGAGGTGTTGCATACCCTTCTTCTTTACTTCTTTATTTACTTCTTTCTTACTCTATTCTTCTGGCCGTCTTTGGAATCTTATAACATCTTGTCTTGGTCTGGAATCTTCTAAGGTCTGGACTTCTCTTGGGGACTTCGGGTCTGGTCTTCTATTGGGGATTTCTCTTTATCAGAAGCCTGTGTCATTGTTAGTTTTTAGAGGTAATAAACAAGACTCCGATTTGCTTTGATCTTACTTTATTTTTAAATCCCAACCAGACATCTGCGCAGATTAAGACGGGGCGCGTGTAACGCGACTTATCCTTCCGTCGAGCTCGCTGCTAGTCTCTAACTGACTGAAACTTACTTACTATCTAAACCGGAAGAGAGGGTCCTTTCTACGGTTCTCACGGCTATCCCCGGAAGATAGGGTTAGGACTGAGGTCAAGCTTGTCACTCAATCTTCAAGGTCGTCAGCTGCACTTAAAATGCCATCTTGTTTTCTACACTATTGCACATAAATATTAGGTATCTAATAATTATGTAACAGAGGTGGATATTCTCACAATTATTGATAAATCTCTCCAGATGTGTTTTCTCAGATTAATTGGCAGTACCCATCTCCTCTCTAAGTAACATGAAACATATCTAAGATTTAAACAAAAATAAATCAAATCAAATCATCTTATTATCTATCTTGGGTGGGTGATCTCCATGACGCAGTGGCTAATATCCTAGACTGCAAAATCATAGTAAGTGAGTTTGAATTCCAGTTGCCCAATTATGTTCACTTTTAGACTAATACCATTGTGAAAAGATATGAAACCTCACCTATTGGTTAAATAGTTCAACTACTGTTCTTAAATAACTATTGCATTAAATGGCATTAAATAACCCTTGAAGGTTGATATGCCATTAAACAAAGAAACCAAACCAAACTAACCTAGTTGATTGCTGAATACTATAGTGGATATTTGTCATTTTTCAGAGTAATGGTGGGTGTTTTTTTATGTAGTGTCCATCTCCAGGGAAAGGAGGAAAAAATACCGTAAAATGTTAGTTTACAAGGTGTGTCAAAAAAGTAGAGAATACCGGTACTTTTTGACACACCTTGTATTCTGAAAAATTAATGTTCCATTCATTCTCCATTTTTATCTTGGTAAATACAGCTTTAAAATCTATACTTTTTGACACACCTTGTATTCTGAAAAGAATTAACGTTACATTTATTGTTCATATCTATCTTGGTAAATACAGCCTCAATCTCGATACTTTTTGCCACACCTTGTATTCTGAAAAATTAATGTTCCATTCATTGTTCATTTATATCATAGTAAATACAGACGTTTGTATTTTTGTTTTCCAACTGTGTTGTTGAAAGACAAAAATACAAAATTATATAGAACGTCTCAGAGGGAAGTATCAATAATAGACGAAATATAAGAGGGGAAAGAAAGTAAGAACTGTTATATACCCTACCTATGAATATTAATGGGTATGTTCCAATCCTCATAAATACAGGAGTATTATACTGACTGAGTAGTTTGAGTTCAGAGTTTTCCTTTTCCTAAGTGTTATATACCCTACCTATGAATATTAATGGGTATGTTCCAATCCTCATAAATAGAGGAGTATTATACTGACTGCGGAGTCTGATACCACTAAGAGTGGTTTATCTTCTCCACACCGCTGGCGAGTATTGTACTTTCTTAATGTTATAAAGATTCCATTTCATTTCCAAGCTCCGTTTGGTTATTTCTCATTTAGTAACCGTTGTTAGGTTTGAACAAAAACTCGTACAGAAATAAAAGTAATACGAAGGAATACAAACTATCAGATAGGAAAGAAATCCTAAATGCCAATGAATTTATCAAACAGAGAATACAAGTCAAAATAGCAGAAAATAAATAAATTCTACAGACAGAACAAGAAAAGGAAAAAAAAAAACACATGCTAAGAACTTCGATAGAGAGCTTTAAAAAACCGACAGTTGAGTTTAAAGAACTACCTGAAATAAATCATGTAAAAGAAAAACTTTTGGAAACAGATCTAGATAAAGGATTCAAAGAAAATGCTGACTGGATCCGAAGAGAGGAAGAAAAGGATGAACAACAAGAATAGAACTATATAGTTATTTACTAACCTTAGCTTGAATGTGGCACAGGACCAGAAAAATGTCTGTGAATCTAGCTTGCCAACCATCATACCACGTAAGGTGCCCGAGAGTAGAACGGTATAACTACAGATGGTCTCAGAGAAGAACGAATCAATTTTTCCATAAATAAAAATCATGTGGAAGATTTATAATAGTTTCAAAAGTTTCCGATAGATCACCAAAGTTAAGCAGCAATGAACCTGTTCAATACTTATATGGGTGACCACTAAAGCAAAAGCGGGTACTGTAAGAAAAGCCGAATATCAAAATGATTTATTTCGGTATTAAATGACCCAAAAGAGTTGATATTCCGTAAAACAAAACAATCAAAAAATCTTATTTAGCTCCTTGCGTTTTACTTCTCTCACTAGCTCTAGATAAATAGCAGAGCAGACTGGATGATTTAACCTTGGTAAAGCAACCAGTCTAGAAGAAGGAAAACTCAGAACCCAAACCAGCAGTAAAAGTAAAGTCATCGGGGTGGCCTAAAGTCGGTATCAGCCAATCAGCGAGGGAGTCTATCCCATTTTTACTAGCGCTAGACCAAGGAGATTGTTTTTTGCATCTGAGGTGGAGCGCCACGACTACCATCTGCCCTTACTTTACCGCACAGATCCCTGTGCTACTCATACGCTCGGTTGGCGAGGGCCGGTATCGAATGCTTAAAGGTTGGTCTTATGTCGCATCCTACCCGTAACCGAGCGATTGGCAAAATAAATATTTGTGGGATATTCAGTGTAGAAAGTTGGGAATAGATTGGGATGGTTGGTTGGATTTTACGGCATGTCAACCTTTGGTTTATTGTATACAGAAGGCGTTTTTGTTTTATTCCTTCTTGGTGGGTATTCTTTTTAACTAATTTCTAAACAGATCTTTTAAAAACTCATTTCTTTTATCTATTAAACCCACAGATTGGACCATAACAAGTACAACCGCTCCGGATCAGAGTGGACCTGGGAGTAATGGAGAGGTACTCTACACTCCCGAAAGCTCCAGAATTGAAACCTCACTACTAGCTGCAGTTTAACGACATACGTAAGACACGGATACGTAGATTTGGAGCAAAGAATTGGCAACATAGTTATTTACTAAGCTTAGCTTAAATGGGGCACAAGGACAGAAGTATGGAGCACCCGATAAGAAACAAAGTCATTAACAATGGTCCGCAAATCTAGCTTGCTAACCATTATACCACGTGAGATGCCAATGACTTGACAAGATAAGTGTAGATTTGTGTCTTTTATCAGCATAGTCTTCCGTGGCCGAATTGGCTTTGGCGACGGCCACGAAAGACGACCGTTCAGTATATTACTAGATATGGTTTTAACTCTTAACATCCTGTTGAGAATTTTCTCAATCCAGAGCATTCCTTGAAATATATATCTAAAAAATGGCTAAAAATGACCTTTACATCTAAAATTACCCGTTATTTCCCTTAAATCAAAGACTTAAAATATGTTTAATATTACATTTAAACAAAGGCTATCATTTGAGGCTGATTGGGAAAATGAATGACACTTCCAGCCGGGTGGAATCAGGACTTTAAGTGTTAATTATCTGGAGAACTTTGAAAAAAGACACTCTGCTAGGCCAAACTAACAGAAAAATGATACATCATATAAATATTACAGGTGGAATTCGAGCCAGTTTCGGTGAGATTTTGAGTTTGTAGTCTGTCATAAGATACTTATTAACTATTATAACAAAGGTAATCGTATCAATTTATGAAACATTCTTCGTTTTAATAAGTGCAGATTAGAGAATTACCTCTGAGCAGAGAAAGGTGTGCATTCTAGTCTGAGTGGACGACAAACACGTTTCTCAGAGTCGGAAATCAGTGTGTACCCGCTGGCATGTGTCTACAAGAGGAGAGTTATTGTAAGAAAGCACGGAGGGTCTCAAGTAGACACATCTGTTGTTTGCTCGCAGATAAAGGAAGGAAGGAAAAAAAAGGAAATAAAAACCCTTTACCAGCATTGGTCGGAACAAAGAGAGCAGATACTACTAAGTGATATATAGAAATCTGGATGCACACTCCTTATATGTAAATAAACGCGGGAAAGAGCAAAGGAGAGGAAGCGGAGAGGTGAAAAAAAAAGAAAGTAGAGTGGACGATGTCCTCCATGTTGTGGGGTAAGTAGTAGACAAGACGGACGAGCGGCTTGAATGGTTTAGGGGGTGGACAAGTGAAAATTGAGTGGACGTGAGAAGAGCTGAATTGTGTTCAACAGGTTTATCACGAGGAAACAGATAAAAAAGGTAAGTTTATAAGGACTGAGAAAGAAAGAAATATGGGAAAAGAAGTGTGGAAGATGAAAAAGAGGTGTATAGAAAGAGAAAGAAGTATGAAGAACAGGTACATAATTAAAAGAAAGAAAGATAGACAGAAAGAAAGAAAGAAAGACAGAAAGAAAGAAGTATGAAAGATAAAAAAGAAGAACGGGAATATAATTAAAAGAAAGAAAGAAAGAAGGAAAGAAAGAAAGAAGAAAGAAAGAAAGAATGAAATGTCGAAGATAAAAAAGAACAGGAACATAATTATAAGAAACAAAGAAAGAAAGACAGAAGAAAGACAGAAGAAAGAAAGAAGTATGCAAGATAAAGACGAAGAACAGGAATATAATTAAAAGAAGAAAGAAAGAAAGAAAGAAAGAAAGAAAGTTAATGAAATGTCGAAAAAAAAAGAAGGACAGGAACATTATTAAAAGAAAGAACGAAAGAAAGAAAAGCAAGCAAAGAAAAAATAAAAATAAATAAATCTTAAGAAGATAGATGTATTAGAAAAAAGAGAGAAGAACGATAAAAGAAGGAATGAAAGAAAGAAAGAAAAAAGAAACGTGAGAAAGAAAAAGAAAAAGAAAATGTGTAAAAGAAAAAAGAAAAACAATCGAAGAAAGAAAGAAAGAAAGAAAGAAAGAGGGAAACACGAGGAAGAAGAAAGAAGAATCGTGGAACAACAAAAAGTAGAAACATTTGTAAAATAAAGAAAGAAAAAAGAACCATGAAAAGAAAGAAGAAAGACAAGAAAGAAAATGAAGAATGGCGGACAAAAAAAATGAAAGAAAAGGACAGATAAAAAGATAAGTTTATAAGAAATGAGAACGAAAGAAATATGTGAAAGAAGTATGAAATATAAAAAAAGAAGTGTACAGAAAAAAAGTAGTATAAAGAACAGGAAAATATTATAAAGAAAGAAAGAAAGAAAGAAAGAAAGAATGAAGTGTGTAAGATTTAAAAAGACTGAAGTAAAAAAGAAAGATATATGGTAAACAAGAAAATACTACAAAGAAAGAAGTATGAAAGATAAAAAAGAAGTGTAAAGAAAAAGAAAGAAAGAATTATGAAGAACAAAAAGCTTTAAAAAAATAAAAAATAAAGAATGAAATATATATGGAAAATAAAAAATAAGGGTAAAGAAAAAGAAAGAAAGTTGTATGAAGAACAGGAAAATATTTCAAATAATGAATGAAAAATAGATGCATGAAAAATAAAAGAATAAGTGTGAAGAACAGGGACATATTTAAAAGAAAGAAAGAAAGAAAGAAAGAAAAAAGAAAGAAAGAGATGAGGATGAAAAAAAGGATGTGATAAAAATTTAAAAAATTGTAATAAAAGAAAGAAAGAAAGAAAGATTAGGAAGAAAAAGAGACTGACATTTTTGAAAAAATTGTAAAAATGAAAGAAAGAAAGAATGAAAGAAAGAAAAGAGAACAATAAAAAAGAAATAATGAAAGAAATAAAGAATCACGACGAAGAAAAAAGAAGAATGGCAGGACAAAGAAAGAAAGAAAGAAAGAAAGAAAAGAAAAGAATTGTGTAACCAAAAGCAAAGATCAAATTTTCCCTGAAGGAATATCTCAAAATTGTATTCTAACTTATCGTAACAAAATTGATGTTCCAGCACACAATGAACAAAGACTTTCTTGGCTAATGGTGATTAATTACTTAGAGTTTTATACAATGTTTCCAATTTCCTACACACGCTGTACTCTTATAATTCATTTCTACGACTGATTTTCATTTAAATAGGAAAAATCTCTTCCTCCTTTTTCGGAGGTTCTACTCACATCTGAAAAAAAAAGAGGCTTAACTCAATAGTATTGTCAAATGTTTTCTGTCCATTTCCAAAAACAACTTGTCAAAAAAAAAAAAAAAAATAGGAAGTATATCACTTTCTTAGTAGTTATTTATCAAACCCGTTCACCACGGGTAGAAAAGTCGCAAGTATGGGAATCCAGCAAGGATCAAAGTCACTATCGCAGTAATAATGGTTCTGCTAGACTAAATTGCTATCCATTTAAAATGTCCCGACCTAATGTTCCTATGGAAAACCCCAAACCCTTTTTATCATATATGTGCTAGAAGGCGGTGACTGAGGTTCTAAATGTCTTGAATATGATGTTAAACTGCATTGGTGATGATGTTCAAATTATGGAGCTCTTTGGAGTGTGGAACACCTCTTCATCACCATTACTCCCAGGTCCACACTAATTAGGAGTGGTAGTACCAGTTAGGGTATCATCTATGGGTTAGATAGATAATAGAAATAGAGTTTAAGAATGTTTTTTAAAATGAAATGCCCAACAAGAATAAATCAAACAAAATGTCTTAAATAAAATGGCTTAGAATAAACCAACATGGGATGCGGTAAAATCCAAACGACCAACCAACCAACCAAACAAACAAACAACAGATGGGGTGAGGTTTTTATCACTCTGCATAGGTAGAGTCGGTTTATTCTACAACCCAGGCCAACAGGGCTTACATAATGTTTAGTAAAAATACAAGCAGAGTATTTCGTCCAGAGTGAGTTTTATCCTAACTGACTTGAGCTTCATGAATAATTTGTTATTCAAATACATCCTGGCTGTAGATATTTGTTAATCACTATCACTCACAGATCCACTCTGACCCGGAGTGGTAGTACTTATCTGAGTCCTATCTACGGGTTGAATAGATTTTTCAAAAGTTTTTAAAAATGTGTTTAAGAAAAGAGTCAAAAAAATTGAATACCCAACAAGAATATCTTCGGCATAAAATAACCCACGGGTTGCCGTAAAATTGAAACAACCAACCAACCAACCAACCAGCCAACAGATAGGGTGGGGGTCTTATCCATTTACAGAGATCGAGGGTAGTAAAAAAAAAAAATTGAGTACCCATCAAGAATGAATCAAACAAAATATCTTCGGAATAAGATAAACCAACAAGGGTTGGCGTGCCATAAAAATCAACCAACTAGCCAACCAACGGATGTTTGTTAATGGTCATTGCCTTGGTACAAATGTACTATTACGTCGTACTGTAACTGACATAATGGCTATGTGGGGATGTAGATGTTTGCGTAGAAAAGAATAGCGATCACTTTGGTCGTACAGGGGTTAAACTTTCTAGTCTTATACGCTCAGGAGAATAAACCCCCATCTCTGTCACGTGTTCTAGAAATGTCGATTGATACCATAGTATGAAAATGAACAGAACTTGTATCTTCTACCATGTTCTCACTTATGTACAGAAGTATGGCCTGTAGAATGTATTGATTTCTATAAAGCCCTGATATATTTTTATAATAGTTCTTACGCAATGGTGTTACGGCCAATCCGCTTGCGTTGCGGCCAGAATTATTTTTGATGGATTATGAAAAGCTAATCGATAACAATTGAATTCATATCATTCGAGTCTTCAATCTTTCGTAATCATCCCAACCTAAAATGGAAACACATTAAAAGGCAACTTTCAAAACATTTCTGAAGATTTCTGTGACGTAACACGCACATATAAGGAGAGATTAAACGTTGCCGGGTCATCGTCAGTATCGGGCATGGGCCATGAGTAATTGGTCGGACATTTATAAAGAAAATACGAAGGCAGAATTTGGGCTGTATTTGTAGACAGTTGAAATTCTGCCTGGTTTGGAGCAGCGTACATAGCACGTGGATTGGAAGTTGTTTGTTTGTATGTTTGTTTGTTTGTTGGTTGATTGGTTGGTTGGTTGGATTTTAATGCAAGTCAATTCTTGTTGGGTTATTTTATGCCGAATACGTTTTGTTTTATTCATTCTTGGTGGGTACTCAATTTTTTTTCTTTTTAAACTCAACTTGTTTTAAACCATTCTATTAAACTCATTTTTTTAAAATTTAACCTATAGATGGGACCCTAATAGGTACTACCATCCTGTCTCAGTTTGAACCTGGAAGTAATGGTGATCAAGGGGTACTCCATATTCCCCAGAGCCCCAGAACTGAAACTCCACCACCAGATAGAGTTTAACGTCATATCCAGGACATCAGCTTCCTTCTTATATGATAAAAAGTGTTAGGGGTCGCCAAAAGGTCAATAGGGTTGGGACAATCATATAGGTGCTAGAGCTTGACGTGACCAACCGATCGATTTGAAGAGGCCACATGACCGCCTGTCTAGCCTAAATAGGGACCAAAGTGGAGTGTTGCAAGTTATGGGCTGCTCAGCCACCAGAATCCCATCCTAAATCATTACGGGTCGCCACCCACGGTCAACAGGTGGCCCTATTGGGTAGGGTCTTAACCCTCTGAAGAGGTGCTGTCAGTGTGTTCTAAAGCCTCAGCTGATAGGGCTGGATGTGGTTTGGAGCAGCGTACATGTGGACTGGAAATAGTGAAGTGAAATGTAAATACTGAGGTTAAAAAGAGACCCGACAATTTAGGCATTGAATATGATGCATTCAATAACAAATAGGCAATGAATTAGAAAACGTTTACTATTTATACTTAACTAGCAGAATTACCCGGTGATGCCCTGGATTTTAAAAGCTAAAATATCTCTTATCTATATGCATATATAGATTAATAAAACTTCCTTTTCTATATATTTGTTTTATTATCATTTATTCTTTATATATTCCTGTTTTTTTCTTCTCTTGTTTGTCTCTATTATTTTTCTTTAATCGAATTCTTTCTTTCTTTGTCTTTTATTTATATTATAATAATTATTCTAGAACTCGTCACGAAATTTAAAGGTGCTGAATTTTCTCATGAAATCCGAGAAAGGCAACATCTTTCTCTCTATTTTCTCGTTTCGGTTTCTTTATTTTTGACTGACCGTATGATTCGTTGTTTTTTTTTTTTTTTTTTTTTTTTCATATTTATTATTAATTTTAAGAAATACATAAACAAATCGAAAAAGCGGTAAAACAGAGAAGTGTCCCATCTATTACTCGAATGATATTTACTAATGTAATATATGACAACTGAAAACAGTCCGTCTGAAGCCATTTACGGAAACCTAATTTTATATTTTTCTAAATAATATATACAGAAAACACAATGAAACAAAATGCGTGTCATAAAATGAATATTCTAGAATTACCATTTTTAGACGTCGTAGCAAAACAACAACAACAACAAAAACCTATCATTTTTCTTCTAATACACCTTCATTTGAGAAGAACAGTTTAGCTCGGTCAGTACAGCGATTCGCCTTGGAAACACAAGATTTCGGGTTCGATACCGGTTGCCCTCCCCAAATCAACACATGGCTAGCACAACTTGAGTATTCTGATCTGTGCGATAAAGCATTTGGAAGCTGGTTGTAGGTGCTCCACCGCAGCAAAAGCAACCTCCCAGGTATAGCGCTTGCGAAAAGGAGACAGACTTCATCGGTATTCGGTTGATACCGACAATAAGCCGCTCTGTAGATTTTATTTACTACTAAAGTATCAATGGAACTTTATTGTAATAGGATTGTTATAAGATCCTCAGTCACCGCTTTCTAGCACATATATATAAAAAGGGTTGAGGGTTTACCATGAGGGAAACAGACTCGGGAATATCATATAGCTACTAGAGATTGACGTGCACAACTGATTGGTTGGGGACGAGGCTCTCCAACCACCTGTCTAGACTAAGTAACGGCCAAAGTGGAATGCTGCATATCATAGATTGCTTAGCCACCAGGAATCCGTCCTTAAGAATCACAGGTTGCCACCTACGTCAAACACGTGATCCCATTATGGCAGGTCTTACCCCTCTGCAGAGGTGCAGTGTGTATTCTACAGCCCCAGCCGATAGGGCGGGATGTGTTGGGCTTAATGTATGTCAATAGGACTTTATTAAGGAAGGTGGAAAGAGGCCTCAGATTTTTAAATAATATTGTAAATCACATTTTTACATAGTTTTTTTTTTCGTTTTTTCTTGTGAAAAATCGTCTTTGTGTGTATTGTAGGTGACTCACCTATGACACGAATAGGGACTTACCCAAAGGGTATATATTAACAGAGCAAAGCTACTCAAGTGAGAAGTAGCAGATACATGTTCTTCGTGTACGCGGTAACAAGGAAACCTTCCTCAATTGTACATTGACATATTGATGAATACATCTGTTCCCTAGATTTTAGCTCCGTGTTGAGTTATTTTTATTGACCCTTAAACAGATCATAACAGCGTGTTAGTCAGTAAAGTAAATTAGGCGGAGTGGCATATTATCAGTATCAATCTGACGGGGAAGGATTCTAACCCCTTTTCACGAGCGTCAAACCAGTCAGATTTCTTTTGAGTATAGGATGGAGACCCACACCTACCATCAATTTCCTACTTTACCGCACGGATCCAACCTATTCTCTATCCGTACACTGAGTCGACGAGGGTTGGTATGGAACCTGGAATCTTGTGGTTACAAAGCGGATGCTCTACTGACTGAGTTAAATCAGCCCATTTCGGTTCCAGTAGGATGGCGAATCAGTTTTTGGCCAACGCCCTACCCTGCCTGCTATTTCTTACCCCAGCTAATAAAGCCTCACACTTTCACATCCCATAGCTGTGTCATAATCGACCCTCCATTCCCCCGTAACCTGGTTCTGCGCTTAAACTGTCAGGGTAGTGAAATGAGGCTATCCTGGCATAACATATTATACAAAATGTACACAAGAATTAATACGCACACAGGTTTTCACATTTACACATACATACACGTTTGAACACTTGTGTGTGTGGGGGAGGGCGAGAGAGAGAGAGAGAGAGAGAGAGAGAGAGAGAGAGAGAGAGAGAGAGAGAGAGAGAGAGAGAGAATAATAACTTATAATTTAATGTCTAGGCTATGTGTAAAAATGGTTGCCCGAAATGACCCCAAATCCGTTGAGTGGAGTCTGACGGGAAATTTACCAATAAGGCCGGATGTGTTGGCGGTGTTCTTCCAATATGGCTGCTAGGCGCAATTAGAATTGCATGCCGGGAAGGAAGGGACAGGGACCAGGTTTGAAAGCGTCTGAGTGTGCATCAATTTCGGACGGAAATCGTCGAAATAGGTGGGAGAATAACAAGCTTACGATTGAAAAGCGAAGTTCTTTATTGTCGACAGTCAAATAAAAGGAAGATAAAAAAAATACTGGCAGATTGAAAGACAGGAAAGAGGAGGGAGACGGGAAAGTGGGAGAGAGTTGGAGAGAGAAAAGAGAGAGAGAGGGGTAAAGTGAGAAGAGAGAGAGAGAGAGAGAGAGAGAGAGAGAGAGAGAGAGAGAGAGTCTTATAAAGAATGAAAATATGAAAATGAGAGAGAGGGGGAAGAGAATAAACTGGAAAGCGAAAGAGATAGAGATGAAGAGAGAATGAGAGAGGGGTAAACACATATATGGTGAATGAAAGAATAAAAAAATAAGAAAATAAAAAGAGAGAGAGAAGAGAGAGAGAGAGAGAGAGAGAGAGAGAGAGAGTGATGGAGAGATGGAGAGAGAAAGAGAGAGGCGGTAAAGACAGAAGGAGTGAGAATCTTATAAAGAATGAAAGAATAATAAATAAAAATAAGAGAGAGAGAGAGAGAGAGAGAGAGAGAGAGAGAGAGAGAGAGAGAGAGAGAGAGAGAGAGAGGAGGTAAAATATCTCTCTTTACTCCCTCTCTTTCTCTTTCCTTCTTTCCGTTGCAAGTTCGCGATGAAAAAGGCGTATCTGATAGATTGTGCATTTATTAGCACAGTTCCCGTAAAAAGGACCGGGATATTTTTGTTTAGGTCAAAAGTCTCTGTTTCTGTCCGTCTATCTATCTATCTATCTATCTATCTATCTATCTATATATATATATATATATATATATATATGCTAAACTTGCAAATCGGTCGGAAAATTAGGGTAACCCATAAAAACAGAATCCACAAATTTTGTAATAAAACTATTAATTTTAACTAGGGGTTTAGCGTTAGGGTTAGGGTTTAGGGTTAGGGTTAGGGTTTGGGTTTAGGTTTAGTTTAATGGAAAATAAATAGATAATTTGGTTCTGTTTTTCTGGGTCACCCTAATTTTCCGACCGATTTGCAAGTTTAGCCCCCCCCTCTCTCTCTCTATATATATATATATATGTACCGGTCCTCGCCAACTCCGCGTATGAGTAGCATAGGTATATGTGCGGTAAAGTAAGGAGCTGATGGTAGGTGTGGCGCTCCACCTCAGATGCTAAAACAATCTCCTTGATCTAGCACTATTGAAAAGGGATAGACTCCCTCGCTGACTGGCTGATACCGACTTTAGGCCGCCCCGTCGACTTACTTTTATATATATATATATATATATATATATATATATATACATATATATATATATACATATATATATATATACATATATACATACTAGCGAGAATAAGCACCCTCTGGGCTCAAGTATTTAAGTTTTAATGCAATGAAATATATTAAAATAGAAAGACTAACGAAATTAACTACGAGCGCATATAAAAAGGTTACACTTATCTTAATTATATTTCAATTTGTTTCTATATAAAATCATTCATAGGATTGATTTTAATACGTTGGATAATAAAATAGTAATATTAGAGATCAGTAACATCGAGTTATTATTTATTAAACCCAGTTTTGTTAAAACCAGTATGCAAATTAACAACACCATATATTATGTAAACCTATATTTCTTACTGATATATAAGACACATTGCAGGATTTTGAGCACACTAATAACATGGGCTGTTTTGAGCAAATCTAACTCAGATTTTCATAGAGATATTGTTAATGAATAAGATTTATTCTATGCACAAGGTGTGTCACAAGAGAATCGAGTTTGAAGCTGTATTTACCGAGATAGAAATGAACAATGAATGGAAAGTTAATTTTTTTCAGAATACAAGGTGTGTCAAAAAGTACAAAAATTTCGATACTTTTTTTTTATACACCTTGTATTAATGATTTTGACTATAAATCAAATACTCTTTGATAAACTTACGCAATCCCTGAGAGTGTTGTAACGTAAACTGTAATGTAGTTTCGGTTATTGACAGACACCGAATCTCCATTAAAATAAGATGATCTCGAGGTGTTTTTTTTTACCGCTAACTTCATCTTTGTTATCTCGTTTTTATGACTCCCAAGAAACTGTATATTGGAATCTTTGGTGTTTGCTATGCATTCAGCTGCTGATTCTATGTGGGCGATGACAATTATCAAGGGTTAACTTCTAAAGCAGAGTTTAATATGCTTAAATCCAGAGTTTTCCTTCTCCTAGATTGGTTGCCTAATCAAGATTAAAGAACCCAGTTTGCTCGACTGTTTACCCATATCTGGATGGAGAATAGTTGAATGCATATCTTTCTGAAGGGTATTAGCGCTATATGAAAAGCAAACAGCCTGGTTCAGGATTTGAACCCGTCCCACCGTGTCCATTTGCTACGACGATAACCATTGCGCCAGGCGCCTTGCACGGAGCGGTATAAAGAAAGATAACTAAATCTTAATTAACACACTTCCTCCATTACGCGCATGCGTGTTTGGTGAACTGATTATATTTATCTCTTAAAGTGCATCGTCTTTTCAGAAAGAAAGAAAGAAAGAAAGGAAAGAAAGAAAGAAAGAAAGAAAGAAAAAAAAATGAGAATAATAAAAAAGAAATACGAACGATACGCGGAGATATGCGTTAATATGTGTCTTATTGCCCGAGCGCAACTGTCTAGATTATCCCTTGAAGGGATCAGCGCAAGGCATAGCATCAATCATGTCTCCTTCAGGGGAGACGTGCTTTGTAAAAATAAATGAGACCGAATCTCATATATTGCCATATCGACATATTCACCTTCTTTTACTTACTCAACTCTCAACGCACTTACATATATATATATATATATATATATGTATGTATGTATGTATGTATGCATGTATACTTTCTCTCTCACTCTCTCTCTCTCTTTTCTCTCTCTCTCTCTCTCTCTCTGTATATATATATATATATATATATATATGTATAAATATATATATATATATATATGTGTGTGTGCGGTGTGTGTGTGTGTGTGTGTTGGAACGATACGTTCGACAAAAGCTTTTTACCAGCCACTTTTATTTCACTGCTACTACTACTACTACTACTACTACTCTTATTCCTATGGTAAAGTTCCAATTCTAGAGCTCTGTGGAATGTGGAGTACTTCTTGATCAACATTACTCCCAGGTCCACTCTGACCCGGAATGGTAGTACCTTTAAATCTCATATATTGCCATGTCGACATATCCACCTCCTTTTACTTAGTCAACTCTCAACGCAGTTATATTGGAACGATACGTTCGACAAAAGCTTTTTAACCAAGTCCAACTTCACTACTACTACTACTACTAGTCATCATCATCATCATCATGTCGCGCAGTTTGCACGGATATCCATGACAATCTCTCGCCAACCTTCCCTATCATTCATCGACTCTGGGAGTTCCTCCGCGCAGCAGCCAGCATCCATACATAGTTGGTCAATGTAGGTCCTGACTGGGCGGCCCACATTAGCGTGTCCATGTGCTGGCTTCCACAATAGTACGTCGCTTACGATCTCGTCCTTGTTTCTCCAGCAATGTCCTGCATGCCTAGCCCGTCTTACTCGTATGGTTTGTGAGATGGGGGGTAGGTGGCCATACAGTTGCTTTTTTGTGGGGTGCTGCTTCCACGACTTATTCAGGACCGCTCGCAGCATTCTGGTGCAGCTCCCATCTAGCTTATTCTCAAGGCGTTTTGTTAGGGTCCAGGTGGTACAGCCATACAGCAGCACTAGTACTACTACTAAAACTCCTCCTCCTCTCCTCCTCTCCTCCTCCTACTACTACTACTACTAATAATAATAATACTATTACTACTATTACTATTATTATTCTGATGGTAAATTTCCAATTCTGGAGCTCTAGGGAATGTGGAGTACCCATTCATCACCATTACTCACAGGTCCACTCTAACCCAGAGTGGTAGTATCTGTTAGAGTCCCATCTATGGGTTAAATAGAACCAAATGAATTCTCAAAAAAATTGTTTGAAAAATTTGAGTTAAAAAATGTGTACCCATGAATTAGTTGGCTGGTTGGTTGGTTGGTTTCTTGGTTGGATTTTACGGCATGTAAACTCATTGGGTCATTTTATACTAAAGACGTTTTTGTGATATTCAAAAACGTCTTCGGCATAAAATGACCCAATGAGTTTATATGCCGTAAAATCCAACCAAGAAACCAACCCCAACCAACCAACCAACCAACCAACTAATCATCTACTCTTATTCATAATATTATTCTACTTGGTTTAGCTCAGTCGGTAAAGCATCCGCCTAGAACGACAAGGTTCACTGTTCGATACCGGCTCTTGCCAACTCAGCGCATGAGTAGCTTGGGTCTGTGCAGCAAAGCGGGGAGTTGATGGTAGGTGTGGTGCTCCACTTCAGATGCTAAAGCAATCTTCCTGGTCTAGCGCTAGTGAAAAGAGGATAGACTCCCTTGACGCACGGCTGATACCTGCAATAGTCCACTTCGCAGATTTTACTACAATAAATATGTCTATGGAGCCGTGCTCAGCGTAACGGCTATCGTCGTTGGAAAATGGCGACCCAAGTTCAAATCTTGGACATTTCATATGACAGTAAATGTTACACTAAGCATATATATATATATATATATATATATATATATATAACGATTAAAATCGAATGGTTTAATTACTACCTACTTAAGTTTCTCGCAGTTGTGCGAATCTTCAGGGTTCCTCTTTATATTGAGCACTTTTTAATCGGTTTTAGTGAAAAAATCCCGAAGTAAATAAGATACTTACTTGCTTGGTGGATTTGATGGTAACTGCGATATATATATATATATATATATATATATATAAAGAGAGAGAGAGAGAGAGAGAGAGAGAGAGAGAGAGGAGAGAGAGAGAGAGAGAGAGAGAGAGAGAGTATTAAATACTAAGGGCTACAAATAATCTTTAGGGGAAGTCCCCGTGGTGTAGTGGCTAACGTGCTGGACTGCGATATTGTAGTATGGCCGTTCGAACTCGAGTTGCCTTATTACGTTCAATTTCGGACTAGTAAACATGGGAAAAGCATATATCTCTTCATCTACCCTCCGGCTATGTGTTAAATAATATCACTACAGTTCTTCTAAATAGCTTTGGCATTAAATAAACCACGTAGGTTGATATGCCGTTTAGCATAGAAACCGAACCAATAATCGGCATTATGAGCATTAGTAATATTTTTATATTGAAGTTACTACTATAATTATTTATGCGTTCGGTCATACGGAATCATATATATATATATATATATATATATATATATATATATATATATATGTGTTTGTGTGTGTATGTGTGTGTGAGTGTGTGTGTGTGTGTGTGTGTGTTACACGAGACTGAACAGTCGGCTAAAAGGACCCGGATGTCTGAGATGAACAGCTACGTCACGACTGACGCATCATGTCGCGTTCAGAAAAAAGTTGGTGGTGATTCCTGGTCGGGTAGGGTTGGTACTCCACCACTGAATCCGTAATGACTAGACTTGACGCTTCTTCTTCTTCTTCTTCTTCTTCTTCTTCTTCTTCTTCTTCTTTTCTTCTTCAATCAGCTGAATAGGCAGGACACAGGCGTATTGCCCCCCTGGGAGCAGGGTCATGATCTGTGAGTAGGTCTAGTATACAGCAACGACTTTTCTCGGTGGGTATGCGTGCATTTCACCATAATGCACGACGTTAGTCGTTAGCAAAGCAAAGCAAAGCAAAAACGTATATGGTGTATTACAAGCCCGTTTATGTAGATACTGTATGTCGATAGCCCTGTTGACCGGGGCTTTATAATACACTGACTGAATCTCTGAGAGGGGTAAGACGCACCATCACCACTGGTGCCACCTGTTTGCCGTAGGTGGCGACTCGTGATGCTTAAGGATGGAATCCTGGTGGCTGTGCAGTCCATGATATGCGACACTCCAATTTGGCCTTACTAAAACTAGAACGGGCGGTTGGAGAGATCCCCCCAATTAATCGACTGGTAATATCAAGCCCTATATGATTGTCCCAACCCTATTGCCCTCATGGCTAGCCCAAACTCTTTTAATCATATATGTGCTAGAAGGCGATGGCTGTCTTGGTGTTCTGACTATGAGGTTGAACTCTTCCTGATGGTGAAGTTTAAATTCTGGAACTCTGGGGAATATGGAGCATATTTACCATCAGCTCAAAATGTCCCGAAGTGGTAGTACTTGTTAGGGTCCCACTTATAGGATAAACAGAAAAAATGTGTTTAAAAATTGAGAAACCATGAAGAATGAATAGAACATGAATAGAATGAATAGAACATAAAATAACCCAACAGGGGTTGACATGCCGTAAAATCCGACCACCCAACCAACAAAGCGTACACGGTGTATTACAAGACCATCTATGTAGATACTGCGCGTCGAAGTAGATGTTTTGTTTTTGTCTTTGTGCATTTTGTTGTTGTTGCTATTATTGTTGTTGTCGAGTGCGGTTTGGGGCGTCTATGCCTCGGGTTCACGTGCTCACGGGCAGACATATGAATATACATTTCATAAATAAGCCGCCATGTAAGATATATTTTGTGTGTGTGTGTATTATTTAGGCGAGTATTTTGAAACTCCAAATGTCTCGGTTTTCTGTAGGCCTTTTACAGCGCATGCGCATAGCCCGAATGCGTTCGTGTGTGTTTCAGCTGCCTTTAAACGAAAACCGTGCAACGTCTCCTCGTCTTCCTCACACGGCGGCATCGGCTTAACGATCCATATATGCAGCAATGTAAATGAGAGAGAGAGAGAGAGAGAGAGAGAGGGGAGGAGAGAGAGAGAGAGAGAGAGATTCTGTTAGTCTCCAGCTTCCACACGAACGCAAAATAGATATATAAACATGCGGGCAGGTTACGACGTGCAGATCTGCGGCACAAAAAAAAAAAAGAAAAGAAAAAAAAAAAAAAAAGAAAGTAAGTTGTCTTTCCGAAGGCGTTAAAGAAAGCATCTTTTCAAAACTTACAATGGCATTGCTGACGGAAATGTTTAACGCTAATCTATCTATACATAACTAAAATCATATATATATATATATATATATATATATATATATATATATATATATAATATATAAACCTGATTGAAAGTACTGATATGAATCAAGTAGAGGGCATGGAAAATACACCTAATCTTATATATGCACACACACACACACACAGACACACACACACACACACACACACACACACATATATATATATAATATATATATATATATATATATATATATATATATATATATATATATATATTCGACAAAACGTGACCTGTTGTGTCATACATTGAGCTCTAGATAATTGGAATCAGAGAAAAGTGAATTTACAAAGCGAATTAGATTAAAAATGTAAAAATAAATATGATTGGAGAATTAAAAAAAACATTAAAATCATTTTGTAAGATTTCTAAGAAAGGGAGCGTTTTACCTAATATGATAAAATCCATATTTTAGAAAATTTAATTGAAAAAAAAAATTACCAAAAATCAGACAATTATCCGATTTTATTGAAATCTTCAGTGTTGATTTATCAATGAGTTAATTTCATAATGCATCATTTATTTCATTTATAAACCTTCTGATTCTTTTCAGATCACTTAAATTTGACCCCCCCCTTATTTTTGGGGTTTTATAAATTTGAAATTAATTACAGTATAGATAAAAAGACAAAAGACCGATGGTGTGACTAGAAGAAAAAAATGTTAAGGGAGCTATCCTGGTTGAAAATGAATACCGAAAACCGGAAAATTAAATGTAAACTAAAAACTAATAAAATAATTTTTGCAGATCTCTTTTTTTTTTTTTTTTTTTTTACTCTTTTCGATAAATATTCAATTGGCTATTATCTTATAAAAAAATTATTAATCGATATTTGTTCTGTTTAAAAGTGAGGAAGGCTTAAATTTTCAATAGAGTTTTCGACAAAAATTATTAGATAAGGATAATAAAGTAAAGTAGTTATTAAATGGGTATTTGATTTTAGAATCTAAAAATATGACATTCTAAACTTAACATCATGCGATTCATATTTTAAATTAATTGAATTGATTTTGACTTTATTTAGGTCACGTTACCCAATTATTTATATGGAAACACAAAGGAAAAATAATCTGAATTACCCTTGTTTTCAACTTGGCGTTTTTCGGATAAACATGGGAGTTGAACCCAATTATTACGCTTTGGTGATTCCATACATTTGTTTTTCTATCTTCATACATGAGAGATTTAAATTACGTGAATATATCTTATTATTTTTACTCAATATCTTTTTTAGCTTTTTCATTGAAAAACCGGATTTTACTTGGCTAAAAAGTTAAAAACGAGTGAGTAAAATTTCTGTAATATGTATTGAAAGTAACGTTTTATTTATTTCTAAGAAGAAACTTTTATAAGTATTTTATTAATATTTTTGAAAACTATTTATATTTGTTTAAAATAGAATCAACGCAATTTTTCGACACATTTTGAAGCAAATTAAATGTTTAAAATGTATTATAATAAATTGCATATGTAATATTCTTTTCTTTTCTTTTTTTTTTTTTACTGATGCTCATTTTGTTACTACTCTTCGACTTAGACAAGAATTTGACTTTAAACAATCCATTTAATTAATTTTAAGTCGTTTTTAACATGAAAATGAGACATTTTGGTAGTGCCTAATATATATATATATATATATATATATATATATATATATATATATATATATATATATATAATATAAAGAAATAACAAAAGACTTAGAGATTTTGCATTATAGACTATTTCGGGGAGCTTAGACAAAGTGTCTAATTCTCCCGACTCCTCAGATATGAATGGTGAATTCTTTATTACATTTAAGGCATTTGAAAACAGATTTTTTTTCCTTCCTCCAGCAATGATGTACATTGACCAGCTCTGTGCGGATACAGGATGCTACATAGAGGACCTCCTGAGAATATATATATATATATATATATATATATATATATATATATACACGGCCATCTGCCACATATCACACAAACCATCCGAGTAAGACGGTCAAGACATGCGGGACACTGCTGGAGAAGCAAGGACGAACTCATAAGCGACGTCCCCCCGTGGGCACGCCAGTGTGGGTCGACCAGAAAAGACGTACATTGACCAGCTCTGTGCGGATACAGGATGCTACATAGAGGACCTCCTGAGAATGATGAGCGATATGGACGGATGGAGAGAGATTGTCATAGATATCCGTGTTAACAGATGATGATGATGATGATGATATATATATATATATAATATATATATATATATATTATATATATACTCATCAAGTACTCACACACACACACATATTATATATTATATATATATAACTCATCAAATATATATATATATGTGTGTGTGTGTGTGTGTGTGTGTGTGTGTGTGTGTGTGTGTGTGCTGAAAGAGGATTGGAATGAATCCGACAGAATGTGGTGGAGATGTATAGAACAAAACTCAGACAAACGTGTGTAGGATATATTTCGCTAGAGCTTTGAGCTCGGCATCATCAGTCGTTTTAAATGTCGATTAAAACGACTGATGATGCCGAGCTCAAAACTCTAGTGAAATATATCCTACACACTTTTGTCTGAGTTTTTTTCTTTTGTTCCTCACATCTCCACACACACACACACACACACACACACACCACACACACACACAATATATATATATATATATATATATATATATATATATATATATATATATAATATATTGTATCAAATGCAATAATCGATTAACATTGTGACTAATTGTTTCACGCTATATAGCGATATGTTTTTATTATTGTAAAATTAAAAGTGCTCTACTGTTTAAACTGCAGGATCTACTAACTACTACTACTACTACTAATAATAATAATAATAATAATAATAATAATAATAATAATAATGATAATAATAATCCAGACACCAGTAAATGAAGAACTAGACGTCTGTTAAAGTTTTGATTAAATTTACTGTTTCTTTATCTTCTGGGGAAATTAACAGCTCCATCTGGTGTGAAAACTCAGTGAGTAAACCCTCTAGCTCCTGAAGTCCTAAAATAGATTGATCCACTTTTTATGTTTAACATGGAAATAATTTTACTCTCTGCTGGCGGTGATCGTGAAAACCGGGTTTTATGTCGTTGATAATCAGACACATCCAATTCTGACAAATGAGCAAAACACCAACAGCAAAGTGAAAAAAATCAACCCCACTCTAAATCAAAGACAATCAGAACGAGAGCGTGGGGTTAATGTTTAGGTACTGGACATGTATACCGAAAAGGGGGGACCCTTAAAGAACTGTGATATTGTAAAAAGTATCTGGTATTTCTAAAGGAGGCGGCTTCATCTCTGAAATATCCTAACCAAGCGAGTACATAGTACTATTAGTATTTTTGTAATTTAACCATTGTACTTCTTTTTGATAATAAAATGAATAAAATGAATAATATATTAATATGCTTGTTTCGTTACACACCTATTGTACGTGTTTATTATCTAGATATAAATATACTTGTTCCTAAATCTTCCGTCCGTTTCATCCTGCAACACCTTCTGGTTAAAAATGAGACCGTCCAAATTGTTCAAGATGAAATACAAAATGTAAATACTAATCATCAAGTGTCGCTTATCCACCGAATTCTGATTTCTTTTGAGTGTCATCACCCGAGCTAAATCATGGATCATTCCATTTTTATTACAAAGAAAGAAGAAAAGGGACATGCTACACAGAAAAATATAAGAAAGAAAGAGAGTAAAATCCGAAATATCTGGTGACGTTTATTAAATGTTAAATGTTTTAGCGAGCCAGCGTCAAGCGAATTTCCGGCCCATCTTAGATATTTTCCAAGTCGTGTTTTTGTCAATTTTTTTGGCGACAAATTAATATAGATATTTTAAACGCCTCCCCCCAATTTTGATCGGCAAATCAATATAAATACAGCCCCCTTTTAAAAAAGAGTGAGAGAGTGTGACGAAATTGAAGGGAAGACCTATGAACAAGCGGATTCCCAGGCCCCACAAACAAAGCGCGTCAGGAGTGTGGCGAATGGCTACGGATATTCGAACTCGTGACCTCCTCGTAGCTGAAATGCTGTTGGCAGAGACCCGGATGAGGTATATCAGAATTTGCATAAAGGTGGCCGAACGAGCAGAAATAAGACCGAGAGTCGCTGACACAGGGAGTGAGGAAGAAAGCAAGTGTTTGGATGGGAAGTGAAATCTGACGATTGCTATTTGGGGTGTCAGGAAGTGAGAGTAACGTGCTCAGTTGGTAGAGACTGTGCTGACGGCGAAAGGAATTACATTTCGTTTGCTAGAGAGACTTGCAAAAGATTAATATTATCTTAAATTTTTAGACCATCCAAAAGAGAGAGTGTTAAATCACGATTATTATACTTTTTACATATTCAACTATTTTGTTCTTACGTAAACAAACAAATCAAACTTTGTAATAATTGAATTATCATACTGTGGTATATCCACAGGTTCTGCTACTACACTATTATTACCTCAGATTATTAATGGTCATTCTATTAAAAAAGTAATAAATGAATGAATGAATAAAACAGAAAGAAAGAGTGAAAGAAGGAAAAGAATGAAAAGAAGAAAAAGAGAAAGTGATTAATAAAGAAAAAAGAAAAAGAAAAAGAAAGAAAGAAAGTAAAGCGTGAAGAAGAAAGAATGAAAGCGAAAGTTGAAGGAAAGAGAAAAGAAGTGAAGAATGACGAAATGGAGAAAATAAGAAAGCAGAGATTGAAATAATCAAACCGATAAGTACGTGTAAGAATGCGAAGGGTCATAGACACGAAAGAGTTTAAGAAAGAAAGAAAGAAAGAAAGAAAGCGAAGAGTGAATGGAAAGAGAAAGAAGCGAAGAAAAAAGAAAACGGAGAGTGAAAGAAAGAAAGTAAGAAAGAAAGAAATTTATTGGAAGAAATAAAGGGTGCAAAGATTGAAAATGAAAGAAAGGACGAAAGATAGAATGAAAGAAGGAAAGAAAAAGAAAGAAAGAAAAAAGAAAGCAAGCAAAAGAGGAGTGCAAAGATTGAAAAAAAGAAAAAAAAGGAAAGAATCATAGAAATAAAGAAGGAAAGAAGGAAAGAAAAAAGAATGCGAAAAACGAGGAAAAAATGAAAGAAAAGCATAAAAATGAAAGAAAAAATAGAGTAGAGAAAGAAACGAAATGAACAGTGAAGAAAGAAAGAAAAAAGAAAGAAAGAAAGAAGGAAAGAAAAAAGCAAGAAAGAAGGAAAAAAGAAAGAAAGAAAGAAAGTAGGAAAGAAAGAAAGAAACTGAGTCATAGAACTTGAACTACGTCTCTAACACTTACATGAAGAGGAATGGATTTTTTTTATGAATAGAAATCGTCAACGAATTAACTCAATGTTATTTACGTTGAAAGAGAAAGAAAAGAAGAGAACAGTGAAAGAAAGAAAAAAAGAAAGAAAGAAAGAAAGAAAGAAAGAAAGGAAGAACCAAGGTACAAAAGAAAGAACAAAAGAAAGAGAGGATTACCGAAAGAAAGAAAGAAATACAGAACGGAGGAAAAAACAAAAGATGAAAAGAATGAATGAACGAATGAAATAATGATTGAACCAAAGAAAGAAGAAAAGAAAGAAAGAGAATAGATTGATGAACGGAAGAAAGAACAAAAGAAAGAAAGAAAGAAGAAGAATGAATGAAAAAAAAACGTAAGAAAGAAAAAAGAAAGAACGAAAGAATGGAACAAAGAACGAAAGAAAGAAAGAACGAATGAAAGAAGAAAGAAAGAAAGAAAGAAAGTAAAAAAAGACGAAAAAAAGAGAATGTAGACTGTAATCTATGTATTGTTAAGAAAATTGTACGATAAAAAAATTGTTCTTAGCTTTAATAAGTAAGTAAAGTCGTCGAGGTTGCCTAGAGTCGGTATCAGCCAGACAGCAAGGGATTCTATCCTCTTGTTCACTTGCACTAACTTAAGGATATTGCTTTGGGGTCTGAGGTGGAGCGCCACCTACCATGAGCTCCTTACTTTACCGCACAGATCACCTGTACTACTCATCCGCTGAGTTGGTGGCTGCCGGTATCGAACTAAGAAACTTGTGGTTCCTAGTCGGACACTCTACTGAGCTAAACCAGTCATTTAGCTTTTCAAAAATTAAACTTATCAATTAGAGAGAAATTAGTTAAAATAACTAGTTAAAAAAGGTGATCATTAAAATTAAACTTATCAATTAGAGAGAAATTAGTTAAAATAACTAGTTAAAAAAGGTGATCACTAAAATTAAACCTATCAATTAGAGAGAAATTAATTAAAATAACTAGTTAAAAAAGGTGATCACTAAAATTAAACCTATCAATTAGAGAGAAATTAGTTAAAATAACTAGTTAAAAATGATCATTAAAATTAAACTATCAATTAGAGAGAAATTAGTTAAAATAACTAGTTAAAAAAGGTGATCACTAAAATTAAACCTATCAATTAGAGAGAAATTAATTAAAATAACTAGTTAAAAAAGGTGATCACTAAAATTAAACCTATCAATTAGAGAGAATTAGTTAAATAACTAGTTAAAAAGGTGATTATTAAAATTAAACTTATCAATTAGAGAGAAATTAGTTAAAATAACTAGTTAAAAAAGGTGATTATTAAAATTAAACTTATCAATTAGAGAGAAATTAGTTAAAATAACTAGTTAAAAAAGGTGATCATTAAAATTAAACTTATAAATTAGAGAGAAATTAGTTAAAATAACTAGTTAAAAAAGGTGATCATTAAAATTAAACTTATCAATTAGAGAGAAATTAGTTAAAATAACTAGTTAAAAAAAGTGATCATTAAAATTAAACTTATCAATTAGAGAGAAATTAGTTAAAATAACTAGTTAAAAAGGGTGATCATTAAAATTAAACTTATCAATTAGAGAGAAATTAGTTAAAATAACTAGTTAAAAAAGGTGATCATTAAAATTAAACTTATCAATTAGAGAGAAATTAGTTAAAATAACTAGTTAAAAAAGGTGATCATTAAAATTAAACTTATCAATTAGGGAGAAATTAGTTAAAATAACTAGTTAAAAAAGGTGATCATTAAAATTAATATTCTTTGATGGTTTATCATATCTTATTATAATGGAGATTGTGTGTTTTTCTGTCTGTAACCGAAATTATATTACTACTCAAGTCATAATTCCCTTAATTATTTACGTCAAATCCTCCATGATTTCATTCTTTTAAACCATCTGTTATTAATAAAAATTGTTTTACATTATTAATACTGTTGACCATATCTACGTACTAATAACATGCAATTGTACTTATATATACAACAAAATAGCGGTTTACAGTTTGAACGAGAGGGCTAATTTGCATATTGATATTTAACATTTTATTTTAATAAATATGTGCTTGGTATTATTGATTTCTAATTGTTTGGTTTTATCTCAATAAACAAAAATCTCGTGGATAAATCTTAAAATAAATTTATTTACAAGAAGAAATAACTGTAATATTATCCTTTACTTCCTATTTTAACTAAATAGTTAAATTAGGAAAATTTACCAATGAAAAAGGGGAGTAATGGAAAATGATGGAATAGTTAGTTTCAAAGTTGTTCTATTTTTCGATTATACCCCCTCTGTTGCAGATCTTTTTATCTGCATTCTTAGTCAGTTTCATTAGCCTTTCTAATTTAATATGATATTTTATTATATCAAAACTTAAATACTTGCACCCGGAGGGTGCATATATTTGCTAGTCATTATAAAATGTTAGTGACGTAAAGGTCTAAATGATTTAAAATAGATTCTTTATATCTAATCATAAATACAAGTTCATCAGAGATTTAAGTTTCTGAATTGCTGCAACTACCAGGCATGCTAGAGGGAGGCTGACATGGCGTTACACCTTGCCCAAGGGTGACCTTAAAGTGTACGAGGCAGAGGTGCTAAGCACCCCGAGCAATTGAACCTACCAACTTACGCCCCGATACATACAAAGAGCGAGGGAGGGACGTGGGGAAGAATGAATATAGGTATATTCATATATTAGATAATTGGCTTTGAGATAAGTCTATCGTTGAAGATTGATATTCTGAAGTCACGCTGTAAGACCTCTTCCATGTTTTCTCGGGGAAAATACACACATACATACATACATATACATACATACACATATATAAACATATCCATATACATAAGAAATGCACACAGATACGCACACTCTATTATATATGACACAATTGTACACGTAAATATGTATACTAGAAGTGGCTACCCGGCGTCGCCTGGGTAGAGGGGGGAGTTTTAAAAAGTTAGTCTCGTAGATCCATTATTACTTATCGCGAGTGAGATCTTGGCTGGTTGCCCCATAAAAAATCACAATATAACAATATAGTAAGAAATTTCTATTTAATGATTTACAATTAAAAAAAAACGATATAAATGAGGCAATTAATTCAATCAGTTAATTTTATATTTAAAAATGAAAAAAAAAACATACAAAAAAAGATGAACAAAATAACATGCAAATGACTTTCCCTTCTTTTACTTTTCAAATTTAAATTTTTAAATCTCTTCCCAAATATAAATCAAATCTTCATTATTCTTCCTAAAAAACCAAGCCCTGGTGATATCTAATGTGTATATATATTTACTTTGTAGTTAATTATTTTATTATCGAAGTTTCCTCCGGACATACAGATACACACAACTGCCCTTTATATATGTATAGATGCCACACACACACACATATATATATATATATACATATAGGGCACCTCGTGTGGTGTAATAGTTAACAAGCTAGATTCGCAGATCATTGTTAGTGAGTTCGATTCTGCTGGGCACCCCATAATTTGGCCTTGTGGCACATATAAGCTAAGCTTAGTAAATAATATATATACACATAAATATGGGATGTACGCGTGTATATGCGAAAATCTACATATACATAATATATGAGAGGTACACTCCCATATACACACACATATAATACCTATTTATATATACGCACATACACGACACACACATGTATTCATATATACACGTACTTATGCAAACCATAAAACATGCACTCACATATATATATGTAGCATATATTTACACATATATATGACACAGACGTAGGCACACACACACACACACACACACACAAATATATATATATATATATATATATATATATATACTATAGTGTGAGATGGTCACTGTTTCAGCTTTTGCTGGAATGGTGTACCAAAGGCCGTATTATTGGTAGAGTGCTCAATATAAGATAGAGCTGTTACATAATATAATAAGATAAATATATAAAGGTTTTACATATCTATTTATTAGGTGACAAAGTAACAATCACAACCATATTGGTTTCATGCGATGCAATCATCAGGTGAAGATGTTTCAAATGACATTTGAAACATCTTCACCTGATGATTGCATCGCATGAAACCAATATGGTTGTGATTGTTCCTTTATCACCTAATAAATAGATATGTAAAACCTTTATATATTTATTTATTATATATATATATATTATATATATATATATATATATATATATATATATATATTAACGATGTGGTTTGTTCACAAATAAGGAGTGCTCAATATCGGTAATAGTCATATGTAGATCTATAAGTCAACGGCGTTTGGTGACTGTCAATTTCTCGCCTATGCAATCATCTGACCAAGATTATATATATATATATATATATATATATATATATATATATATATATATATATAAAGGAAAAGTTGACTTACCGGTGAATTTGGTCACGATGGTTAGTAAGTGTAGAATTCAGAGGGGTAAGTCAGCGATATAACAAATACAAAGTGCTCAATACTAAGTAGAGCAAATTTATTATACAATGGGTACAAGAGATAACCTACTCAAGTTTCACCATAAAGATCTTCAGGGTTAAATCCACTGAATTAATCGGTGTCTCGATTAATTCAGTGGATTTAACCCTGAAGATCCTTATGGTGAAACTCGAGTATGTTATCTCTTGTACCCATTTTATTATATATATATATATATATATATATATATATTGTTGACATTCGAAATTATTAATATGCATGCGCTTTGTTTGTTTTAGGTTTTGTCTACTTTACAGCAAACTAGTGTCAGTTGGGAATTGTTTGTGAAGAAAAGCAGCACCATGATACAATTCAATCCTCCGGTGTCCTGTATTGTTTGGCATTTACAAAGGAAACTCCAATACGAAAGATTTCAGAATGTTTGGGTTTCAATCTGAGGACAGTGCAGAGGATTTAAGAAAATAGTTGGATGTGTCCAATGGTGATTACGCAGATACGGCAACTCGGAAGTCTAACTCTGATCATTCGGATAAGAAAAGAACTCCCGAATTTCTTGGCGAGATCCAGGTCATGATTACCAACGATCCTAGCCAATCAATCATGTCCATAGTCAGGGACAGAGTAACGGGACTCTGCAGCATGCCACACAAGCAAAAGAACCTAGTGTTAGCTGTGAGAACATTTCTGCGGCCATATCACCCCCTAACATATGGCGACCGAACTCCCCAGATTGTGATCTCCTATATTATCATGTCTGGGGCGTGGTTGAGCGAGTGACCAACAAAACTCCGTGGATAACCAAAGATGAACTGGA
>CM042142.1:53035769-53065769 GCA_023376005.1 Doryteuthis pealeii
TATATATATATATATATACACACACACAGAAATTAACTATGCTGGTTCTACTAAAAGGATCTTCAAGATAATTCTGACAAATAGACTGAAGATCCTTTTGGTGAAACCTGAGTAATTGATTTCCGTCAGGGATTCAGTTCCCTAAACCAGCTCTACAAATATGTATCAAGCACTTTCCAATATTTCAACTTTTTTTTCTTTTCTTTTTTTCTCTGATAGTCAAAATTGTGACACATGGTTTTGTTCTATTAATATTAGTTAAAAAGTCCTTGCGTCAATCAGGAAATTTCTTGTTAAATTTCGTTTAGTTTCATAGAAAATCCAACAATTAAACTACCATTGCTTGATTTGATTTTTTTTTTGTCAGCGAGAGAATACCAAAAATTGCTATGTTGCATGAATATTTATTAGAGTAACTGGTACTGCCACTCTGGTCCAGAATGGACCTGGGAGTAATGGTGATGAATGGCTAGTCCACATTCCCCACAGCTCCAGAACTAGAATTTTACCAGATAGAGTTTAATGTCATATCCAGGATACTAAGACCCTCAGCCACTGCCTTTTGATATTAGTTAAAAAAAAAAGTCCTTGCGTCAATCAGGAAATTTCTTGTTAAATTTCGTTTAATTTCATAGAAAATCCAACAATAATGCTCAAATTAATCTACCAGGATCTATTGCTTGATTTGATTTTTTTTTGTCAGCGAGAGAATATCAAAAAATTGCTATGTTGCATGAATAGTTATTAGGGTATTTGCCTCTCACTCCACTTATGAGGGCGAGACACAAGGACATTTTTATGTGGGCCCACCACAAGCCGAAGCTCATAGGTGGTAGACACAAAAAATGCGTCGATCCCGTCGGCATTCCCTCTAGAGGGGGGCGCCTCAGGCGCTGGGCAATAAACCCAGCCCTGCCCCTTTAAATCGAGGGGGCAGGTGTTGCCTGGGGGATAGCCCCCTGGGATCGACGCTGTTTATTTAAATTGACAGACACAGGCCCCGAAAGGCCCGTGTTCAAGTAAATGAAAATGTTAATATACTTACACATGAAATCCTTATAAGTAAAAGTAAAGTTGGTGGAGTGGCCTATTGTCGGTATCAGCCGAACAGCGAGGGAGTCTATCCCTTTTTGCTAGCACTAGACCAGGAAGATTGTTTTTGCTGAGGTGGGGCGCCACACCTACCGTCAGCTCCCCACTTTACCACGCACAGATCAGATTACTCAATCTGTGCTACATATGCGCTGAGTTGGCGGAGCCCGGTATTGAACCAGGAACCTTGCGATTCCTTGGCGGATGTTCTATTGACTGAGCTAAACCGGCCCATTATAATTAATTTGCTAATAATATCCAACACTGTGGTTAAGTTGATTGGTTGGTCTAGGGTTATGCAAATCTTTTGAAGTTGTTTGGTTTGTTTTACGGTATATCAACCCTTTTCGGGTCATTTAATGCCGAATCAAGTCATTTTGATATCAAGTTGCTTACAATACCTTGCTTAAATGGTCACCCATCTAAGTATTGAACAGGGTCATCGCTTCTTAACTTTGGTGATCTAGTAGGAACCGTTGCTTTCAACGTGACTTGACCGCAAACCCTTCTTATCATGGAATATGAAATGAGAACATTCTACCCCTGTGGAGTGATTGAATGATTAATTGATTTTTAACGGCATGTCAAACCCTCTAGGGTTATGTAAATCCTTTGAAGTTGGTTGGTTTGTTTTACGGCATATCAACACTGTTCGGGTCATTTAAAGCCGAACCAAGCTATTTTGATATCCGATTGCTTACTGCTGTTACTTAAATAGTAACCCATCTAAGTATTGAACAAGTCTCATCACTGCATAACCGGTGCTTTCAATTTCACTTGACCGTGAGCCAATATGGTTAAGAAATATTTTTATAGGACATTGTAGATTTTTGTAGATATTTGACAGGTTATGTGTTATTCGGAGAATATTTCTCTTTTCTGTGTGATTTCATGTCAGCAAAATCCATTGACATATCATGCGATGTTTCCGCCTCAACTTTTGACCTTTGCTTTCTTGTCATCTTTGTATATTTTTTGCATCTTTTTTTTTATTTCCTCTTTTATTTTTATTATTTGTATTTCTTTTTTTTTTTTTCGTTTTTTTGTTTGTTTTGCTTCGTGATAACATTTTTTTTTATCTGATATCCAACCTGCATTAATTTCTATGCCCCGTTTCCCATCACCCGTGGTTCGCGTCTCACATTATTTTTTTTTTGTTTGTTTGATTGTTGATATTTTTTTTAAACTCGGGAATTATTCACCTTTTTATCCATCGGGTGTTGTAATAATCCCATCACTTTTTGTTTTCAGTAATGAATTATCTTATTTTTTTTCTTTTCCTTTTTTATATATATATTTACCAACCCCTCCGCACGAGCAGGATGCGACACAAGGTCAATTTCTTAAACGGAGTTCAGCAGGTTTGAATTCAGAGTTTTCCTTCTCCTAGACCGGTTGCCTAACCAAGGTTAAAGAGCCTAGTCTGCCCTACTATTTACCTATAGCTGGAGGGGGAGTAGGATTCACATCTTTCCCAAGGATATTAGCGTCAAGTGAAATGCAATTACCACGTCCAGGATTTGAACTCGTGCCGACGAGTCCATTTCCCATGACTTTATCCATTACACCACGCGCTTCCTACAATCCCTTTTTTTATATAAGTGTGTGCAGTTTAGCCGAGTCGGTAGAGCATCCGCCTAAGGGCCGCAAGGTTCCGGGTTCGATACCGGCCCTACAGATGCTAAAACACTCGTTGGTCTAGCGCTAGTGAAAAGGGAATAGACTCCCTCGCTGATTGGCTGATACCAACTTTAGGCTACCCCGACGACTTACTTATAAGTGTGTGAGGTCCAAAAGAGAACACTCTAAAGATGACTAAAAGACCATTGTCCTAGATAGGCTACTTTATCATTTTTATTCCTTTTATTAATTTTACTTTCTTTTCTTTTGGATTTTACGGCATGTCAACTCTTGTTGGATTATTCTATGCCGAATAGATTTTGTTCTATTTATTCTTGATAGGTATTGAAAATCCTGTTTTTGAAACTCAATTTTTAAGCACATTTTTGTTAACTCATTTTCTTCTGTTTAACCCATAGACGAGACCCTAAGAGGTATTCCCAATTCTGGTCAGCGTGGACCTGGGAGTAATGTCGAGGAAGGGTACATCTCACTCCCCAAAGCTCTAGAATTGGAACTCCACTATTAGATGCAGTTTAACGTCATATGCAGGACACTAAGACCCTAAGCCACCGTCTTGTAACATATTTATAATAACAATGGGTTGTAGATCTGATATAAGGACAATCGGGTCGGAACAATCATATAGGGGCTAGGACTTGACGTGGTACATCTTTATCCCCATTACTCCCAGGTCCACACTTACCTGGAGTACTAGTACCTGTTAAATTCCCATATATGGGTTAAATAGAAAAAATGAGTACAAAAAATGTGTTTAAAAATTGAGTTAAGAAAAATCAAAACCTATCAAGAATGAATAGAACAAAATGTCTTCGGCATGTAATAACCCAACAAGAGTTGACATGCTGTAAAATCCAACCAACCAACCTGCCGGAGAGTGGCCTTGTGCTAAACTAAGCTAAGCTAAGTAATTGTATATTGAAAGCCTTGACCCTTGCTGACGTGAAAATGCGATCCTCTCCAATCCCTGCAAGGGGTTCTGTTTTGTGGTGCACGTCCTATCCTGACTTCTTACTTAAATTGCAAACCCACCACTTTGGCCCTTTCTTAGGCTAGACGGGTCGTTCACGTCAAACCCTAGCATCTATATGATTGTTCCAACCCTATTGCCCTTATGGAAGACTCCCAGCACTTTGTATCCTATATGTGCTACAAAGCGGTAGCTGAGGATCTTAGTGTCCTGGGTCTAATGTAAAACTCTATCTGATGGTGAAGTTCCAATTTTGCAGCTCTGGGTTTGTAAAGTACCCCTTGTTGAAGTCAGTCATTCAGTATACTGTTTGTTTGTACAAGAGCAACTGGCTAAACACAACTGAACCAGTTCCTAAGATAGCTGGTACTTATGGGACTCAAGAATAGTCCATTAATGTATTTAGATGATTCCATTCCTTGAGTCCTGATTGGCTGCTTGGTTTCTATGGTGTTATGAGGCTTCATAAATACTCTGGCATTCTGCAGTAGGATTGCAACAAGGTTTTGAGTTACACTTACTTGTTGCATTGTCTTACCAATTCGACGGTAATTGTAACTTGGTATGATTATTTTACACCCCTTTATCACAATTACTAAACTATTATTACACTCCTTACTCAAATTGCAAACAAACCATCATTTTTTATTTTACTTCATTTAGACACTAATCAAACTTTATTTTCTTTCGGGCTGTCGGTCTTCCTTGCATTGAGTTGTTTTTATCATTTTTTCTTTTCTTTTTTGTTTTAGTTTTTGTTTTTGTCCTATCGTCTATTGAAGTCAGTCAGTCAGTCAGTCAACAATTGGTTTGAAAAATGTGACTGGCCAAGCACAACTGAACCAGTGTCAAGACAACTGGTACTTATGGGAATTCAGAACAGTCCACTCATGCATTTGGGTGATTCCATTCCCTGAGTCCTGATTGGCTGCTTAGTTTGTATGATCCTTTGAGGCGCCATAAATCCAGCCACTTTGCAGTGGTCTTTACAGCATAGCAGAATCGTATTGGGTTACGACTGCTTGCTGTCTTGTCTTGCCAATTCGACGGTAATTGGACTTAGTGTTATTATTCTACATCGTCAAACCTTCCATCAATCCTTTCTCCTTTCGTCTTCTTTCTATTCCTAACAGATATCATCCTATCTTTCTTTCCTCTCTTTCTTTCCTTCATTTTTCTTTGCTTTCTTCTTATAGTCAACTCTCCCACGTTGCCTTACCTTTTGTTCTCTCTCTCTCTCTCTCTCCTCTCTCCTCTCTCTCTCTCTCTCTCTCTCTCTATTTCTCAAAAACAAAAGCCCATCTTTTCTTTTTCTTTTTCTTTTCTTTCTCTCTCCCTTTTTGATCTGACCCTGGCTTAGTTTCTATTCTCTAACACATGCAATACACCATCAATGAAAAAGGATTTTAATTCCGTCTTCGGACCTTAAAATAAAATTTAAAAAAACAAAAACCCATCAAAAACATGTTTTCATGGCTAACTTATATTGATATAATTCTTTGTGACGCATGCATGTTAATTAAGTGTTCGTGACTTGGATCTGATGGCATTCTGCAACCCCCACCACACCTTTGGATCTTTCAATTCTACCCCCAGGAGTGAGGGCGGTACCGTCTGCTTTAAGTTATCGCTATTACTGAAAAGCATAAGAATTTACATAGAAGAATTGAAAAATTCGTGATACTCGACTTTTGACCAAAAAAAAAAAAAAAAAGACTAGTTGAAGTACCCACCTATACTCAAAACTGGGGCACGGCGAGATAAATGTCAAAAATCTATTTTACTCATCTAATTGTAATAAGTAAGTAAAGTCGTCGGGGTGGCCTAAAGTTGGTATTAGCCAATCAGCGAGGGAGTCTATCCCCTTTTCAATAGCGCTAGACCAAGGAGATTATTTTTTGCGTCTGATGTGGAGCGCCAGATCCCTGTGCTACTCATACGCTGAGTTGGCGAGGGCCGGCAATCGAACTAGGAACCTTGTGGTTTCTAGCCGAACGATCTACCGACTGAGCTAACCCGGCACTAAACAATGACTTATAATCTTATAATATTACAATCTGCTCTTTGAATTTAAAAGGTCTGAAACTCTACCCCTAACCAGCTTATTCACTAAACCTCTCTCTCTAACTGATTAAACCCTTTGCAAAGAATCTCAACAAGACAAGGTCTTCAACAAGTGGCAACATTTTTTTTCACAACTTTGTCGGCATTAAATGACCCACTGAGGTTGATATGCCGTATAACAAACCAAACCAAACAAACCAAACCTTTATCATCATTAGCGCTATAAACCCATTAAATGTACTAGTATCCATATATTTGTTTTTAATAATGTTGTATTAATTATTAATTCAGAATCATATCAGTGTTGTTGCTAATGTTTATTACGGTTCACCTTAAATTCAAAGCAACAACAAAAAAAAGCGTTATCTACAAACTTTTGTCTAACCTGACAGAGAGATCTTATGTCATTTACAGCACCTGTTGATAGGAAGCAGGCTTAGCGTGACGGTTATCGTCTTAGGAAACGTAATTGGTACCTCGAGTTCAAATCTTGACAGTACTATTTGTGTTTCACTTCGAGCTAATGTCATTAGGAAATACATGAATATATCCCTTTTCTCCACATCTATTGGTAAATAGTAGGGCAGACTGGGTAATTTAGCCTTGGTAAGGCAACCAGTCTAAGAGAAAGAAAACTCTCTGAATTTAAAAAAAAAATTAAAATTGATCTTGTGTTGTATCATACCCACAACGGAGGGGTTGGGTAAATAATACTATCCCTGTTGTAACTAAGATGTTACTCATCTAAGTACTGTGCTGGATGATCGTGGTTTAACTTCTGTGATATAACGGGAACCTGATGCTTTCCACATGGCTGTAGTCCTTTTACAATCTGGTATTGTTACTAAGGTTTAGAAGACACTTTTGTCATTTAAATGTCACGACGAAGGTTTAAAAAAAGTCGAAACGTTTTAACGCTGACTTTACCATCTACAATGAATTTGTTTTTCTTGGAATAATTTGTTTTTATTTCTATTTTCTGCATACTGATTTATTTTCATATTTTCCACTCATATTATAATATATATATATATATATATATATATATATATATATGAGGATATGTGCTTAATTGAAGTCATACCTAATTTTGAAAATTAATTAGTTAAGGATTAATGAATTAAGACGGGCATATATTTTCAAATGTAAGGCTAAACCAATCGAGAAAATGTCAATCTCGATTTGTTTAGCCTTACATTTGAACATATATGCCCGCCTAAATTCATTAATTATTAATTAATTAATTTTCAAAATTAGGTATGACTTCAATTAAGCACATATCCTCCAAAAAATTGTCGGCTAAAAAGGCTATATAAAAAATAAACACATTGTTTACTTACTTTCATATATATATATATATATATATATATATATATATATATATATATATATATATATATATATGCGTGTGTGTATGTGTGTATTACTCCTGGCAAAAAATGTGCACACTTGGAGGATGTTCACCTTGGATACTTTTTTCTAATTTCTACGTACCATCGGATTTATTTTTATATTTTACACACACACACACACACACACACACACATATATATATATATATATATATATATATATATATATATATAATATATATAATATATATATTACTCGGGCAAAAAAATTTCAAACTTAAAGGATGTTCACCTTGGATATTTTTATATTTAGCAGTAAGTAAACTATTAAGGCAACATATTTTATTTGATAGCTGAACATTATGGATTCATAAAATATACCTTAAACAAACTGGACTGACCTTGTGACACGTCCTTCCTGTGGTGAACAGGTTGGGTAAATATCTGCCTTAAACAAACTAGATAAAATTATTCAATTTAATGCCATCATTTTTTTTTCCTAAGCCATGAAGAGGAAACAAATATGGATTGTTATTTTAATTTGCATTCCTAAAACAAATACAAGCAGAAGCCTAGATATGTAAATCGGGCTAAAACAATTGTGGCTGACCTTAACAATCGGTTTTTGCCAGGGGTAGCATATCTCCGTTTATAGCCAAATCAATATTAAGATAAATCGAATATTACAATGGTGAGTCAAAAAGTGATGCCATTTTATTTGGGACAGGTATGGGCCGGGTTAGCTGAGTAAGTAGAGCGTTCGGCTAGAAACCACAAGGTTCCTAGTTCGATACCGGTCCTCGCCAACTCAGCGTATCAGTAGCACATGGATCTGTGCGGTAAAGTAAGGAGCTGATGGTAGGTGTAGCGCTCCACCTCAGATGCTAAAACAATCTCCTTGGTCTAGCGCTATTGAAAAGGGGATAGACTCCCTCGCTGACTGGCTGATACCGACTTTAGGCCGCCCCGTCGACTTTACTTTTTTACTTATGTATCATACATCAAAATGAATCTGGTGCTCTGTGGATCACACCCCTACTTCTCCACGTAGGTGAGTCAAAATGTAATGCCATTTCGTTTAGGACAGGTATAAATATGCTCTGTGGATCACATCCTACTCCTCCACATAGTCACTATTTCTCTCAATAGCAATGTTCCACCTTCGAATGAGAGCATGTATCCCTGCCCCGCAAATTTCTGTTGACTGTTCTTTGAGCCACTTCTTCAATACAGATTTCCCTTCCCCGTCACTGGAATAATGTTTGTCTCACAGACACTCTTTTATGGAACCGAAGAGAATAGTTTGAAGGCACTAAATCTGGTGAGTATGGAGGATGTGATAAAGTTGTCCACCCGAATGATGCGATTTTCTCCCTTGTCCTTATACTTATGTGTGGTCGAGCATTCTCAAGCAGAGGAAGGACATTGTCAATTGGCAAGTTGGGTCTTACTTGGCAGATTCTTACTCTGGGCTTCAAATTAAAAAAAAAGAAAAAATTCACATGGAATAAAGAAAATGGCATACCTTTCGTATATCAAATTTCAGAACAATGCAACGACTTGAGTTCAAATCCTGGACGAGGCTGTTTGCATTTCCCATAGCCCTGATAACCCTAAAACAAAATAGCTGAGATGAGAATACGTCAAATATATATATATATTTTGAGTTGTAAGGGTTTCGGGTTCAAATCCTGGACGAGGCTGTTTGCATTTCACATAGCCCTGATAACCCTAAAACAAAATAGCTGAGATGAGAATACGTCAAATATATATAAATATTTTGAGTTGTAAGGGTTTTGGGTATCTTTTGCATATTTGTCTTATAAGAATTAAAAAATAAAATTACTGTTTCTTTTTTTTCAAGCATGAATGGATGGTGAATGTAAATGTTTAAATTGACTAATATTTCAGAAATATTGTTCATTGTACCAAATTGCGCTCGAATTAGTAATGTAGGTGATACTGAACTGTGAGGATATCTATGCCAATTGTTGTTGTGTTGTATACCCTTCTTTTCTTACTTACTTCTATTCTTCTTCTAGCGTCTCTTCTAGCGTCTGGACTTCGTCTTGGTCGGTCGCACTTAATTCATTTCTTCTTCTAGATCAGTCTTGTTACCAAGACATTCACCAACCACAAAACCATGTTATTTTCGTAAGCTTTTATTTACTTAACTAAACATTTCATGTAACTAAACATAGCGTGCGTATGCAGGTGAGTTCCAGTTAAGGTAGTACATCTTCTCTGCCTGACGTCCAACTGAAACTGAGGACCCAACCAGGTCCCACGTGACTTCACGTATTTCGCGGGCTTTCTGTAATATTCCATGGAAAGTCCCGCCCGTGATATGAAAAGGGCCATCCCTTTAGAAATACAGGGGATTGACAATAATCTTATGCAACCGCATAGATTATGTAACAGTTGCCAATTAAGGTAATAAAATTGCTTGAAGTAATTTTTTAAAGTTAATGGATATTTTTGGGGAGATGGTTTGTATGTTGAAAATTATTTAGAAAATTTGAGTTCAGTATCATCAACACTATTAATTTGGGCACAATTGGTAAGTCCACAATATTTCTTACATATTAGTCTATTTGAATTTCTACATTGACCATCCATTCATGCTTAAAAAAAAAAACACGAAAAAACACCAGTCCCGCTACAGCAGCTGTCAGTGACCGAGGGGATAAGATATCAGGCTGACAAACAGTCAGTCTGAGTTCGACCCTAGCCCAGGACAGTTGTTGTGTCTAGCCACATTGAAGAGGCGTGAAACGCCGAATCCCGTGTCTCTGGATGACTTATTAATAGATGCTCCCATAAATTTGGTATGAGCTTTCTAATTGGTGACTTAAATTAACTTTCATATACTAAGCATATAAGCAATGATCGTTTTCCCGCAAACTGGATCTCTCTGTGATCGTAAAAATATATAAACAAATCTATGTATTTAATAGTTTAAAAACACCAGTCCCGCTACGGCAGCTGTCAGTGGCCGAAGGGATAAGATATCAAGCTGGCAAACAGTGAGTCTGAGTTCGACCCTAGCCAAGGATAGTTGTTGTGTCTAGCCACACTGAAGAGGCATGAAACACCAAAACACGTGTGTGTGGATGACTTATTAATATATATATATATATATATATATATATATATATATATATATATTCGTTTTCCCTAATAGTACGGCCCTTATCATCTTGCAGCCGCTGGTCAAAATTGAGACCGTCCAATTGTCCAAGATGAAGTGCACAAATGTAAATTCTGATTATCTGGTATTGCTTATCCACCGAATACTATTTTCTTATGAGTGCCGTCACCTTAGCTAAATAATGGACCACTCCGTTTTTATTATAAAGAAAGAAGGGGAAGAAAAAAGACATGTTACACAAAAAATATAATAAGAAAGAAAAAGAACGTAGGGGAAGATACAGAGGGGGTAAAGGCGCGGAAGCGATAAGGCTAATCTGTTTCAATCGGACATAATGAAAAGATGAAAAGATGGAAGAAAAAAAAAAAAAAAGGGTAAGAGAGACTTAAATCAAGATTATTATACTTTTTACATATTGAACTATTTCACAATAGCTCGTAAATAAACATATCAAACGTTATAATAATCAAATTATCATACTGTGGAATATCCTGCTAATACCTAATTGTACGACAATTATCATCTTCCAAACCCTCTGGTTAAAAATGAGATCGTCCAAGATAAAATGTAAAAATCTAAATTCTGCTTATCTGGTGTTGCTTATCCACCGAATTTTTATTTCGTATGAGTGCCGTCACAACAGCTAAATAATGGAACCATTCCGTTTTTATTATAAAGAAATAAAGGGGAGAAAAAGGACATGCTACACAGAAAAATATATTGAAAAGGAAAGAAATAAAGGTAGAGGAAACATAGAGAGAGGAGTTAAGCGCGCGGAAGTGATAACGCTAATCTGTTTCAATTGAAGATAATGAATGGAGGAAACGAAAAAAAGAAAGAAAAAAGAGTGTGTGTGTGTGTGTGTGTGTGTGTGTAAGAGAGAGAGAGAGAGAGAGAGAGAGAGAGAGAGAGAGAGAGAGAGAGAGAGAGAGAGGGAGTGTTAAATCAAGATTATTATACTTTTTACATATTGAACTATTTCGCAATATCTCTTAAGTAAGCATACATAGTAATAATTTAATTAT
Source organism: Doryteuthis pealeii (assembly GCA_023376005.1). NCBI lineage: Eukaryota > Metazoa > Mollusca > Cephalopoda > Myopsida > Loliginidae > Doryteuthis > Doryteuthis pealeii. The sequence continues at coordinate 53,047,065 of CM042142.1, forward strand.
TAAACTGCGGTATATCCACATGCCCTGATAGTACCTTTATACTGCTCCAAACAAGCATTATGGAATTAACCCTCTTAGGGAATGTTCATCTTGGTTTTATTATTTAGCAGTTAATGAATTAATTACAGATAAAATGCAAATCCTTTCTGAACAGGCTGACTTCCTTAAAATGTACCTTAAACGAACTAGATTAAATTATCTAGATAAACGGTATCGGTTTTTTTTTCGAAGCCATACAGAGGAAAGTATTACGGAATTATCCAGTTTTGAGGAAAATACTGACGGAAAATAATCTGGATATCCGTTTCAATAATCCTAACGTACAGGTAGTATAAGTGGATTAGAGAAAATTATCACATATCTTATTATAATGGAGATTGTGTGTTTTTCTGTCTGTAACCGAAACTATATTACTACTCAAGTCACAATTCCCTTAGTTATTTACGTCACATTCTCCATGATTCTATTTCTATTTAAACCTCAATTAATAATAAAACTGTTTGACATTATTAATACTGTTGGCCTTACCTAAATACTAATAACATGCAATTGTATTTATATATACAACAAAATACCAGTTTTCAGTGTAAACGTAAAGCTAATTTGCATATTGATATTAAAAAAACTGATTTTAATAAAAATGTGCTTGGTATTATTGATTTCTAATTGTTTGGTTTTATCTTAATGAATATGAGTAAAAATCTCTTCAATAAATCCTAAAAAATTTCATTAACAAGAAGAAATAATTGTAATTTTATTCTTTACTTCCTATTTTAACTAAATAGTTAAATTAGAAAAATTTAGCATTGAAAAACGAAAGTGATGAAAGAGTAAGTTTCAGTTGTTCTATTTTCCGATTATACCCCCTCCGTTTCAAATCTTTTTATCTGAATTCTTAATTAGTTTCATTAGCCTTTCTGATTTAATCTAATATTTTATTACATTTAAACTTAAATACTTGCACCCGGAGGGTGCATATATTTGCTAGTACAGATAAATACTGTTTGGCAATTACAGCTTAATTAGGAGGTTCCCGTGGTGCAAATGCTGCGTAATTTTGCCTTTCAAAACATAATGCAAACTATATATAATATATATATATATATATATATATATATATATATATATATATATATATGTTTAAAAACGAAATGTTTAAAATACTCCGACTGCTGTTTCACATAGGAGTGAATTCCCTGAAGATTCGCTACTGCGTGAAACTGCAGTCGGAGTATTTTAAAACACCCGTTTTTAAAACGTATATTTAGCTCTTTTTATTGAGCACTCTTAAATCGATTTTAATAAATCCAGAAGCAAATATATTTGTTTGCTTCGTGGATTGGCAATTAACTGTGATATATATATATAAAATTTAGCTCATATATATGTGTGTGTATATATATATAATTTATCTCATATATATATATCATATATATATATATATAATTCATCTCATATATGTGTGTGTATCTATATATATATATATATATGAGATAAATAAAAACCTGAAAAAAGTTGAACAAATGCATAATTTACGTGAAATTTAGCTGCTACAAATTCTAAAAAGTTATTGCGCATTATACACGAGAGAAATCTTTTTTACAGAATTTCTTCTTATACACGAGTCCGTACTATGCACATGTGCGTATTATAGACTAATATGGTACGCACACACACACACGTACACACACCACCCCGCCAACACACACACACACACACACATATATATATATATAATATATATACATAAATTTATATATATTCTTCAACTGCTACTCCAACGTTTTCACTTTAGTTAATACAAAAAAATGCTCAATATATTTCGTAAAATATAGAGCATTTATAGTTATAGAAGAAAGTTTTTCTCTCTACTACGGTTTCCTGGAGAAGGTGTCTTGAACACGGAAACCGTGAAATAGAGAAAATCTTTGTGTGTGTGTGTGTGTGTGTGTGTGTGTGTGTCTGAAAGGAGAGAGAGAGAGAGAGAGAAGAGAGAGAGAGAGAGAGAGAGAGAGGAGAGAGAGTATGGGGGTATGGAAATCAACTTACAATAATCTTGTGTCTTAGATATAAAGTTCAGGAAGCATGATGCCATTTTCAGAAAACCTTTGCTGATCATACCATTTAGATCTTTGATATGAACCTTGGAAAGTTCAGTATTTCGACAATCTAAAGAGCTCTAATTAAATCTGAATTCTGTCTTCATAGAACAAAACCCTACTTCAGCCTCTGACGTTCAACAGAGAAGGAACAGAGAAAATATTTTCTCTGATAAAGAAGATTCCTCAATAGAATAAACAATGTTCCCATTTATATAGGTGCACGTGAATCTTTTCAGCAACCTATCTTTCTTTTTTTTATTTAAAAACTGAAAATAATAGATTATTTAAAAGGTCCACGCGGATACAGAGTGCTAGTACCTGTTATAATCCAATTCATGAGTCAAGTAGATCTGTTTAGAAATTATTTGTATTAGATAAGAATACTTGAAACCATATAATTGAGCAAATTATTTGTATTAGATAGTAATACTTGAACCATATAACTGGGCAACTTACTTGTATGAAATAGGAATACTTGAAATCATATAATTGTGCAAATTATTTGTATTAGATAGTAATACTTGAAACCATATAACTGGGCAAATTATTTGTATTAGATAGGAATACTTGAAACCATATAATTGAGCAAATTATTCGTATTCGATAGGAATAATTGAAACCATATAACTGTACAAATTAATTGTATTAGATAGGAATACTTGTAACCATATGACTGCAAATTATTTTCCTTAGATGGAAATGATTGAAACCATACAATTGCAAATTATTTTTATCAGATGGGAATACTTGAAACCATATAACTTGCAAATTATTTTCATTAGATAGGAATAATTGAAACCATATGAAAGTGTGCAAACAAATGGTTATTATTTTAAAAAATTGTTAATGTTGCATCGGAATACTTGAAATTATTTAACTTCTTACTTTTTTTGTGTTGTTATATGGCATAACCATTAAAAGTCATATAAGCAAGAAAGATGATAGACACCAAGAGCAAAAATAGATGAAGAGGAAACAACATGATGTGATAGATAGATATATAGATAGATAGATAGGAGGGAAACAAGTTATAAGAATTAGCGGTGTGTTAACTCGTAGATAATGCCAGCAATTTTATAATGCACTAGGTTATTCAAAAGAAGTCAACCTAACACAGAATATTCGGTAGGGAAAAGACAAGTCAATTAATACAATATTAATTAAATATAACATGAGAGAGAGAGAGAGAGAGAGAGAGAGAGAGAGAGAGAGAGAGAGAGAGAGAGAGAGAGAGAGAGAAATAAAAAAGAGATTAAGATATTAACATAAGATGAGAAAGAGAAGAGGAAAAAGAGATAGAAGAGAAAGCAGAAATGGAATGGGAGAGAATTTAAAAAAAAAAGGCAGAAAAAAAAGAGGTAAGGAAAACATAGTTTTTTCGGCATATCCATTCTTTTCGGCTTATTTAATGTCAAATCAAGTCATGTTAATAAAGAAAGGACTCAGATTGCTTACTGTGCCAGCTGTTATTTAAGTGGTCACTCAATTAAGTATTGGACAGGCTCATTGCTGCTTAACTTCAGTTCTAAGTTTAGTTGGGTTGGTTGTTTTGTTTTACTGTATATCAACTATCTTTTCGGATCATTTAATGCCAAATAAAATCATCTTAATAAATAAAGGGTCCTGATTGCTTAAATTACCTGCTGTTGCTTAAGTCGTCACCCACTTAGTTATTTAACAAATTTATTCTGCCATTTAACTGAAGGAAATAATTGATATCATATATCAGCAAATAAATGATTCTAGACAAAGATAATAGTAATTTCTTTAAAAAAATGCAATGGAACTTTGAAATTAACGTTAGGATTACATGCAAGCATTTCTAAGCATTTCCAAATGAATTAAATTTCGACATTGAATAATCTATATATCTATTCATATATAAAGGGAAGTTGTGTGTATATGTATGTCCGGAGGAAACTTCGAAAATAAAAAAAATAAACGACAAAGTAAATATACATACACATTAAATATCACCAGGGCTTGATTTTTGAGCAAAAATAATAGAGATTTGATTTATATTTGGGAAGATAATTAAAAAATAAAACTTAAATGATAACAGCATGGATATTTTTTCTTCATTTGATATTTTAGATAGTAGACATTAACATTTCTTTTCAGAGTAGCTGGATCATTGAAAGGTCTATTTTTTTACATAGGGATTTAGATGGAGCATCCCACGAGGATTCAACTCTCGATTCAGTAATAATGGATCTGCAGGACTAACTTTAAGAAATACCCCTCTACCCGGGCGACGCCGGGTAGCCGCTGCTAGTACATATATAAAGGGCAGTTGTGTGTATGTATGTTTATTCGGAGGAAACTACGAAAATAAAACAATTAACGACAAAGTATATATATATGTATATATATACACATTCACTATCACCGGTTCTTGCTTTTTGTGCAAAATTATGAAGATTTGATTTATATTCAAAGATATTTAAAAATAAAATATACACAGAAATAGTGTTGACATTCTACTTAAAAATGTCCAGTATTTGTATATCTCAAAACAAATCAATACACTAGCATTTTAACTCCCCTCTACCTAGGCGATGCTGGGTAGCTGCTTTTAGTCCATAATAAGTTGATATGCCGTTAAACAAATAGGGTTCCACCTATGGGTCAAATAGATATGTTTCTGAACTATGTGTATTAGATAGGAATACAGGATACGATATACGCGTGTCCAAATTATTTTTATGTATAGTTACTTGAATCTAGAATTGTTTACAAAGCTTATACTTGTTTCAAATCTTGAATGAGTTTGTTTGCATTTCTCATAGCCCTAATACATTGGGAAATGTATGGATCCAATTATTCTCCCTCCATCTAAGCGTAAATAGCAGAGTAGACCGGGTTATTTAATCTTCTTATGGCAACCTGTCTTGAAGGAAAACTCCAGAATTTTAAACTGCTTACAAAGTGTCCTGGGGCTGACGTTAAACTGCAGCTAGTGGTGAAGTTCCAATTCTGGAACTCTGGGGAATGTGAAGTACTCCTTTGTTGCCATTACTATCAGGTCCACTCTGACCGAGAGTGGTTGTATCTTTTAGGGACCCATCTAAGGGTTTAATAGATTAAAAAATGAGTATTAAAAATGTGTTTAAAAAAATGAGGTAAGGAAATTGAATATCCATCAAGCATGAAGAACAAATTGTCTTCAGGATAAAATAACCAACAAGGGTTGACATGCCGTAAATCCCCCCCCCCCAAATATTATAAAAACAAATAAAAGATATCGGAAACCACATATCTACTACTTTCATTATTCAATCATTGATTATTTCCTAGTTGAGTAACATGATATTACAGGGTGACCCCCCCCAAAAAAAAAACAGAACCCAAATTATTTATTTTCCCATTAAACTAACCCTAACCCTAAACCCTAACCCTAACCTAACCCCCCCCTAGATGAGTAACAAAATGTTACAGGGTGACCCAGAAAAACGGAACACACACATTTTGTAATAAAACTGTTAATTTTTTAAAAAATTTTAAGTCCAACAAGGGTTAGGGTTAGGGTTTGGGTTTAGGGTTAGTTTAATGGAAAATAAATAAATAATTTGGATTCTGTTTTTTCTGGGTCACTCATGTTACTCAACTAGGAAATAACCCAATCATTTTCCTATTTATGTTTACGGCGAACAAATATTGATCAGCTGACGAAAGGTTCATCTCCAGAGATATTTATAACCAGTTGACTAAAGCCAATTTTGCAATCTATCTATCTATCTATCTATCTATCTATCTATCTTTATGTCTTGTTATAACTTTTTCTCCCCCCCCCCCAGTTTCTCTTCCCTTTTATCACCGCTGTTCTTTCCTTCTCCCGTCTCTGTCTGTCTGTCTGTCTCTTTTTAACATTCTTTTTATTTCCTTTTCGTGCTCTTACATTCCTATTCTCTCTATTCTTATTCTTTTTCCTCGATGTGTTTTCTTATTCTTTCTTTCTTTCTTTCTTTCTTTCTTTCTTTCTCTCTCTCTCTCTCTCTCTCTCTCTCTCTCTCTCTCTCTCTCTCTCTCTCTCTTCTCTCTCTCTCGTATACACCCCTTTCTCTCTTTCTGTTTTCTACTGCCCTTTTTGTACACCTCTCCATTTTATCCCCTTCTCTCTCTCCCTCACACACACACACACACTCTCTCTCTCCTCTCTCACTCACCCCCTCTCTCTCTCTCTCTCTCAATTAACAGGTCATTTCTCTCTTTCTGTTTTTCTACTTCAATTTTTTGTACACCTCTCCATTTCTCTCTCACCTTCTCTCTCTCTCTCTTTCTCTCTCTCTATTTCTCTCTCTCATACACCCCTTTTTTCTCTTTTTTTCTACTCCCCTTTTTTATACACCTCTCCATTTTTCTCACTTTTTTTCTTTATTTCTCTTTCTTCTTTCTTTCTTTCTCTCTCTCTCTCTCTCTCTCTCTCTCTCTCTCTCTCGCTCTTTCTCTCCCTCTCTTACGCAATTTCCCTCTTTCTGTTTTTCTACTTCCCTTTTTTTGTACACCGCTCTATTTCTCTCTCTCTGTCTCTGTCTCTGTCTCTGTCTGTCTGTCACTCTCATACACACGTCATTTCTCTCTTTCTGTTTTTCTAATTCCCTTTTTGGTACCTCTCCATTTCTCTCTCCCCCCTCTCTCCCCCACTCTCTCTCTCTTTCTCTCTCTTTCTCTCGACAATCTATCTTATCAAGCAAACCATTCAAAATCCTTCTTATCTATCTATCTGTCTGGCTGTATCAATCTGTCTCTAAGCCCTTTCCCGTTCTTTTCACGACTCCATGAAAGGCCATATTGTCATTTACGGCCTGTCACAAGAGAGCCACCAGGTCAAGATAACGGAAATGACAACCTATTATCATCATGGATGTCTGATAAGATCCCGACGCGCACGTCCAGCTAAGACTCATCTCAATTAAAGACACACAGGGAATTTCAACCGAGAAATCCATATTCGGTTTGTCGAAAGCGAGGCTAACACCATATTAGATTGATGCAAAAATGTCCAGTACTTTCTCTGACAATATCTTTAATTTGTATAAATTCATATCATCATTATTCAGTCTATAATAAAAGTATTTTACCTGCTTTTCTTTGGGTAACGATGAGGTTCTCTTGAAAAGATAAACTAAGTTGGATTTACAACAACAATATATATATATTTTTTTTTTTGGGGGGGGAATATGGGCTTAATTGAAGTCATACCTAATTTGAATGAATAATAATTAATGAATTAGGCAAATATATCTGTTCAAATGTAAGGCGTAAACAAATCGAGAAAAAGTCAATCTCTGTATGTACATTTCGGCCTATTATGCCTCATCAGCAGAGTTATAGACTGGAAGCAGCTTTGTGTGTGATTCAAACCCTAACTGCCAGGCTGACAGATGGGGATTTTAACCATTACACTAGCTGATTTTCCCAGATTTCTCGTTTGTTTTTAAACTGATATATCCTATATTTTGGAGACTTGCTGCACGACAGTATGAGAGTACGCAAACAATTTGTTTGATATGGCGATAGCCGACAATTTTATAGTCGTGCAGCAAGTCTCCAAAAAATGTAGGATATATCAGTCGCCTAATTCATTAATTATCAACTAATCAATTTTCAAATTAGGTATGACTTCAATTAAGCACATATTCTCCCAAAAATTGTCGGCTATCTCCATATCAAACAAAATGTTTGCGTACCCTCATATATATATATATATATATATATATATATATATATATATGAAACTGGTGTTCCTACAAAATACAACAGTTATCATCTTGCAGCATGTCCTGGTTAAAAATGAGACCGTCCAAATGAGTATCGTCACCGCAGCAAACTAATGGACTATTCCGTTTTTATCAAGATAAAGAAAGGGAAGAAAAATGACATGCTACACAGAAAAAAAGGACAAGAAAGAAAGAAGTAGGGGAAAGATAAGGAATGGAGGTGAGCGCGCTGTAGCGATAACGCTAATCTGTTTCAATCGAACATGATAAAAAGATGTAAAGAAGGAAAGAGTTAAATCAAATTATTATACTTTTACATATTGAACTAATAGCAATACCTCTTAAATAAGGATATCAAACGTTGTAGAAATTAAATTATCATATTGTTGTATATCCACAGATCCCGCGAGAATATATATATATATATATATATATATATATATATGTGTGTGTGTGTGTGTGTGTGTGTGTGTGTGTGTGTATTGTGTGTATGTGTGTGTGATAATATGGTGTGCTATAAGTTTGTTTGTTCAATTTTACGGCATATCAACCTCTGTGGCTATTTAATACCGGAAAAGTTTTGAATGATTCGTAGCGATAGTTCGGAAGAAAATTTTTTTAATTCAATTTTTTTATAAACCATAGATGGGACCCTAACAGGTACTACCACTCCGGGTCAGAGTGGACCTGGGAACATGGGATGAAGGGGTAACTCATATTCTCCAGACCTCCAGAACTGGAAGTTCACCATCAGAGTTTAACGTCATTAAAAAGGTTGGAGCTTGCCATAAGGGCATTAGAGTTGGGACAATCATATAGGTTCTAGGACTTGACATGGCCAGCCGATTGGTCTGAGGGGGCCTCTCTGACCGTCCGTCTAGCATAAGTAAGTACCAAAGTGGGGTGTCGCATTTCCTGGACTGCTCAGCCACCAGGATTCCATCCCTAAGCATCATGGGTTGCCATCCACGGTCAACAGGTGGCCCCATCGGATTCGGGTCTCACCCCTTTGTAGAGGTGCAGCCGATGTATTCTAAAGTCCCAGCTGACAGGGCTTTATATCTATTAGTAAAATTTTATTATTTTTCCTAGCAAATATATGCACCGTCCGGATGCAAGTATTTGTTTTAATGTAATAAAATATGATATCAAATTAGAAAGGCTTATTAAACTAAATAAGAATGCACAGGAAAAGATTTGAAACGCAGGGGGGTATAATCGAAGAATAGAACAACTGAAACTTACTATTCCATCACTCCCGTCGTTCATTGCTAAATATTGGTAATTTAACTATTTAGTAAAAAGAGGAAGTAAATAATAAAATTACAGTTATATCGTCTTGTTAATGGATTTCTTTTAAGTTTTATCTCAATTCATTAAGATAAAAACAAAACAACTAAAAATCAATAGTACTAATCACATATTTATTAGAATCAAATTTTTAAGATCAATATGCAAATTAGCCTTCCTGTTCACACAGTAAACCACTATATTTTGTATATATAAATACAATTTCATATTATTAGTATGTAGATAAGACCATCAGTATTAATAATGTGAAACCATTTTACTGATAATCGAGGTTTAAATAAAAATAAAATCATTGAGAAAGTGACGTAAATAACAAAAAGAATTGAGACTTGAGTAGTGATTTAGTTTCGGTTACAGACAACAAACACACAATCTCGATTATAATAAGATGTCAAATATGTTTTTAATTCTACCATTGTTTTTAAATTGATCTAGGTTTTTAAAATATCTGTGAATAATTCTGGGTGGTGTTTTACGTCAAAACATATGCTAGGGGTTGTTTGCTGCGATATTTTTTAGGGCAGATTTTTTGCAGTGGCAACATTTTGAAAAGTAAGAAAGTCTACTAAATACGTATGTTTCGTTCTTACTAAAAAACGCAGGCGCATTCTAATTTTATCTATGCATATATAAAGGGCAGTTTGTGTGCATGTATGTCCAGAGCAAACTGTGAAAATAAAGCAATTTATAACAAAGTAAATATATATACACATTTACTATCTCCAGATCTTGCGCTCTGAACAAAGATTTGATTTATATTCGTGAAGTTAATTAAAAAATAAAAATCTAAATGATAATAGCATATAATTTTATTTTGCATTTAGTATTTTATATAGGAGACATTAATTTTTCCTTTTCCGAGTGTCTAGATCAAAGCAAGGTTTTTTTTTACATAGGTATTTAATGGGGCATCCTGCGAGGATGCAACTCAAAATTCAACAATGATGGATCTGCAAAATTACCTTTTAACTCCCTTCAGCTTTTACCCAGGCAACGCCAAGTAGTCGCTTCTAGTTTAAAATAAATGAATCAATAACCAGTACAAATCTTATGATTTCTTCTTTTGTGACATATAAGAAAAAGTTTTCACTGCAAATCAGTACGTACGAAGAACTCTTTGTCCGAACAATCTGAAAGGCATGTGATAATTACGTGACATCACACATTGTGTTCATCATCATATCTGGTGTCGTGCTTAATTTGATCAAGAAATAAGTTTAATTATTACGCTATAAAATGTCTGCAATGATTGTCCACCGAGACATTTTATTTGTCTTTTTTGGGGGTTTCATAAAATATCGTTTATTTTGAAAAGACAAATTAGTTGCTTTAAATTTCATTTGCCTCCACATATGTACCTCGTAAACAAAACATTAGAAATATCGTATTGATATTTACACCATCGAGACCTGTGGATATACCACAGTATGATAATTTAATTATTACAATGTTTGATATGTAAGAGCTATTACATTACTTCAATATATAAAAGGTATAATAATCTTAGTATTATCTGCGTTATTCAGACTATTGTCCCCATCTTCATTGTTATTTGTACAACGTTTCGGCCGATATACACTCCGGCCTTCTTCAGGTATTTCTTGTCCGCAGAATAATGCAGATAATACTAATCTTCAAGTCTCATCTCAAACATTCAGAGATATAATAATCTTAATTTAACCCCCCCTATCTCTCTCTCTCTCTCTCATCTATCTTTCTCTTTTTTTTCTTTCCATCTTTTAATCTTTTCATTATGAAATAGATTAATGTTATCGATTCTGTGTGCTTATCCTCTCTTTCTATCTCTCCTATACTCTCTTTCTTTCTTTCTTTCTTATTATATATTTTTGTGTAGCATGTCCCTTTTCTTCCCTTTCTTTCTTTATAATAAAAACGGAATAACCCATTATTTAGATGAGGTGACAACACTGATAAGAAATAAGAATTCGGCGCATAAGCTTCATCAGATAATCAAGATTTACATTTTTGCATTTCATCTTGGACGATTTGGACGGTCTCATTTTTAACCAGAGGTTGTTGAAAGATGATAATGGTCGTATTTTTTAGGAACACCGGTATTACTACCTACTCAGCAAGTGAACCTAATGCCCACCCTGTCAGTTGGAGGTAGAATACACCGACTGCATCTCTGCAGAGGGGTAAAATCTCCCCAAATGGGTCACCTGTTGTCAGTGGGTGGCGATGTAATGCTTAAGGACGGACTCCTTGTCGCTGAGCAGTCCATGATATGTAACTCTCCACTTTAGCGTGATCTCAGGAGGGGCATCCCTCCAGACAACCTGCCCCTGCCCCTTGATTTAAAGAGGCAGGGCTGAGTTTATTGCCCAGTGCCTGAGGCGCCTCAATAGGGCAATGCCGAAAGGATCCACGTAGTTTTTTTACTTGATTTGTGTGTGGTTCCTGCGTCAATGGTCCTTGTGTCCAATTGGCATGGTGGGACGCCAGTAAATACCACACTTGACCCCCCACGTACGCAAACCTTACTTTTAAGATTGATTTTCAGCCTTGTTAAAAAGCAAATGTTAAAAAGAAAATGTCACACGATGTTAGGTTTGTCTTATTACATTCATATGACACTCTCCTCAAAATGACATTGTCCATAACCTTCTGGAATATCATCCTTTCAATGAAAAGTCTTCATTTTGCCAAAAGAGAAGGGCACACTTACTTTGTCCTTATCTTTATTGTGTATATACACAATGTTCAGACTATGGTCATCTTGGGCTCTGCTTAGGTGTTTTTTTAATTACCTAAAATAAGTCATCTTCAGACGATTACCCATGAATTCAAACGTGATTTCGGAGCTGTAATCGTTACCACTTGTTCAAGAGGCATCCAGGTAGCATAAATGCCAGCAGACTTATTGAAAGAACTAGTAGTAAAGATTCCAGCTACGAAACCACGTTTGAGTTCATGGGTAATCCGAATTATTTTAAGGTAATTAAAAAAACACCTGGGCAGAATCAGAGGTTACTGTGGCCTGAACATTGTGTTTATACATACTACGATGAGGACAACAGTCCGAAATATCAAAATTATTCATATCAAGCCTCATCCCATTAATAAACACAAGTATAAAAAAAATTCTACTGTTTAATGAAAAATATTATTTACCACTCAGTGGATTTCACGTACATTGGATTTTATTTACCATTTAAAATCATCCTTAGCCGCCTAGCGGGAAGATGCGTAAACCGGAATGGAATTAGTGGGATGTTGGTAATAATGGCGATGATGATGAGGGCGATGAGGGTGATGAGGATGATTGTCTGGAGGTGGCCCACGCCTAATTAACAGTTTATTGTTTCCCCCGAATTGGAATGTTTGCACGAGACAGAATTGAAAAAGAATAATGTTGGTGGCGCCAATAACGCTATCGTTTCTCGTCTTCCACATGTACAGGGCGAGGCAAAATTAAGTGGGCAATCAACAGGAGTATAATAACAACAAGTGCCCTACTACTTATGCAAGTAAGTATATATATATATAAATATATATATATATATATACGTGTGTGTGTATGTGTGTGTATATATATGCATGTATGCATGCGTGAGTATGGATGTATGTAAACTATATCTATCAAGCTATCTCTCTGTATATATATATATACATATATATTGGGGTGGATATGTGAGTGTTTCTGTGTGTATGTGTGAGTGGTAATGTGGGTGGTTGGTCATGTGCGTGAGTCTGTATGCGCGTGTATGATGTTTATATATATATATATATATATATATATATGTGACTGTGTGTGTATGTGTGTCTGTGCGTGCGCGTGAGCGTTCATGTGTGTGAACTATCTCTCTCTCTCTCTCTCTCTCTCACTCTCTCTCTCTCTCTCTCTTTCTATATATATATATATATATAATATATATATAATATATATATATATATCAAAGGGGTACTACCATGTAAATATTGTAGTAGCATAAGTGGTTAGTCCAAAAGGAAACTAAAGTTAATTGATTTTTAGGAGATATAGAATAAAAATAAACATAAATCAGGCGAATTTTCATTAGCCACATAGATTTACTTAGTTCCCCCGAAACTGCAGTAGGGAAATAAATTTTCCAACAACTTTATATATATATATATATATATATATATATAATAATCTAATGAGTCAGACGAACCTACTAAAAGTTTCGCTTAATGCTCTTCAGGGCTAAGAGTCAGATCTTAGCCCAGAAGAGCATTAAGCGAAACTTTTAGTAGGTTCTTCTGACTCATTATATTTATCTTTATTATTTGCTCTACTTAGGTATTGAGCACTTTTTACTTATTAGCTTTAGTCTCCTTGCGGTTTTGTATGAATATATATATATATATATATATATATATATATATATATATATATATATATATATGCAGGTGTGTGAGTAGAAGGACAGAGCAAAATATCTCTAAACTTGCTTCATTACAATAATTTATTTCAACCGTATTAATACGGCATCTTCAGGTAATCACACGAACATGACTCTGTCATGTTCGTGTGATTACTGAAGATGCCGTATTAATACGGTTAACTTCAATATAAATTGGGCCAAAATATTACTAATAGATTTTTTTTCTGTTGGTACGATTATCTTGGTCTTTTCTTTTTCCAAAAATTTTTTCCTCCCGGTTGATGTTTTGTAGTATATTTTTACAATCAAACTATTTGCTGGGATTTTTCTCACCGCGAGGATTTACCAATAATTTTGGTATATTAAATTAAAAATAAAAATAAGGAAGTAAGCAAACAAAAAAGCTGCAACTGCCGAGACCCAAGCATGTGTCCGGCAAGAGGAAAGTGTTTGACCAAAGGAGTAATTTACCTAGCATCAGTAACATCCACCCAGAAACCTGACACCACCAAATATTACGTAGGATGCACAAAATCTGAATTCAAAACTAGATTCACAAACCACAAACACACCTTCTCTAATATTAAACGAAAAACATGCAACAACGCTAGCTAGCAACATTTGGGATTTAAAACAACAAAACATAACACCGATGGGATTTAATAAAAAAGACGAGTGCGTGCCGGGGCCTGACAGACCCATGCTTCTTGTGTCTACAGGAAAAATTAGAAATAATTAGATTCCGAAATAAAAATGACTTAATTAATAAAAAGGATGAGTTCCTAGGAAAATGTATGCATAGATTACGCAATGCATTAGAATACCAATAAGATAAATTAATCAATAAGGGCATAATACAGTAAATTATGATATAGCAGTGACAAATAAAAACTACTAGAAGAAATAAAGAAATAAATAAAAAAAACTTAGCCATACTCCAAACTAACTGACCCCACAAAGGTCAATAGAGTTAGTTGAAGATAGCGTAAAGGGGTAAGAAAAGTATAATGTTACAGCGCGCTACCACCCAAATAGGACAAAATAGAAGGAATTTAACCCCCACCACAAACTAGTAGCCTACTTAGATTATATTCAGGAAGAATTAAACAGATATCAGTCTAGCCATATCAAGTAACCAGAAGAAAAAAAATTACACTCAATAAGTGTGTATTTTTGTATTTCATTTTGGACGAGAGGGTATTACAAGATGACAACGGACGGAAGATTTAGGAGTTCCAGTATTAATATATGATAATCATTTCGTTCATTTGTAAAAACATGACCTAATTTTAATTTTAAGTCTTTTTCTATTATTTTATTTTTCTGTTTAAAAAGAAAAAAATTCCCTCTCCAAATCTCGTCTTTTATTTCCAAATCACAGAAACGACGAAGCCCAACGTCTCGTCTCGAATTCCTGACTACAAGACAATTTCTGTCTGTATCAATTAGGTATCGAGTCAGTAAAAACAATCCTTCCCATTGGTCAAATGTCTTATCCAGCCGATGTGGACACAGCTCTACAGCTGAGGCACTTAAGACTTAGCCAATGACCACTGCGTGAAGATAACATAATTTGAACACTCGCCGTATCGATGTGACGTGAACTCCATTAAAGAGAACAATCTCCCAAAGACATCTCAGGTGTTGGTTATGAACAACTCAGAATAATTAACATGGTCGGATGCTGGCCGCCTTATTCTCCAGTCTGAACGAGACGAATTCATCGTCCAGAAATATCGTACACACGCGTGTATAGGTCGAGTTCGTGTGCATACTCAATAGCTGGTTTATTATAGTCTAGAAATATCGTATAAACGCGTGTAGAGGTCGAGTTTGTGTGTATACTCAATAGTTGGTTTATTATAGTCTGCAAATATCGTATACACGCATGTATAGGTCGAGTTCGTGTGTATTGGAAATATCGTACACACGCGTGTATAGGTTGAGTTCGTGTGTATACTCAATAGTTGGTTTATTATAGTTTGGAAATGTCGTACACACTTGTGTATAGGTCGAGTTCGTGTGTATACTCAATAGTTGGTTTATTATAGTCTGGAAATATCGTATACACGCGTGTATAGGTCGAATTCGTGTGTATTCTCAATAGTTGGTTTATTAAAGTTTCGAAATATCGTATATACGCGAGTATAGGTTGAGTTCGTGTGTATTCTTAATAGTTGGTTTATTATAGTCTGGAAATATCCTATACACGCGTGTATAGGTCGAGTTCGTGTGTATACTCAATAGTTGGTTTATTATAGTCTGGAAATATCGTATACACGCGTGTATAGGTCGAGTTCGTGTGTACTTAATAGTTGGTTTATTATAGTCTGGAAATATCGTACACACTTGTGTATAGGTCGAGTTCGTGTGTATACTCAATAGTTGGTTTATTATAGTCTGGAAATATCGTATACACGCGTGTATAGGTCGAGTTCGTGTGTATTCTCAATAGTTGGTTTATTATAGTCTGGAAATATCGTATACGTGTATAGGTCGAGTTCGTGTATACTCAATAGTTGATTTTTATAGTCTGGAAATATCGTATACACGCGTGTATAGGTCGAGTTCGTGTGTATACTCAATAGTTGGTTTATTATAGTCTGGAAATATCGTATACACGCGTGTATAGGTCGAGTTCGTGTGTATACTAAATAGTTGGTTTATTATAGTCTGCAAATATCGTACACACGCATGTATAGAACGAGTTCATGTATTTATTCAATTGTTGGTTTATCATAGTCTACACATATCGTACACACGCATCTAAGGTCGAGTTCGTGTATAAATTAATCATTGGTTTATCCTCAAACCTAACCTTGTCGGTGGAGCTTAGAATATATCGACTGTATCCCCTGCAGAGGGGTAAGAACACCCTACACCCTCCAAAAAGAGGCGTGTTGTGGGTCTGACATTAAACTTTATCTGATGGTGTGGTTTTCTGTTCTGGAGATCTGAGGAGTATGGAGTACCCTTGCTATTACTCTGATCCGGAGACATATTGGATGCAACTCAGAATAATCAGGTCAGACTAATTGCAATTCAGAATAATTGAATACAACTCAGAATAATCAACATGGTTGGATTCTGGCCGCCTATACTCCCGTCTGCTCGAGACGAATACATAGTCAAGAAATATCGTGCACATTCGTGTATAGGTCGAATTGGTGTATATACTCAATAGTTTGTTTATTACGAAATATAACATTGTCGGTTGGGCTTAGAATATGTTGACTCTCTCCTCTGCAGAGAGGCGTATCATGAGTATGACACAAAACTGCATCTGATGGTGGGGTTTCACTTCTGAGGAGGGTGGAGTACCCTTACTATTACACCCAGGTATACTCTAAACCGGAGTGGTAGTCCCTTTTAGAGTCTTGTCTATCGGTAAAATATATCTGTTAAAAAATTGTTTGTATTCGATAGGATCGTATGCAAAAAAATCCGGAGCAACAACTACACAAAAATGTAAATATGAACGTTCAATGAACACGATTCCCTAACATCTAGGCATTGAATAACTCTAGACAGATTGAAATGCCATTAAAATCAACAATAAGTCATTATTTCGAAATCAATAACGGGATTAGTTTTCAAAGCTAAGAGTCACTCCTCGGCCTTTCGGCACAAAATAATTAACTGTTTATTTTCAATGGGTCTTTTCTCGCAGGTAGCACAAAACCCCCAACTCTTCTTAAAGAAATAAGGATTGGGCTTATTATTCAGTGCCTTTTTTTTTTCTCTTTTAACAGTTTGTCTTTAAGAGTTCTTTACAAACGTCTCAATTTCATCTTCGGAGTTGAATTTCAAAGCACAGTCCCAGAAAGTTATCGAATATGTTTTTCGATGTTATTTCGAGTTTCTCACCCAGCAAATCATGGTTTGCACGGATAAGTGTCTGCCCTCACCAGGGTAACTTTTTTTTTTGCCTGGAGGGAAATGCTAACAGAAGCGAAGCAATTTTTAAAACCATCCTATAGGACGCTTACTTCAGGCACCCCACATTTAACCGACATCGTGTCACATTCTGGCCTCGTAAAGCGTAAGATAAAAAAAAAACTTCTAGCCTTTAGCGTTATGCCTGAATTTCTGACAAAATCATCTATACGTCTTTTTGGAAGCGCGTGGTGTAATGGTTAAAGTCATGGGAAATGGACTCGTCGCCCCGAGTTCAAATCCTGGATGTGTAATTGCATTTTCACTTAGCGCTAATACCCTTAGGAAAGGTATGAATCCTACTCTCCCTCAAGCTATGGGTAAATAGCAGGGCAAGCTGGGCTTTTTAACCTTGGTTAGGCAACCGGTCTAGGAGAAGGAAAACTCTGAATTCAAACCTGTTGAACTCCGCTTAAAAGAAATTGACCTTGTGTCACATCCTGCTCGTGCGGAGGGGTTGGTAAATACGTATACATCTTTTTGGCGAGGTGGGGGCCAAAAAATTAAGTCTTTAAAATTCTACGTTCTTCTAAAACTATCAGGACCTGTGTATATACCATACAATGATAATTTAATTATTACAACGTTCCATATGTTTACTTTAAAGCTATTGCTAAATAGTTCAATATGTAAAAAGTATGATAATCTTGATTTAACTCTCTCTCACTCCTTTTTTCTTTCTTTCATTCTTTCCTCTTTTCATTGTGCTCGATTGAAACAGGTTAGCATTATCGCTTCCGCGCGCTCATCTCCCCCTTATATACTTCTTCTGCTCTCTTACTTTCTCCTACTTTCTTATTATATTTTTATCTATAGCATGTCTTTTTTTCTTCCCTTTGTTTCTCTATAGTAAAAACAGAATCGTCCATTATTTAGCGAAGGTGACGACACTCATACGAACTAAGAACTTCCAATCCAAAATAATGAAAACAAGAAGAAAAGAAAAAAACAACACAGAGAGAGAGAGAGAGAGAGGAGAGAGAGAGAGAGAGAGGAGAGAGAGAGAGAGAGAGAGAGTTAAATCAAGATTATTCTACTTTTTACATATTGAACTATTGTAGCTCTTAAGTAAACATATCAAACGTTGCAATAATCAAATCCTCATACTGTGGTATATCCACAGATCCTGCTAGTAGTAATAATTTCCGAGGTGTTAGAATCTTTTGAGCCATCGTGGAGCCCTCAGATCAAGAGCGCTTGTCCAGTGGAATTGGATCCTTGGTAAAGAGTCCTTCGATAAGGAATCCTTTGGTTCCTCTGGTAAAG
>CM042142.1:53070769-53078269 GCA_023376005.1 Doryteuthis pealeii
TGGAGTGACAGGGATAGTAAAACTTAACCAACCCGTACCTACATAGACGTGCTTTTACTCCACGGTTCAGCAAGCAAACTAGTATACGGGATTAATTTTTAACACACCAGCTCTCTCCATGATGACCTGACTGCGACACTTGTTAACCTCTCTCTATCACATTTTCTCGATTTTGTTGAAAGAATACTGTGTTATTGGAAATATAACTAACGACTGCTATATTTTTGTAATTCCCAATTCTCGAATATAGTAGAGTTTTTTTTTTGTTAATATTTCCCGAGAAATAGTGTAGTGAAACTTAACCCTCGTACCTACACAGATATGCTTGACCCCAAGTACCTGTCCACCTTGTATCTTTGCTTAGTAAACCTTTTTCCCTATCCTTAATCTTTGTTGTGTTTCTTCCTATTATTTGTTTGTGAACTCTGATATTCGAGTTACAAAAAAAAGAAATTAAAAAAAAAAGATAAAAAGAAAACACGCCTACACAATTTCCGAATTTAGTAGATTTTTTTTGGGGGGGAGGGGGGTGATATTTCCCGAGAGATTGTGTAGCATTGATTTAATGAAGAATTAGGGTGCTTGACATGGAATTCAGCATTGGTAACCGCGCTTTTGTCGCTAATCAATGCTTTGAGCGTTACTAGGAGATAACTGGTAACACACATGTATTTAAAAGCAATGCATAAAAATTGAGATTTAAAAATGGTCTCTTTTGTTCCTTCCTAGAGACAAATAAAGCTAAAAAAAATAATAAATAAACAAATAAATAGAATAAATAAAAAAAATTATAGTTGTGTGAGCAAACCTGTCTTAGACTAATCATTGTATAAGAGGTTAAATTATCGCATTATTCTAAATTCGCCGGCGATTGTGCCCCGCCTGTGCCTCGACTGGCCGAATCGAATTTGATGGTATTGTTTTCGATTAGAGACACGGTACTCGCAACTTAAATCGGGAACTAGTGTGGGTCCAAGGCGTTAGATGGATCAAGCACCCAGGTGACCTTAATCATCTTTTACATGCACCAACATCTTTAGAGCCAATCAGTGACCTATCATTAATTCGAACTACCACCGCCCCTACTGCATCCCTAACCCGCTATCGGTTGCGCCACCGCCTTCGTAGATTTTTATTGATCGGGTATTATTTACGCGACATTGATCGAACAGTCGAACGTATAATATGAATTTGTTACGCCAAAAATAACAAGCTCAAACAGAAAATGATTAGCCCCCCCTCCACGGTAATCACCTTTTATCAAAGTGAAGGTCAATTTTGACAGGGGGTTTCAGCTCATTAGTCACGAGTTAATCTTTATATTACAACTGCGTTTGTTGGCCTTCCCGGGGGTTGCCGTATAAGGCAACAAAATAAAAAAAAAGTTAAAAACAAAAAAGAACAAAACAAATAAAATGAATGAAACGAAAGAGCTTGTTTTCTTCCTTGAAATATAAACCCAAAAGCGATCGAATTTGTTAAAAATAATATAGGGTAAGGATATTAGACCGGTGATTTGCAAATTATATAAAACCTAATGAAAAAAATATAAAAACAAAAATGCTGAATCTATACTAATAATTAGGAAGGGTTTGTCTGTCTGTCCTCTCCAAATGGCTATCAAATATTGTATGCAAACTTAGTGGACACAGAAAAGGATTTTAACTTTTTAAATTTTGTCTGTTTTTTTTTTTGTTTTTTTTTTTTCAAGTATGTTTAGTTTATGTAGAACAATAGAATTTATATTTTTACGCCCTAAACGATCGATTTTGTTAAAAATCATATAGCATAAGGAAGTTAGACCGGTGATGTTCAAATTATATCTTCTCTTATTATAATAGAAATTTGGTGTGTCTCGGTCTGTAACTGAAACTATGTCACTGTTTACATCATAATAACATCAAAAATCGCGCAAGTATATCAATGGGTATTTAATTTATATTCAAAATCATTAATACATAGATTAATCCTATTTATTAACGATATCTCTATGAAAATCTAATTTATATTTGCCTCTAAACAGGCCATGTTATTAGTGCGTTTATAATCCTGCAACATATCTTATATATCACTAAGAAATAAAGGTTTACATATTAAATGATGTGCTTGATTGCGTACTAGTTTTAACAAATCCGAGTTTAATAAATAATTACTTGGTGTTATTGATCTCTAATATTATTGGTTTATTCTCCTAGATAGAACCCTGGTAGCTGAGCAGTCCATGACATGCAACACTCCACTTTGGTCCTTACTTAGGCTAGACGGGCGATCGGAGAGGCCCCCTCCGATCAATTGACTGGTCATGTCAAACTGTAGCGCCTATATGATTATCCAACCCGATTATCCTCATGGCAAACCCCAACCTTTTTATTATATATGTGCTAGATGGCGGTGGCTGAGCGTCTTGGTATCTTGGGTATGACGTTAAACTCTATTTGATGGTGAAGTTCCAGTTCTGGAGCTCTGGGGAATGTGGAGTATCACTTCATTACCATTGCTACTTGGTCCACTCTGACCTAAAATGGTAGAACCTATTAGCGTCCCACCTATGAGTTAAGAACAAAATGAGTTGTAAAAATGTTTTTTAAAAATTGAGTTTATAAAAATACCCTTCAAGAACGAATAAAACAAAACGTGTTCGGCATAAAATAACCCAACAAGGGTTGACATGCTGTAAAATCCAACCAACCAACCAATCAACCAGCCAACTCAACTAAAACGTGTTCGGCATAAAATAACCCAACAAGGGTTGACATGCCGTAAAATCCAACCAATCAACCAACCAAAGAATCAACTAGCCAACCAACTAAAACGTCTTCGGCATAAAATAAACCAACAGGGGTTGACATGCCGTAAAATCCAACCAATCAACCAACCAAACAATCAGCCAGCCAACCAACTAAAACATGTTCGGCATAAAATAACCCAACAAGGGTTGACATGCCGTAAAATCCAACCAACCAACCAAACAAACAATCAACCAGCCAACCAACTAAAACGTGTTTGGCATAAAATAACCCAACAAGGGTTGACATGCCATAAAATCCAACCAACCAAGCCAGACTAAGCAAGACTTAGCAGATTCCAAATAGTGTTACCTTCTAAATATCGGTCAAATTCACTCTACAAAACATACACTTGTTAACCATTGCTGCATTAATATAGGCGACCAATCAATATTTATCTCAATCAAAAGTTTTAGCCTCGTTATGGATTGACAAGTAACTTTACTTCGACACTTCTTATAACTCAACAACTTGATGAATGTCTGTCTAGCACAAAAAAAAGCATTTCACACAAATAGTAAGCAGAGTAAAAAGAAAATCTAACAAAAATACGTCTCTAATTGCTTTGAAAATCACGTCTGTGTCAGTAATTAAAATTGACTTTAATAAAATAGTTGATACTTGCTGCAGAAGAAAGTTCAAAGTTTTTAGTTTTCATTTGAAAATATTAATTAACTAGCAGGACCTGTGGATATACCACAGTGTGATAGCTTAATTATTACAACGTTTGAAATGTTTAATAAGAGCTATTGCGAAATAATTCAATGTGTAAAAGATATAATAATCTTGATTTAACCCCCCCTCTCTCTCTCTCTCTCTCTCTCTCTCTCTCTCTCTCTCTCTCTCTCTCTTAAAAAGGGGGTGGTAAAACATTTGATTTTCCGATAAGAATCTGGGGGTGGGGAGTAGTTTAAAATATCTACATTAATTTGCAGAGGAAAAAGTGACAAAAACACCACTCAAAAATATCTAAGTTGGGCCGAAAATTCTCCTGATCATGGCTTGCGTAACGTAAATTAAGACAACAGTTCGGGACGACATAAGATCAAAATTACTAAAATATCTCACTATTACAAATAAAACAAACATGTATCTTCTTTTTTTCTTTTTGTTTTTTTTTGTCAATTTTTAATTTTACTTCACGTTGGGCATTTAAGCGACGCAAGATCTTTAGGAATGTTTCATTTTTTAAAAATTGGGTGAAATAAAATTGGACAAATAAGAAATCTGCGATTAAACAACACCAGATAATCTGGATTTACATTTTAGCATTTTACCTTGAACAATCTTGATGCTCTTATTTTTAATTAGAGGGTGTTACGGTATAATAACAGATGGAAGATTTAGGAACTCTGGTATTGATATATAGATATAATATATTATATTTTTATAATATATATATATATATATATATATATATATATATATATATATATATCTAATAATATGATATGATATTAATAATAATAATATAACATAATATACAATATTTTATAATATATATAATATATAACACTGACTTAGGTTAAATTCGTTTCTTACTTTTTCATTTATTTTTTCATTGTAGTCATTCTTGCTCTGATGTTCGGGGGCATCGGCCTCTGGACTAGTAATTATAAATAAATCAGCGGGAATCCCAGGGTCCCCCTCCCCCACTCAGGCAGCACCTGCATCCTCATCTAAAAGGGGTAGGTTGATTGCCCAGTGCTTGAGGCGCCTCAAAAGAGGAATGCCGAGGGGATTCACGGTATTTTAAAACACTAGCCACTCATGAGCTTCGGTTTGTGTGTGGTTCCTCACTAAAAGGATCCTAGTGTTAGACTGACATGGTGGGATGTCAGTAAATATTTGCTTGTCCAGGTAAGTTGGCTTTTGAGCCATGTACCGGTAAGATATAAAATAAATCGTGTGATCCCAAGGGGCCACCCCTCCAGGCAGCACCTGTCCCCTCGTCTAAAAGGAGCTGGGCTGGGTTTATTGCTTAAGGTGCCAGAGGCGCTCCACCGTCCCTCCAAGCAGCACCTGCGCCCTCGTCTAAAAGGGGCAGGACCGGGTTTATTGCTTGAGGTGCCAGAGGCGCTCCACCGTCCCTCCAAGCAGCACCTGCCCCCTCGTTTAAAAGAGGCAGGACCGGGTTTATTGCCTGAGGTGCTCCAAAAGGAGAAATCCAATTTTTATCGCTGAGGAATTTGTTCATTAAAACCAATTAAGATTGACAAAATCAGTATTCTCGAAGATTTGAATAGACTTTACATTTATTTTCTCAATTCATTTGCCGACTCTTTGCACATCCAACCATTTTGCAAGGTCAGTGTACCTTGAATATTGTTGTTCCTTCAGTTTATAGAAACTGATAATCTTCATATCTTGCGAGCAGTCTTATTATAGGAACATTTTAGTTTTCAAGTCTGTGTACGAGTGAGTGTGTGTGTGTGTGTGAGTGAGAGAGAGAGAGAGAGAGAGAGAGAGAGAGAGAGAGAGAGAGAGAGAGAGAGATTAGGTGAGAGGGGGGATTAAGTTTGAGTTTTGTTTAACGGCATATCAACCTATGTGGGCCATTTAATATTAGAAAGGGTTATACAGAATGTTTTTACATATGAATTTCAGTCTTGAAGTAAAATAAAAAGTAAAGTCGTCTGGGTGGCCTATTGTCGGTATCAGCTAATCAGCGAGAGAGTCTATCCCCTTTTCACTAGCGCTATACCAAGGAGATTGTTTTTGCGTATGAGGTGGAGCGCCACACTTACCATCAGCTCCTTACTTTACCGCACAGATCACCGTGCTACTCGTACGCTGAGTTGGCGAGGACCGGTATCGAACTAGGAACCTTGTGGTTTCTAGCCGAACGCTCTACTGATTGAACTAAAAGTAGCGGTTTTATGGTGGTATTCTGTTATGTTTGGTCAGATCTTGTTGAAAAGGTTGCTTTTTTTTTTAGAAAATATAAAATTTCTTCTGGGTTTGTATTTTTAAAGAGGTCTTTTAAATTTTTTGTCTGATAATATTTGGTGCGGGTTTGTCTGAGACTATTGCAGTTTAGAAGGGTGTGTTTAATAGTGACCTCTACCTTGCACATTGGGCATACTGGGGCGTCCCACCTTTTTAAAAGATGAAAACGGGTGATGTGGGGGTGCGTGAGAGAAAGACAGTAAGAAGAGGTGGGGTTGGCGTAACAGTTATCGTCGTAGGAAATGGAATCGAGAACACAAGTTCAAATCCCGAGGGAGGTTGTTTACGTTTTACATAATGCCCCTAAGAAAGTTCTGCATACATCTGTTCTTCCCCTATTTATAGTAGACTATTCTGGGTTCTCTGGCGTTATATTGGTAACCAGTATAAGAAAAGGAAAATTCTGAATTCAAACAAGCTTTACCTTGCTAAAAAATGGCCTTGTATCACATCATACCTGTGGCAGAGTGGTTTGCTAAAATACATACATATAGTTCCAGAAACTATAGTTTGGGAAACTGGGGACCAACTTTAAGAAAGTCTAGAAAGGAACAAATCATTGTGACCCGATTACGCATTGATCACACAAGACTAACGCACTCCAATATACTCAAACAAGAACAACAACCACAATGTGAAACATATCAAATACCTCTGATTGTTAAACACTTATTCATGGAATGCAGGTTTTTTGCTCACATCAGAAACCGTTATTCTAATGCTAACAATATGAAAGAGCTATTTGAAAATGTCAACATGAGGACATTATGGCTTTTTGAGGGAAATAAAATTATACCATAGAATATAGACGTAAACTTAGTCAATATCATACAACATGATCCCCAATGTTACTAACACATTGTTAAAACCAATTACTAAAGAGTATAAATATAAATACACGGCATATATTACTTCCTAACCGTTAGGCATGACATGACCCCATACGGGTTGATATGGCGTTAAAATCAATAAACCAACCAACCAATATAGTGTCAGATTTTTTACGAAAGTACTACTTTGTGTCCCTCCATGTTAGTATACTTGTGGTTAGTTGGTTGGTTGATTGGTTTGTTTTACGGCATATCAACCCTTTTCGGGTAATTTAATGCCGAATCAAGTTATTTTGATATAAGTTTGCTTACAACACGTGCCGTTCCTTAAATTATCACCCATCTAAGTATTGAACAGACACATCGCTGATTAACTTCGGTGATCTAACCGAAACAGGTGCTTTCAACGTCACCTGACCGTAAGCAGTATAATCATCGAGGCATGAACTCGATTTTCCCTGCGTTTGTCTCAGTTCAGATCATTTCAGCTTTGCCTGGTAACAGGGGCTGTCAAGATTGCCCAAGCCCCAATAGAGTAGTTTCAGATATTTAACACTAAAATCTAGTAGATAAGTAAACCTGAATCCCCGGTGAGGATTGACGTCATACGCAGATATAGTGATTGTTCTGTAATTGAAATAAGATTCTCTATTGTTTCTTCATGCATGACGAGGTAATGTTGAAAAGGTTAATGCAACGAGTGGGCATTAATTCATTTATTTTGGCATTTGAAGAAAACATACACAAGTCAGTATTGATAATTTGGAATCTTTTTTTATTGAATTTATATTTTAGTCGCAGTTTACTAAATTTAAAGGTCATTTTCCGATTGTTAAGGAAGGATGTAAATCATGGTTTAGATTGATATCTTAGAAAGATTCATGTCATGTAATATCAGTCTATCTATCTATCTATCTATCTATTCTTCTTTTTCG
>CM042142.1:53083269-53092230 GCA_023376005.1 Doryteuthis pealeii
ATCTCTGTGTCTCTTTCTCTCTTTCTGTCTGTCTGTATCTCCCCGTCTGTTTGTCTATGTCTCTGTCTCTCTGTCTCTGTATCTATCTGTCTCTATATTTCATTCTCTCTCTCTCTCTCTCTCTCTCTCTCTCTCTCTCTTTCTCTTTCTCTCTCTCTCTGTGTCTTTCTCAGTTTATGTCTGTCTGTTTATGTTTATCTCTCTGTCTGTCTGTCTCTCTCTGTCTTTCTCTGTCATTCTCTCTCTCTCTGTCTCTCTCTCTCTCTCTGTCTCTCTGTCTCTGTGTGTGTCTCTCTCTCTCTCTGTCTCTTTCTCTCTTTCTCTGTCTCTCTTTATCTCTCCCCCTTTCTCTCTCTCCCCTGTTTGTCTGTCTATCTCTCTGTCTTTCTCTCTCTGTCATTCTCTTTCTCTTTCTCTCTCTCTCTCTCTCTCACTCTCCATACGTATATATATATATATATATATATATATATATATATATATAAAAGTGCGTGTGTATATATTTGTGGCAGTAGCCTTTCTTGTTGCCTGTAACAGCGAAAGGTTTCGTGTACTATTTGGTAATTCAAAAAGAAAAAAAGAAATAAATATTAAAATAACAATCTCAGACAACTTCACAGGAACCCCTTTTTTAAGTTTGAGAATGAATTATTTTGTTATTATAGATTGGTATTATTTTTTTATCTTACGGTTTTCTGAAATTATTGGTTATTTTGCATCAGTGAGCTCAGAAATATTAACAGTGCCATCGGGTAAGTGTCATCTGTAATTGGTGTGAAGTTAGTACGGGAAATAGAGAGGATAATTAGGATAGGCACTCGAACTAAGAATACCACATGACAAGTGGACTGAGTGGTCCTGTTTATATATATATATATATATATATATATATATATATATATATATATATATATATCTTATTATAATGGAGATTGTGTGTTTGTCTATCTGTAACCGAAACTATATCACTATACAAGTCACAATTCCCTTTTGTTATTTACATCATATTCTCCATGATTTTATTTTTATTTAAACCTCAATTATTAATAAAATTGTTTTACATCATTTAGATTGTTGACCATATCTACAAACTAATAAAATGCAATTGTATATATAGAACAAAATAGAGATTTACAGTGTGAACGGGAAGGCTAATTTGCATATTAATCTTTAAAATTTGATTTTAATAAATATATGCTTGGTATTATTGATTTCTAATTGTTTGGTTTTATCTTAATGAATATGAGCAAAAATCTTGGGGATAAGTCTTAAAAGAAATCCATTAACAAGAAGAAATAACTATGATATTATTCTTTACTTCCTATTTTAACTAAATAGTTAAATTAGGAAAATTTACCAATGAAAGACAGGGAGTAATGGAAAATGATGGAAGAGTTAGTTTCAAAGTTGTTCTATTTTTCGATTATACCCCCTCTGTTCCAAATCTTTTTATCTGCATTCTTATTCAGTTTCATTTGCCTTTCTAATTTAACATGATATTTTATTATGTTAAAACTTAAATACTTGCACCCGGAGGGTGCATATATTTGCTAGTATATATATATATATATATATATATATATATATATATATATGAATAAATGGATACCTTGGTTAAGGTATAAATTTATTTCGGCATTTCATTGCCTCCTCAGTCTGATTTTTTTAATTAATTTGAAGACTTCACACCTGATTTTAATGGTATGACCTCCCCGATTCATTGATTTTTTTTTCCAAATTTCTCATCGGAAACGGAAAGATTATACAAATAAGACGGATGTGCAGTCTTCAGATTAGTTAAAATCAGACAAAGGAGGCAAAGAAATGCTGAAATAAATTTATATCTGAACCATGGTATCTATTTATTTATTTATAACACCCCATATATGTAAAAAAAAAAAAATACATACGCACATCTTTATAAGTACGCTTGAGTTCTCAATTCTGGTTAAATAATATCAATGAAACGCGATATTACCTAATATATAATATATATATATATATATATATATATATATATATATATATATATATATAATAATATATATATTATATTATATATGTATACAATACAATTGTATACAATATATATATATATATATTATATATATATATATATATATATATATATATTAAAACTTAAATCTCCACACAGTAAAATCGCTCATCACTTTAACACCCCACACCACAATTTAGATAACCTTAAATGTATCTTAATTCAACAAGGCTTCCCCACCACACAAGCTAGAAAACTAGCTGAATTAAAATGGGTCATCAGACTAGGCACTCACCGGAATGGCTTGAATACAGACACCGGCACTTTAAATGGATACTCATATTTCCAAAACACCCCCATACCACCAACCCATGACCCCTATCAGACGACACACACAGATTACAACTCATTAATCACCAACGGACCAATCAGCATCAAGCACCACCGCACCATTCCAACTTACCGGACAAGCAGCCAGACGATCACTACTACGATTCACGGCCAGGAAGAAGGGATGTCACTGTCCTGAAAATTTACCACTACGTCTAAATAAAAGAAAATAAAAAAAAAAACTACAGAGTTTTCTTATATTTATTTCCTTGACTAACATATTATGGTAACAAAATTAGCATAATATAGTACGTTAATGCTTCACACCTATGCCCAAACCTGGTATATGTATTTCCAACAACGGATACAGATACAAAAATACATCTCATACATCTTCGTATCTATAGCTCTGCTGATGAGGCCTAATAGGCCGAAATGTACATACAGAGATTGATTTTTCTCGATTTGTTTAGCCTTACATTTAAATAGTTAAATCTCGCCTAATTAATTATTAATGAATTAACTTTCAAAAAATTAGATTCGACTTCAATTAAGCGCATATTCTCCCAAATATTGTCGGCTGAAAATAGCCATATCGCAAACACCATATATATATATATATATATATATATATATACATAAGAACGTGCAGCTGTACGAAGAAAGCAGAGAAAAGGGTGATAGGCTGAGACAGATGGGGTGACGAAAAGTAGGAAGTGAAGAATAGAGCTTATACTTAGACAAAGACAGAGAGTTCAGTTATTTGCCAAAAAATATAAAGGGACGTAGAGAAGGTATTGCATCCTCTTAAGTGATAATATTACAAGCATAAAAACAGAGAAAACTTATTTTCTCAACGCAAACGGTACGTGTTCAAACTATAAAATATTGTGATGTTAATTATGTAGACAGATAAAGGTAAAGATAGCAGGTAACGAACACAACAAGGCTTATAATACGAAATGCATTTATCAAACAAGAGATGTGTAACAAACAATATACAATATGTGAGTTGAGATACAAAGTGTATGCAAGGTTTACAATGTGTCACAATAGAATAATGCAGTAATAATTTTGCAAGATAATGCTTGCGTGACTTATCTGTTCATGTAGGAATGTCTTGCTAGTTTGTTTGATTATACGCATCACCGGCCATTTCGAGCTGTTCCAAGTCCCATCGTTCCTCGACTATTGCTGGCAGGCTTCAAAAGCATGTCGTACTTCGACGGGAGTCTCAGTGAAAAGAGGCTGATAGAAGGTATCAACCCTCAAAATTTGGCGGCCAAACTGAGCCTTGTAATGTGTGCTCTGATTGGTCGCTGACAAAGGCCCCTAGCCAATCGCATGAGGTTTCTCATCAGGTTATGGCTAAGAGACCCTTGGACTCTGTTTGGTAATGGTCAAAGGGGGGTTACTGTGTAGGTAATATTATTTTCTACAAAACTCAGCTCCAGGATCAGCGCTGATTTTCGACTCAGGTATGAAATGTATTTAATCAACCCAACTCAACTCAACCACAAATCCACGTGCAGGGTGTGACCATGGTCAGTTTCTAAACGGAGTACAGCTGTTTGAATTCAGTGTTTTCCTTCTTCTAACCTGGTTGCCGTACCAAGTCTAAAGAGCCCAGTCTACCCTACATATTTTCCCATAGCCAAGAGATGGAGAGAAAAGAGGGATTCGTTTCTTTGCCAAAGGCATACATATTTACCAATTAAAAAGTTTAAAACATTTGAATTCGCGTCTTCCTTTTCTTATTCTGGTTTCCCAACCAGGATTAAGGAGCCCAGTCTGTATCACTATTTATACAGAGTTGAGGTAAGAAGAACAGTTGGATCCATACCTTCACTGCCGCTATTAGCGCTGTGAATTGCAAACAGCCTCGTCCAGGATTTAAATCCGGGTCACTGAGTCCTTTTTCTACGTCTATAACAATTCCACAACATGCCTTATCCAAGAGCATAAGTGAAAAGTAAAATATAAATATCATCGTCCAAGATTTGAACTCGTGTCGCCGAATCCATTTCCTACGAGAATAACCGTTATAAAACGGACGCCTCGTGGAAGCACATATTTTGACCTATACCAAAAAGCAAATTAATGCAAGAAAAATCTTACTCTTCAGTATTATTTGGATTATTTAGACTATTGTCCTCATCTTTATTGTTATCTGTACAACGTTTCGGCCGACGTGCTCTCCGGCCTTCTTCAGGTATTTCTTGTCGGACTCGGGAGCCATCTCGAGCTCGGAAACCTTCTTTTCAAACTCGGGAACTTTCTTGTCGTAATCGGGTGCTAACACGGAACTTTGAAACCAACTCTTTATTCAATCCCCGGGGGTATCCTCTTCTCATTCCGCTAAGCATATCTGGGTTACAGGTGTTAAGTTGTGTTAATTATTATTCTATGTTACTGTCACCCTTGACCAGGATTGAACCTGCAGCCAAGAGATAACTGTCACTTAGAACTGCCTAAACAAACGCCTTTATCCACTATGCTATGTGTCCAATTCAGAGAAATCTTACTCTTCACTTCTGACTATTAGTCTGGTCTAAACCAGTCGGTGGGGGAACCTGCGACCTTCTCAAGCCTTTCAATCCTAGTCAGCTGATTTTGCAATTAAAATCGCGCACCCTCATTTTAAAACCTGCGCTTTCTCGGAAAAGAAAAAAACAAATCTCAAAAAGGTCATTAAAATGTTAGTAAGGTTTTTCGTTTCTTAATTAGATTTTGACTGTGTTATTAAATAAAAAATTTAAACTTTAAGATTTTCTAGTAAACATTTTAAAGATTTATTAAGTGCTTCCTTATTAGTAAACAATATTTTTCAATGTGACCTTTAAGTAAGAAAAAAAAATCCCCAGCTCTGTCCTAGACTTTTTAATTAATTCAATTTCAATTTTATTTTTTTGTATCTGATTTTGGAACAGGAAAAAATGAATTTCAAATTGCACGCATCAGCGTCAAGTACAATGAACTTGACCTGTTTGCATGTTATTTTAGGGCTGGGTGGGGGAACATTTGACCTATTAAAAGTTCAGATGTGGCCTTCCACTGTCTTGCTGAAAAACAAACTAAAACTAAGCACCTCCACTTTACAATGTGATATCCCAAAAAAGGCAATCTAAAAAAGGAAAAGAATTAAAAAGATTAGTAGAGATTTTCGTTTCGATTTTTCGGAACACCACACCTACCATCAGCTCCTTATTTTACTGCATATATCCAAGCTATGTGACTCAAGCGCTGAGTTAGCGAGTGCCAGTAGCGAACCTAGGCTATTGCTCTACCAACTGAGCTAAACCAGACCCTTAATAGCAGTTTATACGCAATTAATATAATATCTAATATCCGTCCGTACATATTAATATAATATCTATATACAGATCTAATGCTGTTGTGTAATATCAGATCGTTCTTCAAAATGTCCTGAAATTTTTTTTTCTTATCATCATATTTGAAAACAATCAAATTGGATGTCAACAATTCCCAAAAGGTTCCTTACTCTAGGTAAGTAAAGTAAAGTCAACGGGGCGGCCTAATGTCGGTAACAGCCAGTCAGCGAGGGAGTCTATCCCCTTTTCAATAGCGCTAGACCAAGGAGATTGTTTTAGCATCTGAGGTGGAGCGCTACACCTACCACCAGCTCCTTACTTTACCGCACTGATCCCTGTGCTACTCATGTGCTGAGTTGGCGAGGACCGGTATCGAACTAGGAACCTTGTGGTTTCTAGCCAAACGCTCTACCGACTGAGCTAACCCGGCCCCGTTACAAGTGGAAATTTAATGGTTGGTTGGTTGGTTTTACGGCATGTCAACTATTGTTGGGTTATATTCTGCCGAAGACGTTTTGTTTTATTCATTCTTGATAGGTATTCCATTTTTTTTATTTAGACCAAATTTTAATACAAATTTTAATACAATTTAAAAAAATCATTTTTTCTATTTACCGATATAGACCCTAACAGGTACTACCACTCCGGGTCAGAATGAATCTGTGAGCAGTTGATGAAAGGGTACTCCAGAATTAGAACTTCATCATTAGTTGCCGTTTAACGTCATACCCAGGGCACTAAGACCCTCTGCCACCGCCTTCTAGCAAATATAAGATAAAAAAAAGATTGGGGGTTAACCATAAGAGTAATACGGTCGGGACAATCATATAGGTGCTAGGGCTTGGTGTGACCAGCCGATTGATTGGACCACCCGACTAGCCTAGGGCTAAAGTGATGTGTTGCATGTCGTGGATTGCTCAACCGCCAGGGATCTGTCTTACGCATTATGGTCGCCACCCACAACCAGCAGGTGGCCACATTGGTGGGGCTCCTAGCCTACTGTAGAGGTGCAGCCCCATTCGACAGGCCAGAAATCAATGATGTACCAAATGTTGGATGTTAGTTTTAACTTATAAACGGGAAATTAAAATAATTTTATTTTTAAATTGTCACAAAAAACTTTTCATCTTGATGAAATATAGATTACGTAACTTCTCTCTGTAACCGAAAACAGGTCCTCAATGACGTCACGATTCCTAAGTTATTTCAAGTTATACTCTCAGCGATTATGAAATCGTCATTATTTAATCTTAATTAGCATCTTATTTATTAATTATGTCTATTAAAATCTTGAAGTTAGATTTTGCTGCAAAACTGACTGTACTATTAATGCATTTAAATCCGTGAAATGTGTAATATATCTCTAAGAAATAAAGATATACAATATTAGTGGGATTATTTGTATAATGATTTTAACAAAGCTGGTTTAATAAATTATTTGCCAGTTATTGATTTTCTAATGATATCATGTTATTCTAAAACGTATTAAAAGCAATCTTATATATAAATTTTAAAAAAAGAAATGAATTAAAATAATATCAAAATAAGTGTAATATTTTTATATTCGTTCTTATTTAGTTCATTAGTCTTTCTAATTTAATATACTTATTCTACTACATTATAACGGGAAACTGTTATAACGAGAAACCACCAGGTTTACTGATGGTCTAGTAACATCTATTACAGTAGCTATTTATTTAAACTAGCTGGACCTGTGGATCACCAATAGTTATGATTAAATTTAATTATTGCAACGTTTGATATGTTTACTTAAAAGCTGTTGCTCTGCAATATGTAAAAAGTATTATAATCATGATTAAACTCTCTCTCTCTCTCTCTCTCTCTCTCTCTCTCTCTCTTCTCTCTCACACACACACACCACACACACACCAACACACACACAAACACCACAGCACAGATATCACACACCACACACACACACACCAACACACACCACAATCATCTCTCTCTTCTCTCTCTCTATCTATATATATATATATATATGATATATATATAATTTGCCCACGTCTTCATCTTTTCATTATGTTTGATTGAAACAAAATTAAGTGTGTATCGCTTCCGTGCGCTCGTTGCCCGTCTATTCTTTCGCCTACTCCTCTTCTTCCCCTTTCCTTTCTCATATTTTTCTGTGTAGCACTCCTTTTTTTTACCTTTCTTTCTTTTTAATAAAAACGGAATGGTCCCTTATTTAGCTGATGGCAATCACAAGAAATAAACATTCGGTGGATAAGCGACACCAGATAATTATGATTTACATTTTTGAATTTTATTTTGGATGATCTGGACGGGTGTTGTGAGATAATAACGGTCGTACAATTAAGGAACACGATTATTATTCAAAATTTAAGGGCGCATTTTGCTAGTTTTATTTCATGTTTCATTTATATACTAAATCTAAACAAGACGTGAAACAACACCCCACGAGAAACAGCTGTAGGCCACCTGCCTAATATCATCACAAACCATCCGTGTTTAGCGAACAGCACACGCTGAGCACTGCTGGAGAAGCAAAGGATGAACTTATAAAGTTTCATTCTTATGTGGAAGCCATCACATGGGCACGCCAGAGTAGGCCTCCGCAAAGACCTACATAGACCAACTCTGCGCAGAATACTGGATGGCTGCACAGAAGGACTTCCAAGAGGCAATGAATGAAGGGACGGCTGGCAAGATATTGCCCATGGGTATCCTTGTTGTTACATATGTGTTGTTGACAAGACCCTGATTATTTAGTTTTAAAATAGGCTCTTGGAGTTATAATAAGCGAGGCGGGTAGATTTCAGTTGTATGACCTCCAACTGACCCCTAAGAGGCGCGAATCTCGGGCGCATGAGAAAACGTAACTAGTTAGATTTAGTTTCAACCTGAAGATGGACGCAGAGGCAGACCGTACACTGCGACGTTGATTTCTCTCCCGCGCAGCGAATAAGAATGGGTTATATAAATCTTGATCAATGGAAAAACAGTCTCTGTGGTTTAATTAATTGAATGACTAAAAAAATAGCCATTAGAAGAAGCAGTTAGAAAGAACATAGCAACTAGTACAACGACAAGAGACGATCAATAGCCGAAGCAGTAAAAGAAGAAATGAAAAACAAGTAAGTCTTTAAATCTCAATCTCTGTCTCTTTCTTCTCCTCTCTCATTCTCCCCTCCGTCTCCTTCTCTCTCATCTCTCTCCTTCCTCTCTCTCCTCATCGTCTTCTTGCTCATCTCTCATGTATACTACTCGATGTTTCACCGTACGAATGTTGGATAATATAGGCTATACAACATTCGTGCT
>CM042142.1:53092330-53097330 GCA_023376005.1 Doryteuthis pealeii
TATACTCAATAGTTGGTTTATTAAGTCGAAACTATCGTATACACGCGTGTATAGGTTCCATCCGTATAGTCCGCTGCTTATTCTCAATAGTTGGTTCATTATAGTCATGGAATATCGTATACACGCGTGTATAGGTCGAAGTTCGTGTATACTCAAAGTTGTTTATTATAGTCTGGAAATATCGTACCACTACACCGCGTTATCAGGCCTCGAGTCGCACCTGTGGTATACTAAAAGTGCGTTATATAGTCTGCAAATATCGTACACACGCATGTAATATTAAACGGAGTTCTATGCTTATTCGGTATTCAAATGTTGGTTTATCATAGTCTACACATGACTCATTACACCACGCCATCTAAGCGTCTGAGTAGTTTCGTCGCTATAAAACATTAATCAATTGGTTTATCCCTCAAAACCTAGCCTACTTGTCCGGTGGTGAGCTTTTACGAATATATCGACTGTATCCCCCTGCAGTCGGAGCGGTGAAGAGAACACCCCTTACCCCACCTCCATAACAAGAGGCGTGTTGTGTGGTTTTCTGATCTTTGTATTTTTATTTTATAATCATTCTGACTGGCTGTGGTTTTCTGTTCTGGACATCTGCTCAGGCAGGCTATGGGAAGCTACCCTTGCTATTACTCTGATCGTGGACATACATGCGTATGCCAACTTCAGATAATCAGGTAGTCAGGTACGTAATTGCAATTCAGGAATAATTGAATACAACTCAGAATAATCAACATGTTGGATCTCTGCGGCGCCTTATACTCCCGTCTGCTCGAGACGAACTTACATAAGTTCGTTAAGAAATATCGTGCAATCATCGTGTTATCTAGTCGAACTTGGAGTAACATACTCATATGACGTGTTTACCTTAATCGAAACTATAACATTGCTGGTTGGGCTTAGCAATATGTTGTACTCTCTCCTCTGAGAGAAGCGTATCATGAGCTTCATGACACAAAACACTGCACTCGGTATGGTGGGGTATTCACTTCTGAGGAGCGTGGAATACCCTGAACCATTAATCACACCCAGGTATACTTCTAAAACGGAGCTTGGGACGTACGTCCCGTGCTTAGAGTCGTGGCCTATCGGCTAAAATATATACTGCTTATACAATACGATGTGTTGTACTTCTGGATACGGATCAGTATGCAAAAAAATCCGCAACTTCGCCGCCCTCAGACTAACAAATACGACACACAAAAATGTACATCTCGATGTAAAGACAGACGTGTCAATGAACACGCTTCCCTATCCGTCCTAACATCTATGGCCATTGACATAACTTAGACAGATTTGAAATTGGCCTGACTCCTCGAAAGGATTTCTTAGTTTTCAAGCAAAATTAATGGTGCGATCCGATTCTCGTAAATCATAACTCTGGGTTATAGATTCTAGTATCTAACAGCTCAAGAGAGTCATCTCCCTCGTTGGCACCCTTTGTTCGTACCCTACCAAAACCATGCAATATAAATTCACATCGCTTGGCTTGAGTTCTACTGATTTTCAAATGGGTTACTTTTATTCACTCGCGACTACTAGACTCCATCTCGAACATGCATGCATGTCAAGCATTCACTTCTTCACGAGCACAAAACCCCCCAACTGCTCTTAAAGAAGACGATAGAGGAAGCTTCGCTGGCTCTTATCCACTTTTTCCTCTTTATATCGGTTTCTGATTCTTTGTCTCACAAGCTTCCTTTGATACAATACCACAGCGCAGTCCGTCAATTTCAATCAAGTATCGTGAGTTGAATCACCTCTTCAAAAGCACCAGTCCCAGTAAATGTATCGATATGTTTTTCGTAGCTCTAATTCGACGTAATCTGTCCAAAGCCCAGAGAAGTCATTCGGTTTGCACGCGTGCACTAAGCTGTTCTTGCCCTTCACCAGTGGGTAACTTTTTTCTTTTCCCTGGAGGCAACAATTGTCATAACTAGTTCAACAGCGAACGCAAATTTTTACAAACTGCACCTATAGACGTGGCTGCTACTCAGGCTACCCCAATCCAATACTATTTCAACGCCGACACCGCATCGTGCAGTTTGCTGTCACACTCCTGGCCTCGTAAGGCGTAAATTAAAAAAAAATAAACTTATTCTAAGCCTTTACGTTCTATGCCTGAATTCTGTCAAAACTCATTATACGTCTTTTGGAAAAGCGCGCTTGGAGCATGTAATAGGTTTAATAGTTGCATTGGGAATAATAGGACTCGTCGCCCGAAGTTCACAATCCTGGATGTGGTAATCTGCATTTTGCACTTAGCGCGTAAATACCTCTAGGAAGGGAGTATGAATCCTACCTCTCCCTCAAGCTCATGGGTGTACACATAGCCAGGGCAGGCTGGGCTTTTTAACCCTTGGTTAGGCAACCGCTCTAGGAGGAAGGAAAACTCTGAATTCAAACCTTGTTGAACTCCGCCTTTTAAAAGAAATTGACCTTGGTCACATCCTGCTCGTGCGGAGGGTGTTGGTAAATACGTATTACATCTTTTGGCGAGGTGGGGGCCAAAGAAATTAAATCTTTAAAATTCTTACGTTTTCATTCTAAAACTTACCAGGACCTGTGTATATACCAGTACAATTGATAATTAATTATTACAACGTTCCAATATGTTTACTTTAAAGCATTGCTAAATAGTTCCAATATGTAAAAGTATTGATAATCTGATTTAAACTCTCTCTCACTCCTTTTTTCTTATCTTTCTTCTTTTCCTCTTTTCATTGTGCTCGATTGAAAAACAGGTGAGCCATATCGCTTCCCGCGTCAATCTCCCCCTATATACTTCTTCTGCTCTACTTACTTCTCCTACTTCTTATTATATTTGTTTACTCTATAGCATGTCTTTTTTTCTGCCCTTTGTTTCTCTATAGGCGTTAAAAAACAAGAATCGTCCATTATTTAGCGAAGGTGACGGACACTCATACGAACTAAGAAACTTCCAATCCAAAATAATGGAAAAACAAGAAGAAAAGAAAGAAAAACCCACCACACAGAGAGAGAGAGAGAGAAAGAGAGAGAGAGAGTAAGAATAGAGATGAGACGAGAGAGAGAAGAGAGAGCAGAGTTAAATCAATGATTATTCTACTTTTTACATCATTGAACTCATTGTAGCCTTCCTGTAAGTAAACATATTTCAAAACCGTTGCCAATAATTCAAATCCTCATACTGGTGGTAAATGTACTGCCAACAGATGCCTGCCTAGTAGTAATAATTTCCGACACGTGTTAGAATTCTTTTGAGCCTCGTTGGAGCCTCACGATCAAGAGCCGCTTGTCCAGTGGATTGGATCCTTTGGTAAAGTAGGTTCTTCGACACTAAGTCCGAATCCTTTTCGTTGCCTCTGTGTAAAGGAGCTGAATCTTTAGTTCCTTCGTCATATGGTCGCAAAGTAACATGGTGCGAAAGAGATCCAGTGCGCTATTGTAATGTATCAGCCACCCAGTATGGTCAGTCGATTGGCTAAAGGAATAGGACCACGTGACTTAGGCCAGTTATATAAATCCAGGGGGGAATTAGACACTATATTAAAAAATATTGGCACCTCATTGATTGTAATGGTAGCAAGCTAGATTAGCAGGACCATTGTTAGGTGAAGTTCGATTCTCACTGCGGATCCCAACTTCATGGCCCTTGTGCCATTATCTAAAGCTAAGCTTTCAGTGCCTAGAAAAAAACAGGTTGATTCTCTAACCCTCACGTTCGGTTGAGATGCTTTAGCAAGCGTAGGAATTGCTGACCATAGTTTTAGTTGAGGATTACGCTCTATTACTCATAAGGGCGCCCGCATACTTCTGGCCTGTCCATATCTAAGCTTAGCTTATAAATAACTATATTAAAAAATATTGGGCACCTCATTTGGTGTAATGGTTTAGCAAGCTAGCATTAGCAGACCATGGTTAGTGAGTTCGCTTACTCAACCTTCGGGCGCGCCCCCACTCTGCCTGTGTGCCAACATCTAAGCTTAAGCTTGTCGAGTAAAAGTAAACTGCACCTCACGTGGTGCTACTATAGTTAGCAACGGTAGATTTGCAGACCATGTGTTAGTGGGTTGAGTTCGTACTTCCTCCACATGGGTGGCCAGTAGCTAGTCTGCCTCCACTGATCAGCTAGTATCTAAGCTAACGCTTAGTACCGAAGAAAAAAAAAAAAAATTTGGGGGGTGGCCCGTCTTTATTTTTTTTTTTCCCCCACGTGGTGTAATGTGTTAGCAAGCTAGTATTCGCACGACCATTGTTAATGAGTCGAATTCTCATTGGGGCCCATACTCCTGGCCTTGTGCCCATATCTAAGTTAAGCTTAGTTAAATAAACTATATTAAAAAATATCCAACACGAGTTAGTTATGGTGTAGGTCTAAAAAGAAAAAAAAAAGCACTATACTCCTTTTTGCTTAGTCAGCAAGCTCTGGATTCTTATATAAATTGTCATAGTATATTTGGATGCTCCTCCTGTAGAGAATTAGAGAGAAGCTGATCTTAAAACGGAGAAACAACGAATATACTTCTTTATCAGACCAAAGTGCTCTGATTGCAGCGTCCTTTCTGTTGACAATCAAGAGAACAACCTGCCTTTCAATTTTGTCATCCGAACCACATGTTTATCAGTTAGTTAATTGTTACTATAGCATTATTGACGACTTAGTGAGGTCACACCAGATTCAGAAAAACGTTCGTTACCCGTTGATCTTTGCACATGGAGAAGAATTTGGAATAAAGTTCAATGAACTGAGTCTTCAGAGCATATATCAATTCTCTTATATTTACGAGTAGAAGATGGATGGAATATATATATATAATGCTAAATCTCTAAGTCTTTTGTTAATTATTTACTTATATATTTGCTCTTGTGACTCTAACATTAAGAGCACACATGAGTCTGCGACAGGTGTTTTTAAAATAAAACTCTTGTGTTGTAAGGAAGATTTCTTCTCTGGACTTTTTGGATTATATATATATATATATATATATATATATATAATATATATATAT
>CM042142.1:53102330-53124830 GCA_023376005.1 Doryteuthis pealeii
TCCTCTCCAAATGGCTATCAAATATTGTATGCAAACTTAGTGGACACAGAAAAGGGTTTTAACTTTTTAAATTTTGTCTGTTTTTTTTTTTTTTTTTTTTTTCAAGAATGTTTAGTTATGTAGAACAATAGAATTTATATTTTTACGCCCTAAACGATCGATTTTGTTAAAAATCATATAGCATAAGGAAGTTAGACCGGTGATGTTCAAATTATATCTTCTCTTATTATAATAGAAATTTGGTGTGTCTCGGTCTGTAACTGAAACTATGTCACTGCTTACGTCATAATAACCTCAAGAATTGCGCAAGTATATCAATGAGTATTTAATTTATATTCAAAATCATTAATACATATATTAATCCTATTTATTAACGATATCTCTATGAAAATCTAAATTATATTTGCCTCTAAACAGGCCATGTTATTAGTGCGTTTAAAATCCTGCAACATATCTTATATATCACTAAGAAATAAAGGTTTACATATTAAATAATATGCTTGATTTGCGTACTAGTTTTAACAAATCCGAGTTTAATAAATAATTACGTGGTGTTATTGATCTCTAATATTATTGGTTTATTCTCCAAGATGGAACCCTGGTAGCTGAGCAGTCAATGACATGCAACACTCCACTTTGGTCCTTACTTAGGCTAGACGGGCGATCGGAGAGGCCCCTTCCGATCAATTGACTGGTCACGTCAAACTGTAGCGCTTATATGATTATCCAACCCGATTATGCTTATGGCAAACCCCAACCTTTTTATTATATATGTGCTAGATGGCGGTGGCTGAGCCTCTTGGTATCTTGGGTATGACGCTAAACTCTATTTGATAGTGAAGTTCCAGTTCTGGAGCTCTGGGGAATGTGGAGTATCACTTCATTACCATTGCTACCTGGTCCACTCTGACCTAAAATGGTAGAACCTATTAGGGTCTCACCTATGGGTTAAATAGAACAAAATGAGTTGTAAAAATGTTTTTAAAAATTGAGTTTATAAAAATACCCATCAAGAACGAATAAAACAAAACGTGTTCGATATGAAATAACCCAACAAGGGTTGACATGCCGTAAAAGCTAACCAACAAACCAACCAACCAACCAACCAGCCAGCCAACTCAACTAAAACGTCTTCGGCATAAAATAAACCCAACAAGGGTTGACATGCCGTAAAATCCAACCAATCAACCAACCAACGAACCAACCAATCAACCAGTCAACCAACTAAAACGTGTTCGGCATGAAATAACCCAACAAGGGTTGACACGCCGTAAAAGCTAACCAACCAATCAACCAGCCAACTCAACTAAAACGTCTTCGGCATAAAATAACCCAACAAGGGTTGACATGCCGTAAAATCCAACCAATCAACCAACCAACGAACCAACCAATCAACCAGCCAACCAACTAAAACGTGTTCGGCATGAAATAACCCAACAAGGGTTGACACGCCGTAAAAAGCTAACCAACCAATCAACCAGCCAACTCAACTAAAACGTCTTGGCATAAAATAAACCAACAAGGGTTGACATGCCGTAAAATCCAACCAATCAATCAACCAACGAACCAACCAATCAACCAGCCAACCAACTAAAACGTGTTCGGCATGAAATAACCCAACAAGGGTTGACACGCCGTAAAAGCTAAACCAACCAATCAACTCACCAGCCAACTCAACTAAAACGTCTTCGGCATAAAATAACCCAACAAGGGTTGACATGCCGTAAAATCCAACCAATCAACCAACCAACGAACCAACCAATCAACCAGCCAA
Organism: Doryteuthis pealeii; assembly: GCA_023376005.1. Taxonomy (NCBI): domain Eukaryota; kingdom Metazoa; phylum Mollusca; class Cephalopoda; order Myopsida; family Loliginidae; genus Doryteuthis; species Doryteuthis pealeii. The sequence goes on from CM042142.1 coordinate 53,104,105, forward strand.
CCAACTAAAACGTGTTCGGCATGAAATAAACCCAACAAGGGTTGACACGCCGTAAAAGCTAACCAACCAATCAACCAGCCAACTCAACTAAAACGTCTTTGGCATAAATAAACCAACAAGGGTTGACATGCCGTTAAAATCCAACCAATCAATCAACCAAAGAATCAACTAGCCAACCAACTAAAACGTGTTCGGCATAAAATAACCCAACAAGGGTTGACATGCCGTAAAAATCCAACCAACCACCAACCATCCAGCCAACTCAACTAAAACGTCTTCGGCATAAAATAAAACCAACAAGGGTTGACATGCCGTAAAAACCAAACCAATCCAACCAACCAACCAACCAAGCCAACTCAAACTAATAAAACGTCTTCGGCATAAAATAACCCAACAAGGGTTGACATGCCGTAAAACCAACCAACCAAGCCAGACTAAGCAAAGCTTAGCAGATTCCAAATAGTGTTACCTTCTAAATATCGGTCAAATTCACTCTACAAAACATACACTTGTTAACCATTGCTGCATTAATATAGGCGACCAATCAATATTTATCTCAATCAAAAGTTTTAGCCTCGTTATGGATTGACAAGTAACTTTACTTCGACACTTCTTATAACTCAACAACTTGATGAATGTCTGTCTAGCACAAAAAAAAGCATTTCACACAAATAGTAAGCAGAGTAAAAAGAAAATCTAACAAAAATACGTCTCTAATTGCTTTGAAAATCACGTCTGTGTCAGTAATTAAAATTGACTTTAATAAAATAGTGATACTTGCTGCAGAAGAAAGTTCAAAGTTTTTAGTTTTCATTTGAAAATATTAATTAACTAGCAGGACCTGTGGATATACATACACAGTGTGATAGCTTAATTATTACAACGTTTGAAATGTTTAATAAGAGCTATTGCGAAATAATTCAATGTGTAAAAGATATAATAATCTTGATTTAAACCCCTCTCTCTCTCTCTCTCTCTCTCTCTCTCTCTCTCTCTCCTCTCTCTCTCTCTTAAAAAGGGGTTGTAAAACATTTGATTTTCCGATAAGAATCTGGGGTGGGGAGTAGTTTAAAATATCTACATTAATTTGCAGAGGAAAAAGTGACAAAAACACCACTCAAAAATATCTAAGTTGGGCCGAAAATTCTCCTGATCATGGCTTGCGTAACGTAAATTAAGACAACAGTTCGGGACGACATAAGATCAAAATTACTAAAATATCTCACTATTACAAATAAAACAAACATGTATCTTTTTTTTTTTTTGTCAATTTTTAATTTTACGTCACGTTGATCATTTAAGCGACGCAAGATCTTTATGAATATTTCATTTTTAAAATTGGGTGAAATAAAATTGGACAAATAAGAAATCTGCGATTAAACAACACCAGATAATCTGGATTTACATTTTAGCTTTGCACCTTGAACAATTTTGACGGTCTCATTTTTAATTAGAGGGTGTTGCAGGATAATAACAAACGGAAGATTTAGGAGCACTTGTATTGATATATAGATATAATATATTATATTTTTATAATTATATATATATATATATATATATATATATATATATATATATAATCTAATAATATGATATGATATTAATAATAATAATATAACATAGTATACAATATTTTATGATATATATAATATATAACACTGACTTAGGTTAAATTCGTTTCTTACTTTTTCATTTATTTTTTCATTGTAGTCATTCTTGCTCTGATGTTGGGGGGCATCGGCCTCTGGACTAGAAATCATAAATAAATCAGCGTGAATCCCAGGGTCCCCCTCCCCCACTCAGGCAGCACCTGCATCCTCATCTAAAAGGGGAAGGTTGATTGCCCAGTGCTTGAGGCGCCTCAAAAGAGGAATTCCGATGGGATTCACGGTATTTGAAAACACTAGCCACTCATGAGCTTCAGTTTGTGCGTGGTTCCTCACTAAAAGGACCCTTGTGTTCGACTGACAATATTTGCTTGTCCAGGTAAGTTGGCTTTTGAGCCATGTACCGGTAAGATATAAAATAAATCGTGTGATCTCAAGGGGCCACCCCTCCAGGCAGCACCTGCCCCCTCGTCTAAAAGAGGCTGGACCGGGTTTATTGCTTGAGGTGCCAGAGGCGCTCCACCGTCCCTCCAAGCAGCACCTGCCCCCTCGTTTAAAAGGGGCAGGACCGGGTTTATTGCCTGAGGTGCTCCAAAAGGAGAAATCCAATTTTTATCGCTGAGGAATTTGTTCATTAAAACCAATTAAGATTGACAAAATCAGTATTCTCGAAGATTTGAATAGACTTTACATTTATTTTCTCAATTCATTTGCCGACTCTTTGCACATCCAACCATTTTTCAAGGTCAGTGTACCTTGAATATTGTTGTTCCTTCAGTTTATAGAACTGATAATCTGCATATCTTGCGAGCAGTCTTATTATAGGAACTTTAGTTTTTCAAGTCTGTGTTACGAGTGAGAGAGAGAGAGAGAGAGAGAGAGAGAGAAGAGAGAGAAGAGAGAGAGAGAGAAATAGGTGAGAGGGGGGATTAAGTTTGAGTTTTGTTCTACGGCATATCAACCTCTGTGGACCATTTAATACCAGAAAGGGATATACAGAATGTTTTTACATATGAATTTCAGTCTTGAAGTAAAATAAAAAGTAAAATCGTCGGGGTGGCCTAAAGTCGGTATCAGCCAATCAGCGAGGGAGTCTACCCCATTTTTCACTAGCGCTAGATCAAGGAGATTGTTTTCGCATCTGAGGTGGGGCGTCACACTTACCATCAACTCCTTACTTTACCGCACAGATCCCCGTGCTACTCGTACGCTGAGTTGGCGAGGACCAGTATCGAACTAGGAACCTTGTGGTTTCTAGCCGAACGCTCTACCGACGGAACTAAAAGTAGCGGTTTTATGGTGGTATTCTGTTATGTTTGGTCAGATCTTGTTGAACAGGTTGCTTTTTTTTCTTTAGAAAATATAAAATATCTTCTGGGTTTGTATTTTTAAAGAGGTCTTTTAAATTTTTTGTCTGATAATATTTGGTGCGGGTTTGTCTGAGACTATTGCAGTTTAGAAGGGAGAGTTTAATAGGGAGCTGTACCTTGCATATTGGGCATCCTGAGACATCCTCCCTTTTTAAAAGATGAGAATGGGTGATGTGGGGGTGCGTGAGAGAAAGACAGTAAGAAGAGGTGGGGTTGGCAGGACAGTTATCGTCGTAGGAAATAGAACCGACCACACAAATTCAAATCCTGAGGGAGGTTGTTTACGTTTTACATAATGCCCCTAAGAAAGTTCTGCATACATCTGTTCTTCCCTAACTATTGTTAAATAGTAGACTATTCTGGGTTCTCTGGCATTAGTATGGTAACCAGTCTAAGAAAAGGAAAATTCTGAATTCAAACAAGCTTTACCTTGCTAAAAAATGGCCTTGTATCACATCATACCTGTGGCAGAGTGGGTTGCTAAAATACATACATATAGTTCCAGAAACTATAGTTTGGAAAACTGGAGACCAACTTTAAGAAAGTCTAGAAAGGAACAAATCATTGTGCCCCGATTACGCATTGGTCACACAAGACTAACGCATTCCAATATACTTAAACAAGAACAACAACCACAATGTGAAACATATCAAACACCTCTGACTGTTAAACACTTATTCATGGAATGCAGGTGTTTTGCTCACATCAGAAACCGTTATTTTAATGTTAACAATATGAAAGATCTATTTGAAAATGTCAACATGGAGGACATTCTGTCTTTTTGAGGGAAATAAAATTATACCATAGAATATAGACGTGAACTTAATCAATATCATACAGCATGATCCCCAATGGTACTAACACATTGTTAAAACCAATTACTATAAAGTATAAATATAAATACACAACGTATATTACTTCCTAACTGAGGTGCGTGGTCTAATGGTTAGAGTCGTAGGAAATGGACTCGTCAACGCGAGTTCAATTCCTGGACGAAGCTGTTTGCATTTCATTTAGCGCTAATACCCTTGGGAAAGGTATGAATCCAATTCTCCCTCCAGCTATGGGCAAATAGTAGGACAGACTGGGCTCTTTAACCTTGATTAGGCAACCAGTCTAGGAGAAGGAAAACTCTGAATTCAAACCTGTTAACCCCCGCTTAAGAAATTGACCTTGTGTCGCATCCTGCTCGTGCGGAGGGGTTGGTAAATATATATATTACTTCCTAACCGTTAGGCATGACATAACCCCACACGAGTTTATATCCCGTTAAAATCAATAAACCAACCAATATAGTGTCAGATTTTGTACGAAAGTACTACTTTGTGTCCCACCATGTTAGTATACTTGTGGTTGGTTGGTTGGTTTGTTTTACGGCATATCAACCCTTTTCGGGTAATTTAATGCCGAATCAAGTTATTTTGATATCAGGTTGCTTACGGCACGTGCTGTTCCTTAAATTATCACCCATCTAAGTATTGAACAGACATATCGCTGATTAACTTCGGTGATCTAACCGAAACCGGTGCTTTCAACGTCACCTGACCATAAGCAGTATAATTATCGAGGCATGAACTCGATTTTCCCTGCGTTTGTCTCAGTTCAGATCATTTCAGCTTTGCCTGGTAACCGGGGCTGTCAACATTGCCCAAGCCCCAATAGAGTAGTTTCAGATATTTAACACTAAAATCTAGTAGATAACTAAACCTGAATCCCCGGTGAGGATTGACGTCATACGCAGATATAGTGATTGTTCTGTAATTGAAATAAGATTCTCTATTGTTTCTTCATGCATGACGAGGTAATGTTGAAAAGGTTAATGCAACGAGTGGGCATTAATTCATTTATTTTGGCATTTGAAGAAAACATACACAAGTCAGTATTGATAATTTGGAATCTTCTTTTATTGAATTTATATTTTAGTCGCAGTTTACTAAATTTAAAGGTCATTTTCCGATTGTTAAGGAAGGATGTAAATCATGGTTTAGATTGATATCTTAGAAAGATTCACGTCATGTAATATCAGTCTATCTATCTATCTATCTATCTATCTATCTATCTATTCTTCTTCTTTTTCGTCCTTCCTATCTAGTTTTCCAGCTTCCTTCTTTAATTCCTTCCTTATTTCCTATCTATCTATCTATCTATCTATCTATTAGTCTTTCATATCCACCCATTCATCTCTCTATTTTAGCTGGTTCCTATCTACCTATCTATCTATCTATATCTATATATCTGTCTCCCTCTCTCTCTATCTCTCTCTCTCTCTCTCTCTCTATATATATATATATATATATATATATCCCCACTCTCTCTCTCTCTCCCTCTTTCTCTCTCTCTCTCTCTATATATATAATATATACATATGTTTGTTTGTGTGTGTGTGTGTGTGGGTGGGGTGGGTGGTGGGTATGTATTTATGTATCCATCAATTTTCTTATTTTTCTTCCTTCTTATCTAGTTGCTCTCCTTCTTTCCTTCCTTCCTTCCTTCCTTCCTTCCTCCCTTCCTTCCTATGTATCTATCTATTCTTCTATTTCTTCCCTCCTATCTAGTTCATCTACTTTCTTTCTTATCTATCTATCTATTTATCTACCCGTCTATTTTCCTTCCTTTGCTTCCTTGCTATCTAGTTTCCCTCCCTAATTCTTTTCTTCCTTTCTTCCTTCCTATCAACCTATTTTCTTTTTTTCTTCCTGTCTAGTTTCATGCCTTATTTCCTTCATCCCTCTATCTTTTTTGCTCCCTCTCCCGCCCTTTCTTTATAGAGATAACGAAGGAAAAAGAGAAAGACTGTATATATAGTCTTTCTGTTTACTTTCTTTTCATGCTTTCTTTCTTTCTTTCTTTCTTTCTTTCTTTCTTTCTTCATTCCTTCCTTTCTATCTATCTATCTATTCTTCTTTTTCTTCTTTGCTATTTAGTTTCTCTTCTTCCTCCTTTCATCCCTTCAAATCTCTCTTCTCCCTCTCTTTCTATCTTTCTATTCTTCTTTTTCATCCTTCCTACCTAGTTTCTCTCCTTACTTACTTACGCCTTATCTATCTATCCATCTATATTTTTGCTTTTCAATCATTCCTATCTATTTTCCTTCCTTCATTCATCATTTTCTTACGTCCAATCTATCTATCAATCAATCTATCTATCTATCTATCTATCTATCTTCTTTTTCTTTCTAAGAATTTAGTTTATTTACTTCCTATCTATATACAGAATCAAACATAGATAAGTATATACCAAACAACTTTAAAATAAAACAACCAAAAAGTTAATTTTCACCTAAAACAAAGATAACAGAATTTTATTATTTCGAGTCAAGGTTATACAATTTAAACAGATATTCGGTATTATTATAACTAGCAACAAAAAACACCCTCCGGGTAGTGTAAAATTTAATTTTTGCAAGATATTGCCTGAGGCGGTGGGAGTTAAAAATTCAATGTCAGAGGGTTTGTATCACAAGTGAGCAAAATCCTCATATTTATTAAAGGAGTAAAAAAATAAAACAATCTGAAATGGAAACTTAGTCCTGTCCTCCTCAAATAGAATATTGCGTGCATCTATTAATTCTTAATAAAACAATTCTTTTGAATATTTTCCACATAAATTTTCCACAAAATCGTATTTATTTATTTATTTGTAAACTTCTTAGTTAACTTCTTATTACTGAAAAAATAAGGACGAGAGTAAAAAACATTTTTTTAAATTGCTTACTCAAATTTCGAGTGTATATAACACAAAAATATTGTGACGTAAGCTTAAATCATTAAATGGACATTTCTTACTATATTGTTATATATTTCCGTGGTGATTTTTATGGGGCAACCAGCGAGGATCTCACTCGCGATAAGTAATAATGGATCTACGAGACTAACTTTTAAAAACTTTCCCTCTACCCAGGCGACGCCGGGTAGCTACTTCTAGTATATATATTTATGTTTTGGTTTTGTTTGTTTTGTTTTACGGCATATCAACCTCAGTGGGTCATTTAATGCCGATAAAGTTTTGAAATAAAAATCAATTCTTAATGGATAATACAATTTTTTTATAAATACATTTTTCTATTAACCCATAGATGGGACCCTAACAGGTACTACCACTCCGGGTCAGAGTGGACCAGGGAGCAATGGTGATGAATGGGGTGCTCCACATTCCCCAAACCTCCAAAACTGAACCTCACCATCAGATAGAGTTTAACGTCATTCCCAGGACATGTAGACCCGCAGCCACCGCCTTCTAGCACCCATATGATAAAAAGGGGTTGGGGCTTGCCATAAAGGCAATAGGGTTGGGAAAATCATATAGGTGCTAGGGCTTGACGTGACCACCCGATTGATCGGAGGGGGCCTCTCCGACCGCCCGTCTAGCCCAAGATAGGGCCAAAGTGGAGTATTGCATGTCATGAACTGCTCATCAACCTGATCTCTATCCTAAAGCATCACGGGTCGCCACCGACGGCCAACAGGTGGCCCCATTGGGGGAGTCTTACCCCTCTGCAGAGGTGCAGTCGGTGCATTCTAACGCCCCAGCCGACAGGGCGGGTAGTTATTGTTAAAGACAGAAATACACACAATCTTCATTATTAATAGATAGATTAGCAAATTGTATACAATTGGACTCTCTAACAAAATCTTTTGATTTTAAAGTGACATTAAAAAAAGTACATCTGATATTCATTCATGCTATTTTATTTTTTTGATTTTAATCGATACTTGGCTTTGAAATAGCATAGGCGAGAAACAGTCAGTTACCAAACGCGTTTGACTCCATCTCTTCGCTACCCTAACACACACACACACACACACACAACACACCACACACATATATTATATATATATATATATAATATATAATATAATATATATGCTCCTCATCTCCCTGGGGTTGAGCACTTTGGAGGGGATTTCGCTGACGACCGCCAACTAAAGCGTAACACAACGCTCTCCTATAAAGGAGATGGGGCGGCCATTACATACATACAGATGTGTGTATCAAAACAGTTAAAATCCCCTTCGCATTCTGTGACGATAGCCGAGCGGTTAAGCTGTCCGCCTGATGCTGAATCGATCAGGGTTTCTATCCTGGCTGTAGGTAGTTCACAAAATGTCTAGCTACACTGAAGAGACTTGATAAGTCGAAACACGTATCTGTGAATGACTATATATATATATATATAAAATTTAACATTTTGAAATATATACTATACTATTTTGATACCCACTTTACATTTTTATATAAACTTTTACAACAAACTCTTTTGAGTTTTTCTATAAACTATAATGCTTCTGATTTTTTAAAAATTAAAAATAAAATTTATTTTATTTTTAAAACAGAACATGCATTTAAAAAAAATTTCAGCGGTTGAACTCAGCGTTCGTTTCTGTAAACAGTCTTTTTTTTAACGGATATCTTCTCTTCCCATCTATGTCGCTCTTTGATGAAGACCAACTTATCGATTTGGTCGAAACAGTACTGTCAGCAATTACATAACAAACATCATATGTTTTTTCAAAATGTTAAATTTTATACTGTCGGATTAATTTCCATCTATATTTCATATATATATATATATATATATATATATATATATATATATATATGGCTAAACTTGCAAATCGGTCGGAAAAATAAAACATATTACAGTGTGACCCAGAAAAACAGAACCCCAAATTATTGATTTATTTTCCCCATTAAACTAATCCTAAACCCTAATCCTAATACTAACCCTAACCCTAACCTAAACCCTAACCCCCTAACCCCTAACCCTAAACCCTAACCTAACCCTCCTAGTTAAAATTAACAGTTTTATTACAAAATTTGTGGGTTCTGTTTTTTCTGGGTTTACTAATTTCCGACTGATTTGCAAGTTTTGCCATATATACCACACACACCACACACACAACACACACACACACACATATATACATATGTATATATATATATATATAATATATATATATATAGTGTATTGGAGAAAGGAAAATAAAGTGCTCGATAACAGGTGTAATTGCTATATTTATTTATTATGAGGTACTATACAACTAAAAAGCGTTTTTTACCATTGGTTTCAAAGCAGCCTATTGGCCACTTATCATTAGTACATTGAATATTGACTGCCAATTTTCATTCAGTTATAGCGGCGCCCTTCTTGCGCCATAATTAAGAGGAGGTAAATTGCGTTGATTTGTATAAAAAGGACAGTTAACCACTCTATATAAATCAATGAAAATTTGCAGTCATTATTCAAAGCATTTTGTCCTGCTGATAAGCGACTAATACACTGCTTAGAAACCAGTGGTAAAATACGCTTTTTAATTGTTTAAAAAGTAATAGTAAGTAAAATCGTCGGGGTGACCTAAAGTCGGTATCAATCAGACAGCAAGGTAGTCTATCTTCTTTCCACAAGCACCCCACTTTGCCGTACTAATTCCTGTGCTACTCATACGCTGAGATGGCGGGGACTGGTATCGGACCAGGAACCTTGTAATTCCCAGGTTCATTCTCTACCGACTGATAGATATAGCTCTTAGATCTGTAATCGAGGACTTTATTTTCCTCTCTCCAATACAAATATATAATATATATATATATATATATAATATATATGTATACAATACAATTGTATACAATATTATATATATTTATATATTATATATATATATATAAATATATATATATATATATGTATGTATACAGTACAAACAACGGCAATAAAAAATATTCACGTCCGCAAACAAAATATAAGAATGGACATTCCAAGTATTTCTTCTTAGGCGCGTTGTCGTGATGAAGGGTAGTAGCAAGCATGCTGCCTAGAAACCAATGGTAACAATTGCATCTTAAATGTATTGTACACTATAATGAATAAAAAAATAAATATATATATATATATATATATATATATATATAGTGTGTGTGTGTGTGTGTGGGTGTGTTTTAGAGTAGCGAAAACATGCAGTCACCGCCGCTTGGTAACAAGAGTTTCTCACCTATGCGATTTTATAACCAAAGCCTGGTTTAAAAATCGCATAAGCGAGAAACTGTGAGATACGAAGCCGCATTGACTTCATGTCAACGCTATCCCAACTAAGATATACACGTTATATCAATGATATTAAGCACTTTTACTAATAAATATAGCATATTATAGTATCAATACTAATATATATATATATATATATGTGTGTGTGTGTGTGTGTGGGTGTGTGTGCGCGCACTTGCAACTATTTTTTTTATCTTAACCAATTGTCTTTTATCAGCATTTCAATTTTATCTCTATTTCAAGAAAAAATAATCACTTATAAAATACAATTGATATCTTTTTTTTGTTTGTTTTGGTTTTGATTTAAAGAGAATGGCAGACTAAATCAGAATTTATTTCGATCATTAAATTCTTTTATTTCGATTTTGTAAGTCCTCGTGAATGTTCCCTTCTCAACGTCTCTCTCTTTCGCGCGCAATCTCTCTCCCTCTCCTCTCTCCCCCCTCTCTCTCTCTGTTTGTGTGTATCTCTCTCTCTGTTTGTGTCTTTTTCTCTGTTTCTGTCTGTCTGTCTGTCTATCTGTCTCCTTCTCTATCTCTGTGTCTCTTTCTCTGTTTCTGTCTCTCTGTATCTCTCCGTCTGTCTGTCTATGTCTCTGTCTCGATGTAACTGTATCTCTCTGTCGCTATATTTCATTCTCTCTCTCTCTCTCTCTCTGTGTGTGTGTGTTGTGTGTGTTTGTGTGTGTCTCTCTCTCTCTCTGTTTGTGTCTCTTCTCTGTTTCTGTCTGTCTGTCTGTCTGTCTGTCTGTCCTCTCTCTGTCTCCTTCTCTATCTCTGTGTCTCTTTCTCTCTTTCTGTCTGTCTGTATCTCCCGTCTGTTTGTCTATGTCTCTGTCTCTCTGTCTCTGTATCTATCTGTCTCTATCTTTCATTCTCTCTCTCTCTCTCTCTTCTCTCTCTCCTCTCTCTCTCTCTCTCTCTCTCTCTGTGTGTCTTTTCTCTGTTTCTGTCTGTCTGTTTATCTGTCTGTCTGTCTGTCTGTCTGTGTCTTTCTCTCTCTGTGTCTCTCTCTCTTTCTCTGTCTCTGTGTCTCTTTATCTCTCTCCCTCTCTCTCCTGTTTGTCTGTCTATCTCTCTGTCTTTCTCTCTCTGTCATTCTCTTTCTTTCTCTCTCTCCTCTCTCTCTCTCTCTCCTCTCTCTCTCTCTCCATACGTATATATTATATATATATATATATATATATATATATATATATAAAAGTGCGTGTGTATATATTTGTGGCAGTAGCCTTTCTTGTTGCCTGTAACAGCGAAAGTTTCGTGTACTATTTGGTAATTCAAAAAGAAAAAAAATAAATAAATATTAAAATAACAATCTCAGACAACTTCACAGGAACCCCTTTTTTAAGTTTGAGAATGAATTATTTTGTTATTATAGATTGGTATTATTTTTTATCTTACGGTTTTCTGAAATTATTGGTTATTTTGCATCAGTGAGCTCAGAAATATTAACAGTGCCATCGGGTAAGTGTCATCTGTAATTGGTGTGAAGTTAGTACGGGAAATAGAGAGGATAATTAGGATAGGCACTCGAACTAAGAATACCACATGACAAGTGGACTGAGTGTCCTGTTATATATATATATATATATATATATATATATATATATATATATATATATATTACTTATTATAATGGAGATTGTGTGTTTGTCTATCTGTAACCGAAACTATATCACTATACAAGTCACAATTCCCTTTTGTTATTTACATCATATTCTCCATGATTTTATTTTTATTTAAACCTCAATTATTAATAAAATTGTTTTACATCATTTAGATTGTTGACCATATCTACAAACTAATAACATGCAATTGTATATATACCACAAAATAGAGATTTACAGTGTGAACGGGAAGGCTAATTTGCATATTAATCTTTAAAATTTGATTTTAATAAATATATTCTTAGTATTATTGATTTCTAATTGTTTGGTTTTATCTTAATGAATATGAGCAAAAATCTTGGGGATAAGTCTTAAAAGAAATCCATTAACAAGAAGAAATAACTATGATATTATTCTTTACTTCCTATTTTAACTAAATAGTTAAATTAGGAAAATTTACCAATGAAAGACAGGGAGTAATGGAAAATGATGGAAGAGTTAGTTTCAAAGTTGTTCTATTTTTCGATTATACCCCCTCTGTTCCAAATCTTTTTATCTGCATTCTTATTCAGTTTCATTTGCCTTTCTAATTTAACATGATATTTTATTATGTTAAAACTTAAATACTTGCACCCGGTGGGTGCATATATTTGCTAGTATATATATATATATGAATAAATGGATACCTTGGTTAAGGTATAAATTTATTTCGGCATTTAATTGCCTCCTCAGTCTGATTTTTTTATTAATTTGAAGACTTCACACCTGATTTTAATGGTATGACCTCCCCGTTTCATTGATTTTTTTTTCCAAATTTCTCATCGGAAACAGAAAGATTATACAAATAAGACGGATGTGCAGTCTTCAGATTAGTTAAAATCAGACTAAGGAGGCAAAGAAATGCTGAAATAAATTTATATCTGAACCATGGTATCTATTTATTATTTATAACACCCCATATATGTAAAAAAAAAAAAATACATACGCACATCTTTATAAGTACGTTTGAGTTCTCAATTCTGGTTAGATAATATCAATGAAACATGATATTACCCATATATATATATATATATATATATATATATATATATATATATATATATATATATATATATATATATATATACATATTAAAACTTAAATCTCCACACAGTAAAATCGCTCATCACTTTAACACCCCACACCACAATTTAGATAACCTTAAATGTATCTTAACTCAACAAGGATTCCCCACCACACAAGCTAGAAAACTATCTGAATTAAAATGGGCCATCAGACCAGGCACTCACCGGAATAGCTTGAATACAGACACCGGCACTTTAAATGGATACTCATATTTCCAAACACCCCCATACCACCAACCCATGACCCTTATCAGACGACACACACAGATTACAAATTCATTAATCACCAACGGACCAATCAGCATCAAGCACCACCGCATCATTCCAACTTACCGGACAAGCAGCCAGACGATCACTACTACGATTCACGGCCAGGAAGAAGGGATTTCACTGTCCTGAAAATTTACCACTACGTCTAAATAAAAGAAACTAAAAAAAAAAAAAAACTACAGAGTTTTCTTATATTTATTCCTTGACTAACATATTATGGTAACAAAATTAGCATAATATAGTACGTTAATGCTTCACACCTATGCCCAAACCTGGTATATGTATTTCCAACAACGGATACAGATACAAAAATACATCTCATACATCTTCGTATCTATAGCTCTGCTGATGAGGCCTAATAGGCCGAAATGTACATACAGAGATTGATTTTTCTCGATTTGTTTAGCCTTACATTTAAATAGTTAAATCCCGCCTAATTAATTATTTATGAATTAACTTTCAAAAAATTAGGTTCGACTTCAATTAAGCACATATTCTCCCAAATATTGTCGGCTGAAAATAGCCATATCGCAAACACCATATATATATATATATATATATATATATATATATATATATATATATATATAAGAACGTGCAGCTGAAGGAAGGAAGCAGAGAAAAGGGTGATAGGCTGAGACAGATGGGGTGACGAAAAGTAGGAAGTGAAGAATAGGACTTATACTTAGACAAAGACAGAAAGTTCAGTTATTTGCCAAAAAATATAAAGGGACGTAGAGAAGGTATTGCATCCTCTTAAGTGATAATATTACAAGCATAAAAACAGAGAAAACTTGTTTTCTCAACGCAAACGGTACGTGTTCAAACTATAAAATATTGTGCTGTTAATTATGTAGACAGATAAAGGTAAAGATAGCAGGTAACGAACACAACAAGGCTTATAATACGAAATGCGTTTATCAAACAAGAAATGTGTAACATACAATATAAAAATATGTGAGTTGAGATACAAAGTGTATGCAAGGTTTACAATGTGTCACAATAGAATAATGCAGTAATAATTTTGCAAGATAATGCTTGCGTGACTTATCTGTTCATGTAGGAATGTCTTGCTAGTTTGTTTGATTATACGCATCACCGGCCATTCCGAGCTGTTCCAAGTCCCATCGTTCCTCGACTATTGCTGGCAGGCTTCAAAAGCATGTCGTACTTCGACGGGAGTCCCAGTGGAAAGAGGCTGATAGAAGGTATCAACCCTCAAAATTTGGAGGCCAAACTGAGCCTCGTAATGTGTGCTCTGATTGGTCGCTGACAAAGGCCCCTAGCCAATCGCATGAGGTTTCTCATCAGGTTATGGCTAAGAGACCCTTGGGCTCTGTTTGGCAATGGTCAAAGGGAGGTTACTGTGTAGGTAATATTATTTTCTACAAAACTCAGCTCCAGGATCAGCGCTGATTTTCGACTCAGGTATGAAATGTTTTTAATCAACCCAACTCAACTCAACCACTAATCCACGTGCAGGGTGTGACCATGGTCAGTTTCTAAACGGAGTGCAGCTGTTTGAATTCAGTGTTTTCCTTCTCCTAACCTGGTTGCCCTACCAAGTCTACAGAGCCCAGTCTACCCTACATATTTCCCCATAGCCAAGGGGTGGAGAGAAAAGAGGGATTCGTTTCTTTGCCAAAGGCATACATATTTACCAATTAAAAAGTTTAAAACGTTTGAATTCGCGTCTTCCTTTTCTTATTCTGGTTTCCCAACCAGGATTAAGGAGCCCAGTTTGTCTCACTATTTATACATAGTTGAGGTAAGAAGAACAGTTGGATCCATACCTTCACTGCCGCTATTAGCGCTGTGAATTGCAGACAGCCTCGCCCAGGATTTAAATCCGGGTCACTGAATCCTTTTTCTACATCTATAACAATTCCACAACGTGCCTTATCCAAGAGCATAAGTGCAAAGTAAAATACAAATATCATCGTCCAAGATTTGAACTCGTGTCACCGAATCCATTTCCTACGACAATAACCGTTATAACACGGACGCCTCATGGCAGCACATATGTTGACCTATACCAAAAAACAAATTAATGCAAGAAAAATCTTACTCTTCAGTATTATTTGGATTATTCAGACTATTGTCCTCATCTTTATTGTTATCTGTACAACGTTTTGACCAACGTTCTCACCGGCCTTCTTCAGGTATTTCTTGTCGGACTAGGGAGCCATCTCGAGCTCGGGAACCTTCTTTTCAAACTCGGGAACCTTCTTGTCGTAATCGGGTGCTAACATGGAACTTTGAAACCAACCCTTTATTCAATCCCCGGGGGTATCCTCTTCTCATTCCGCTAAGCGCATCTGGGTGTTAAGCTGTGTTAATTATTATTCTATGTTACTGTCACCCTTGACCAGGATTGAACCTGCAGCCAAGTGATAACTGTCACTTAGAACTGCCTAAACAAACGCCTTTATCCACTATGCTATGTATCCAATTCAGAGAATTCTTACTCTTCACTTCTGACTATTAGTCTGGTCTAAATCAGTCGGTGGTGGAACCTGCGACCTTCTCAACCGTCAAGCCTTTCAATCCTAGTCAGCTGATTTTGCAATTAGAATCGCGCACCCTCATTTTAAAACCTGCGCTTTCTCGGAAAAGAAAAAAACAAATCTCAAAAAGGTCATTAAAATGTTAGTAAGGTTTTTCGTTTCTTAATTAGATTTTGACTGTGTTATTAAATAAAAAAATTTAAACTTTAAGATTTTCTAGTAAACATTTTAAAGATTTATTAAGTGCTTCCTTATTAGTAAACAATATTTTTCAATGTGACCTTTAAATAAGAAAAAAAATCCCCAGCTCTGTCCTAGACTTTTTATTTAATTTAATTTCAATTTTATTTTTTTTATCTGATTTTGGAACAGAAAAAAATGAATTTCTAGTTGCACGCATCAGCGTCAAGTACAATGAACTTGACCTGTTTGCATGTTATTTTAGGGCTGGGTGGGGGAACATTTGACCTATTAAAAGTTCAGATGTGGCCTTCCACTGTCTTGCTGAAAAACAAACTAGAACTAAGCACCTCCACTTTACAATGTAATATCCCAAAAAAGGCAATCTAAAAAAGGAAAAGAATTAAAAGATTAGTAGAGATTTTTGTTTCGATTTTTCGGAGCACCACACCTACCATCAGCTCCTTATTTTACTGCATATATCCAAGCTATATGACTCAGGTGCTGAGTTAGCGAGTGCCAGTAGCGAACCTAGGCTATTGCTCTACCAACTGAGCTAAACCAGACCCTTAATAGCAGTTTATACGCAATTAATATAATATCTAATATCAGTCCGTACATCATTAATATAATATCTATATACAGATCTAATGCTGTTGTGTAATATCAGATCGTTCTTCAAAATGTCCTCTGAAATTTTTTTTTCTTATCATCATATTTGAAAACAATCAAATTGGATGTCAACAATTCCCAAAAGGTTCCTTACTCTAGGTAAGTAAAAGTAAAGTCAACGGGGCGGCCTAATGTCGGTATCAGCCAGTCAGCGAGGGAGTCTATCCCCTTTTCAATAGCGCTAGACCAAGGAGATTGTTTTAGCATCTGAGGTGGAGCGCTACACCTACCATCAGCTCCTTACTTTACCGCACAGATCCCTGTGCTACTCATGCGCTGAGTTGGCGAGGACCGGTATCGAACTAGGAACCTTGTGGTTTCTAGCCAAACGCTCTACCGACTGAGCTAACCCGGACCCGTTACAAGTGCAAATTTAATGGTTGGTTGGTTGGTTTTACGGCATGTCAACTATTGTTGGGTTATATTCTGCCGAAGACGTTTTGTTTTATTTAAATGATGCGTATTCATTTTTTTAATTTAGACTAAATTTTAACACAATTAAAAAAATCATTTTTTCTATTTACCCATATAGACCCTAACAGGTACTACCAATCCGGGTCAGAATGAATCTGGGAGCAGTCGATGAAGGGGTACTCCACATTCCCCACAGCTCCAGAATTAGAACTTCACCATTAGTTGCCGTTTAACGTCATACCCAGGGCACTAAGACCCTCTGCCACCGCCTTCTAGCAAATATAAGATAAAAAAGATTGGGGGTTAACCATAAGAATAATACGGTCGGGACAATCATATAGGTGCTAGGGCTTGGTGTGACCAGCCGATTGATTGGACCACCCGACTAGCTTAGGGCTAAAGTGATGTGTTGCATGTGGATTGCTCAACCGCCAGGGATCTGTCCTTACGCATTATGGGTCGCCACCCACAACCAGCAGGTGGCCACATTGGTGGGGCTCCTAGCCTACTGCAGAGGTGCAGTCGGTATATTTTACAGCCCCATTCGACAGGCCAGAAAATCAATGGTGTACCAATGTTGGATGTTAGTTTTAACTTATAAACGGGAAATTAAGATATTTTATTTTTAATTGTCACAAAAAACTTTTCATCTTGATGAAATATAGATTACGTAACTTTCTCTCTGTAACCGAAACTAGGTCCTCAATGACGTCACGATTTCCTAAGTTATTCAAGTTATACTCTCAGCGATTATGAAATCGTCATTATTTAATCTTAATTAGCATCTTATTTATTAATTATGTCTATTAAAATCTTGAAGTTAGATTTGCCGTAAAACTGACTGTACTATTAATGCATTTAAAATCGTGAAATGTGTAATATATCTCTAAGAAATAAAGATATACAGTATATAGTGGGAATTATTTGTATAATGATTATAACAAAGCTGGGTTTAATAAATAATTATTTGCAGTTATTGAATTCTAATGATATCATGTTATTCTAAAACGTATTAAAAGCAATCCTATATATAATTTTTAAAAATAGAAATGAATTAAAATAATATCAAAATAAGTGTAATATTTTTATATTCGTTCTTATTTAGTTTCATTAGTCTTTCTAATTTAATATACTATTCTACTACATTATAACGGGAAACTGTTATAACGAGAAACCACCAGGTTTACTGATGGTCTAGTAACATCTATTACAGTAAGCTATTTATTTAAACTAGCTGGACCTGTGGATATACCATAGTATGATAATTTAATTATTGCAACGTTTGATATGTTTACTTAAAAGCTATTGCTCTGCAATATGTAAAAAGTATTATAATCATGATTTAACTCTCTCTCTCTCTCTCTCTCTCTCTCTCACACACACACACACACAGAGATACACACACACTCTCTCTCTTTATTTTTTCTTGCCTACTCTTCATCTTTTCATTATGTTTGATTGAAACAGATTAGCGTTATCGCTTCCGTGCGCTCGTTGCCCCCTTTATCTTTCGCCTACTATCTTTCTTCCTTTCTTTTTCTGTGTAGCACTCCTTTTTCTTACCTTTCTTTCTTTATAATAAAAACGGAATGGTCCCTTATTTAGCTGATGACACTCACAAGAAATAAAAATTCGGCGGATAAGCGACACCAGATAATTAGGATTTACATTTTTGAATTTTATTTTGGATGATTTGGACGGAATCATATTTAACCAGAGGGTGTTGTGAGATAATAACGGTCGTACAATTAAGGAACACGATTATTACTAAAAATTTAAGGGCGCATACTTTTGCTAGTTTTATTTAATGTTAATTTATACTAAATCTTAGACAAGACGTGGAAACAACGCCCCACGAGAAAACAGCTGTATGGCCACCTGCCTAATATCACACAAACCATCCGTGTTAGGCGAACAGCACACGCTGAGCACTGCTGGAGAAGCAAGGATGAACTTATAAGTATCATTCTTCTGTGGAAGCCATCACATGGGCACGCCAGAGTAGGCCGTCCAGCAAAGACGTACATAGACCAACTCTGCGTCAGATACTGGATGCTGCACAGAGGACTTCCCAGAGGCAATGAATGATATTGCCATGGGTATCCTTGTGTTACATATGTGGTGTCTTGGGTTGTTGACAAGACCCTGTATTTAGTTTTAAATAGGTTCATTGGAATTAAAAGCGTAGGCGGGTAGTTTTCCGTTGTATGACCCCAACTGACCCCTAGAGAGGCGCGAATCTCGGGCGCCATGAGAAAAACGTAACTAGTTAGATTTAGTTTCAACCTGAGATGGACGCAGAGCAGACGTGCCACTGCGACGTTGATTCTCCCGCGCAGCGAATAAGAATGGGTTAAATAAATCTTGATCAAGGAAAAACAAGTCTTGTGGTTTAATTAATTGCATGACAAAAAATAAATAAAAGCCCTTAGAAGAAGCAGTTAGAAAACATAGCAACTAGTAGACAAGATGACGATCATAGCCGAAGCAGTAAAGAAGAAATGAAGAAACAAGTAAGTCTTAATCTCAAATCTCTGTCTCTTCTCTCTCTCTCTCTCTCTCTCTCTCTCTCTCTCTCTCTCTCTCACTCTCTTTCTCTCTCTCATGTATATACTCGATGTTTCACGTACGATGTTGGATATATAGGGTATACAACACGTGCTGCTAAGGCGATATGATGATGAAAACTAGTCTTTTTTTAAAGTGTCTTGGCGCAGACGTGAATCCTTGCTAAAGTGTAAAGTTCCGAGTGAAATGCCTTTTTCAAAATATATACACTAAGTGACTCCAGATTTGAAGCACTAACATCGTCACCAATCCCCTGCCGTGCTATCCACTTGCCTGAGTGCCCTACCTTCACACAACAACATGCACACACAAACACATACACACACATGGAACCATACATACACACGCGCGTGCGTGCGCATATATCACACATGCGTATATTTGCACAGCTGCGCGCACACTCGAATATATGAATATATACAGAAAAATATAGATAGTTATATATTAAGAAATATGAAATATTTGTAGAGGAACGTGATATAATGGTCATCGTCGTTAGAAATGGATTCGGTGACCCGAGTTCAAATCTTGGACGAAGCTGTTTCCATTTTGGTTTCTATATATAAAAAAAAAAAACACATTCATAGGATTGATTTTAATACGTTGGAGAATAAAAACAATAATATTAGAGATGAATAACACCAAGTAATTATTTATTAAACCCCGTTTTGTTAAAACCAGTATACAAATTAACCTTTATTTCTTAGTGATATATAAAACACATTAAAGGATTTTAAACGCATTAATAACATGGGCTCTTTTGAGGCAAATCTAACTCAAATTTTCATAGAGGCCTCGTTAATAAATAAGATTTATTGTATGTATTAATGATTTTGACTATAAATTAAATACTTATTGATAAACCTATGCAATTCCTGAGGGTATTATGACGTAATCAGTGCCGTAGGTTCGGTTACAAACAGACAACAAATATCCATTTTAATAAGATATTTAAATTACGAAACATAACTAACTTAGTCTCTCTATATGTTATGATAAGAAGGGTTGATTTTTTAAATATTTTCTAATATTTTTTAACCAGAGGGTGTTGCAAGATGATAACGGACGGATGATTAAGGAACAAGAGTATTAATATATAATTACAGCATTCATGCTACCCTCGTGACACTCGCTATTAACCAACAGCTAGATGCTCGAATTATTTTTACTATAAAGATGCATTGGAAATTATTTTTATTATGAAAATGCATTGGAAATTATTTTTACTATGAAAATGTATTGGAAATTACTTTACTATAAAACTGCATTGAAAATGATTTTTACTATAAAAATGCATTGGACATTATTTTTACTATAAAAACAAGTGTTGGAAATGATTTTTACTAAAAAAAAAATTTTGGAA
>CM042142.1:53132330-53147330 GCA_023376005.1 Doryteuthis pealeii
ACCTTGTCTGCTAGCATGTTCGTGGCTTATAAGGCCAATACCGACATGCAGGCACCGTCGCAATGGTTGCCGCTAAAGGTCTGTTCGGGGGGTTGCTGTCCTATTATTGTTGTTCTTTCTCCTGTGCTTTTTGTCCTTCAGGATTGCCGTGCGGGTGTTTTCAAAGGAGACAATATGGTTGGTGGTTAGAAGCCATGCGTCATGGTTCTCAGCGAGTGTGGATGTGACAGGCAATACGGTAATTTTTTCAAGCGGTCCTCGGATCACTACTTTGGTGACCCTCTGTCGTGATGCTGAGATGAATTTTGGCATGAATAGTGATCCTAGTAAAACCAGAACTCCAACATAACAAAGACACACACACATATTTTCACACAGACACACACACACACACACACACACACACTCACACACACACGCATATATATGTGGAGACCTGTTGTTGAGATAAGTAATTTACATTAATATTTCTGAATTGCCGAAGTGTTTATTCTCTAAGACACGTTTTCGTTCTACTTATTCTATTGTTATTACTAAGCTTTAACTCGAGTTTTATTGGAAATATTAACCAATTTTGTGTTTTTCCTTTCATTTTACTTGCTTAAACAAGCAAGGTATCTTTAAAAAAAAATAATTCGACCCTAAACTGCTCTCACTTAGGGTTAAAGCCCTCCCCCCACACTAAAAAAAAAAATTCCCGGCTAACCACGGTGACTCTTTCAAATTGGTAAATATTAACTGAATGTGGAGACCTGTTGTTGAGATAAGTAATTTACATTAATATTTCTGAATTGTCGAAGTGTTTATTCTCTAAGACACGTTTTCGTTCTATATATATATATATATATATATATATATATATATATATATATATATATATATACAAAAAAGTATCGAGTGTTTTTTGACACACATTGTATTTTGAAAGAAATAACGTTCCATTCATTCTTCATTTCTATCTTGGTAAATACAGCTTTGACCTTGGTACTTTTTTGTCACACCTTGTATTCAGAAAGGAATTAATGAATGGAACGTTAGTTTTTTTTCAGAATACAAGGTGTGTCAAAAAAACCTTGTATATATATATGTATATATATTATGTACACACTCATCAATCTAGGCGTATGAAGTTCAATTAAGGAAGAAAACCGTTGGACTTGCTACATAGATGATTTGGGGGACACATCATGGTGTAAAGGTTAACGAGCTAGACCCGTTACAACTAAATAGCAAAATAGAATACATAATCGAAAAATTGTTTTTATTTTCCAAATCTGAATATGTGATTTTGTTTTATTTGATTTCAGATAACCCATATGTAAATGGATTGTCGAGCATCGTATTTTCATTGTAGAAACGTTCATCAGGAACAACGAGTCGGTAATAATTAATAAAACAAAACGGCATGATATGTACATTTGGAAAATAAAGACAGTTTTGCATTATTTATTCTATTTGGGGCTCTCATCAAACTTACAAATGAATCATCATTTTGACCCACCTCGAATATATATATATATATATATATATATATATATATATATATATATAAAGTTAGGGTAGTATGCACATGAAGTTAACGCCGCTTGGTTACTAGCAGCTTCTTGCCTATGCGATTTTCAAACCAAGTCCCTATTATAAATATAGCACTATTTACTTATATATATATATATATATATATATATATATATATATATATATATGTATATATATATATAAAGTCGTCGAGGTGGCCTAAAGTCGATATCAGCCAGACAGCGAGGGAGTCTATCCCCTTTTCACTAGCGCTAGACCAAGGAGATTGTTTTTTGTGACTGAGACGGAGCGCCACATCTACCATCAGCTCCTAAATTTACCGCACAGATCCCTGTGCTACTCATACGCTGAGTTGGCGAGGGCCGGTAACGAACCCGGAACCTTGCGGTTCCTCGTCCGACGCTCTACCGACTGATCTAATATATATATATATATATATATATTCCCAAAATTGTATATATACTTTATACACACACACGCATATATATATATATATATATATATATATATATATATATATATATATATATATATATATATAACGAGATAGATGGGGGGAGAGAGATATTTAGCTGATACATCAATCAGTCCACTTACTAATGAAAAAGCATGTATTTTGCACAACACAAAGAAAGAGAAAGAAAAAGAAAAACAAACAGAAATAGAGAGACATAGAGGCAATACAGAGATGTAGATAGGGAGGGGGGAGTATTTCGAAAAGTGTTATTTGCGACCACAAGCGCGTCTTGCTTTTGAACGAGACAACTAATATGTTTTCAACAAAACGCTGGTGACGGTCCACCTGCGTACTTGTAAGTATCCATCTGTCGTACAGAGACGTACATCAATCACTGCCTAACTGCTGGGAGCAAACACACACACTCACACTGCCAGTGCACTCAGTCAAGGATGACAATGGATAAAGCAGTTGTCTGCCCGCTTCTTCCTAGAGAGGTTAAATAAGTGCAGTGGATTTAGGATAAGACAAGAGTCATAGGAGGACAGCTGTATGCATTTCTGAGGGAGGTTTAGCTCAGTCGGTAGAGTGTTCGACTAGAAAGCACAAGGTTCCTAGTTCGATATCGGCTCCCGCCAACTCAGCGTATGAGTAGCACAGTGATCTGTGCGGTAAAGTGAGGAGCTGATGGTAGGTGTGGAGCTCTACCTCAGATGCTAAAACAATCTCCTTGATCTAGCGCTAGTGGAAAGGGGATAGACTCCCTCGCTGTCTGGCTGATACCGACATTAGGCCGCCTCGATGACTTTATTTTACTTACATAGTAAATACGTCGTTGGTGCTGTAGAATACGCCGACTGTACCTTTATAGAGAGATAGCCCCCCCCCTCTAATGGAGTCACCTGGTGGTCATGGGTGGCGACCTGTAATGCTTAAGAACAGAATCAAGGTAGACGAGCAACACTCTTCTTAGACAGGGACAAGCACAGGCACCACAAACAGAACAGTGTTGCCAATATACACATAAACGGTTTTTCTGTCTGTCCAGCGCTTAGGAGACCTTACTTTGTGCATTACCCTCGTAAAATAAGTTAAAAAATAAGTAACAAAATATCGTGTTGTTATCGTGCACTTGTTAAGTGGTGAGAGAATAGGTATAGTAAAACAAACAGATACCTTTTGCAGATTTCTGATGTTCTGGAATGATAGTGTGAAGTATTTATATACAAGAATTGAGTTTCACAAATGGTTCCGAATATTGTCTCAAGAATAACACTAACCGGGTAGACGATCAATCGGCTGGTCACGTTAAGCCGTAGAACCTATATGATTGGCCTTACCCTATTCTCCTTATGGAAACCACCAACCCAAGTCGGTGTGTGTCGTTCTTCATGTCCTGGATTTGACGTTAAACTTCATCTAATGGTATAGATCTAATTCAGGAAGTCTGGGGGAGTCACCATTACTCACTGGTCCATTCTAAACCTGAGTGGTAGTATATGTTAGGGTCCCATTTAAAGTTACTATTCAAATCCTAATTTTTAAATATCTTTCCATATATATATAAAACCTTCATTACTTTTGCACAAAAAGCAAGATCTGGTGATAGTGAACGTGTACATATATTTACATTGTCATTATTTTTTAAAAATATTTTGGTTGTTTTTTTTATTCCGGACATACATACACACAACTGCCCTTTATATATGTACTAGATGCGGTTACTCAGCATCGTCTGGGTAGAAAGGCAGGGTAAAAATCGCTGGTGTATTATTTTTTTACTCTTGAGATTTACAAATACTGGACATCTTTAAGTAAAATTTCAATGCTATTTCTATGTATATTTTGATTTTTAAATATCTTCGAATACAAATCAAATCTTTATAATTTTTGCACAAAAAGCAAGATCCGGTGATATTTAATGTATATATATATATATATGTGTATATACTTTGTCGTTATTTATTTTCATAGTTTCATCCGGACATATATATATATACACATCAACTGTCCTTTATATATGAGTAGATGGTTCCAAAGGGAGTATATGGCCCCGGTTAAGAAGCACTGCACTAAATGGTATCATACTATGAATGGGGATCATGTGTACGCTTTGGATAGTAAATGATAGTAAATGTGAAAGGAGCCAAAGTTAACTACAAAAGCAGCATCTTGATTTGGTTGGTTGGTTGGTTGGTTGGTTTTACGGCATGTCAACCCTTGATGGGTTATTTTATGCCAAATACGTTTTGTTTTATTCATTTTTGTTGGGTACTCAATTTGTTTTCAAAACCAGGGATATTGTTTTTTTTGTCTTTTATTTTACATAGATGAGGCCAGCTCTTAGATAACCGAAACTGTACTACTTATGTGCTGAGTTGGTGGGGACTGTTATTGAACCCGGAACCTTGCGATTCCTGGGCAAATGTTCTAAACCAATGGTTCTCAACCTTTTTTTCACCTACCGACCACTTTGATTCCTAATTTATTCTGATAGACATTCGATGTTTAAAAATCCTATTGAATTTTAATAATTGAATTTTTTTTTTTTGCTTGCCAGGACACTCCAAAAATTTTATGTGGTCCCCAAAGTGGGGGGCATATGGCCTCTGGTTGAAAACCACTGGTTTGGACGAATGAAAAGGACATTTGCTGATTTCAGTAAATGTTCTTTTTGTTCTGTCTCGTTGTTGTTGTTGTTGTTGTTGTTGCTGTTGTTGTTTTTGTTTTTGTTGTTTTTGTTTTTGTTTTTGTTGTTGTTTCTTGGGATTTTTTTCTCTTCCTTTTCGTTTTTTTTGTATGATTTGAGTCTCAGATGCTTATTTGTGTGGTATCTCGTAAAACAGCCCTGGAGGCATATGGGCAAATAGTATCCTTCTTTCTCATCGTGACAGTCTCTCCATCAATACATTGTTGGCTTCCTACTTGAATGACACAGGTTGCTCTTGCCCATAATGCAGTTAGGTTTGTATTTACAGCCACATTGGAAAAAAACCGGGTCAGCAAATAGACCCTCGTATGAAATTCGACTTTTGCATACAGTTATATGGTATCCAGTTATTTACTGAGCTTAGCTTACTTGCCAGTAGTATGTCGCTCCCAGTGAGAATCAAACTCACGACCAATTGTATCTAAATCGAGCTGGCTAACCATTATGTATTATAAATATTAATCGGGAAAACATTGACACGCAGAATAAAATCAGACATAGAGGCATGTTTCGCATTTTTAAGTTTTCATTGGTTTTCCAGATAAAATATAAACAAGAAATGAGACAACATAGATAAAGTTAAACTTGTGCAAGGGTTAGGGTTAGAGGTTAAGGTTTAGGGCTAAGATTGGTGTTGGGGTTAAGACTTGGGTTAGTGGCAGGGTAAAGGTTAGGGGTTACGGATAGCGGTAGTATTAGTGTTGGGGTTAAGGTTAGGCTTAGCGGCATGGTTAGGGTTTGGGGTTAGAAGTTGGTTAGGGTTAAAAATTTTAACTGAAAAAAATTGTCTATTGCAGTCGGATGAGGGGGGTTATACTTTTCCCAAGGGTATTGTTGGACTTTTTTGTATATATATATATATATTTACCAACACCTCCGCGCGAGCAGGATGTGACACAAGGTCAATTTATTAAGCGGAATTTAACAGGTTTGAATTAAGACTTTTCCTTCAGCTAGTTACCTAGCCATGGTTAAAGAGCACAGTATCTCCTGCTATTTGCCCATAGCTAGAGGGAGAATTGGATTCATACCTTTCCAAAGAGTATTAGCGCTATGTGAAATGCCAACAGCTTCAGCCAGGAATTGAACTCGGGTCGACGAGTCCATTTCCTACGACTCTAACCATTAGTTCACGCGCATCCACGCGACTTTTTTGTATATAAGGTTTGCTCCAATTCCCCAACTGAAATTATAGACTAGCCAAGGTCACGTGGTTTACTCTTCCGGCTAATCAACAGCCATAATGCGTGGCTGATTCACTACTTAAACACTGATACTTGCCACAGTATACTTGCAATCATTGCGGAGGAACTTACGGCCATTGACGAAGGAACTGAGGATTCTTTACCAGAGGATTACCAAGGATTACTGCTGGACAAGCGCTCTTGCTTGAAGGCCTAAAGGATGGCCCATAAAAACCTAACAGTGAATATAATAGCGCCAATCGATTTTATGGCACGCCAATTCTTGTTGGATTATCTTATGCTGAAGACAAAATTTAACTTGAAAAAAAAATTGAATACCATCAATTAATAACTATTCAATTATTTTTTCAAACTCAATGTTTTCACGTTAAACTATCTGATGGTGAGGTTCCAGTTCGGGAGGTATGGGGAGTGTGAAGCACCCCTTCATCACCATTGCTCCCTGATCCACTCTGACCCGGAGTGGTAGTACCTGTTAGGGTCCCATCTATGGGTTAAATAGAAAAGTATTATAAAAAATTGAGTATCCCTTAAGAATAAATTCATTTCAAAACTTTGCCGGCATTAAATAACACCACCGAGGTTGATATGCCGTAAAACAAAACAAACAAGAAACAACAAGAAACTCAATTTCTTTAAACAATTTTTTAAATTTCTTTCCTATTTAAACCCTAGATGGGACACTACCAGGTACTACCACTCCGAGTCAGAATGGATCTGGGAGTAATGGCGTTGAAGGGGTACTCCACACTGATCACACATAAATCCGGAACGGCTTCAGTATAATAGCACCAGGGATAGACTCCCTCACTGCCCGGCTGATACCGACAATAAGCTATACCAACGTCTATTAATTGTGAAAAGATTGACTCGCACAATAAAATCTTCTTGGATTATATCAATGGATTCAAATGTGAATTTCAAACGCTTAAAAAATCTCCACTATACGGTAGAGCGTTTCGGTTAGAAACCACAAGGTTCCTAGTTCGATACCGGCCCTGGCCAAATCAGTGTATATATATTTACCAACCCCTCCGCAAGAGCAGGATGCGACACAATTTCTTAAGCGGAGTTTAACAGGTTTGAATTCAGAGTTTTCCTTCTCCTAGACCGGTTGCCTAACCAAGGTTAAAGAGCACAGTCTGCCCTACTATTTATCCATAGCTGCATGGAGAGTAGGATTCATACCTTTCCCAAGCGTATTAGCGCTAAGTGAAATGCAATTACCACATCCGGGATTTGAACTCAGGGCGACGAGTCCATTTCCCATGACTTTAACCATTACACCACGCGCTTCCCACAAAATCCAGCATAATCAGCGTATAAGTAGCACAGGGACCTGTGCGATAAAGTAAGGAGATGGTTGTAGGTGTGGTACTCCACCTCAGACGCACAAACAATCTCCTTGGTCTAGCGTTAGTGAAAAGGGGATAGACTCTCTCGATGATCGGCTGATACTGACTTTAGGCCACCCCGACGGCTTATATACACACGCGGTAGTGAGAGGGTTAAATGGCTGGATTTATTTCGGACAGAGCTTGTTTACAGAAGTGAATAGTTCGAAAAGAAGATTACTGGTGTCAAGAAAGAAAAAAAGATTGGATAAACTTTGAAAAAAAAAAAGAAAAAAAAAAAAAAAAGAAATTGGAAATTTTCGAAATTTTGTTTTCACACCTTTTTTTTTTTTTCAAATTTAAATTTCCAACGTGCATTTCTAATCTTTATCTTTGGCTCATTGGCAATTGTTTTGGTATTGCGAGTAAAATTATTGGATTAGGTCAATCTTAGTGAACTGAAATTGATTACAAACACTTGCTAATTGTTTTCTTTCTAATGACTTGTATATTTTTTTCCTAATTTACAATAAGTCCAATTCTTTGGGTGTTTTTTTTGTTCTAAGGGTAATCTTCGCAATTCTCACACTACTTTTAGCATTCTTTTGGAATTCTATTGGTAAAAATAATTATTTGAAATTTATATAAATCACGAGTGTGCGCGTGCGCGTGCCCGTGAACTAGCTTATTTACTAAACGCAGAATTTAAAAAAAAAAAAGATGAAAAGAATAATGATATTGAAAACGGAAAGATCATGCCAGTGAGACCGGGTGGGAGGTCTTCAAATCAATGAAGATCAGACTGACAAGACAGAGAAATGTCGAAATAAATTTGAATTTATATCTAAATCAAGTTAACTTATTCATTCCTATATATATATATATATATATATATATATATATATGAGTAGTGGCTTACCGGTAGGTACGGGTACGATCGTTGGGAGCGCACAGAATCCAGGGGTTAAGACCGTGAAAAAACAAATACAAAGTGCTCAATACAATGTAGAGTAAAATTTATTTAAGAAATGGATATAAATTAACCTACTCGAGTTTCATCATCTGAATCGTCAGGCGGATGTAACCCTGACGATTCAGATGATGAAACTCGAGTAGGTTACTTTATATCCATTTCTTATATATATATATATATATATATATATATATATATATATATACCTTTGAAAGGAAAAAATAACTCAATAAATGGTCATTCTGTAATAAATTTATTTCGACCAAAACTCAAAACGCTTTTGGAAATTTAAATAAATTCCTAAAACTCCCTATAATTTCAGTCCCATCAGACAGGCGACACAGATAAAAAGGAATTGAAAACCTGAAAAAATTTTTTACCAGCATCCCTCAAATGTGTGACAAACAGCAAATATGAGCTTACAAATTCAAGCTATTTAAAGGTTACAATGTATCTTTTAAATTTCCTTTTTAATCGGGTATATTCAAAAATGTATATGTCTAATTTTAATATCTAAAATAGAGCAAAAATCGTCTAGACTATATTAAAAAGGTTTAAAATGATTAAGGAGAGGTTGTTATTAATATCAACTTAGTGTAAGTAGAAAACCAAACAGATAATAAAACATAATAAAACAATAAAAATTATAAAGATTGATAAAAAATGTATGCATGTGTGTATATGTGCATGTATGTATATGTGTGTATATGTATGTGCATGTATATATATATGTATGTATGTATATGTAAATATATATGTATGTAATTTTAGTGTAACAATAATAATAATAATTTTACTATTTACTTTTATAATTTTATATTATACATTTATATATATATATAAATTTTTAAAATCTTTTATATATATATATATATATATATATATATATATATATATAGAGAGAGAGAGAGAGAGAGAGAGAGAGTGAGAGAGAGAATCTCATTCACAAAAGCATTCGAAAATTTTGACACTATCTAGTTTGTCAGATTTATTTATGGTTTAGTTCGATTTCTTTGTTTAATGACATATCAACCATCGTGGGTTATTTATTGCCAAAATCAACCTTGAAGAAGAATTTAACTAAATAGTTAAATTTGGAATTGTGGAAATTGATGGAAGATTTAGTTCAATTTTTTAATATTTTCCGATTATACTCCCGTCTGTTTCAAATCATTTTTTCTGCATTCTTATTTAGTTTCATTAGTCTTTTTAATTTAATATATTTCATTACATTATAACTTAAATACGGAGGTTGTATATTTTTGCTAGTATACAAGGTGAGTCAAAAACGTATCGGTATTGAAGCTGCATTTACCATGATAGGAATGAACAATTAATGTAACGTTAATTTTTTTTTCAGAATACATTGTGTCAAAACGTACAGATTTTAAAGCTGTATTTACCAAGATGGAAATAAAGAATGAATAGAATGTGAATTTTTTCAGAATACAAGGTGAGACAAAAATTACCGAAAATCTCGATACTTTTTTGACACACCTTGTATATAATGTAGCTTAGAGTTTCTTTATCCACAAAGTGACATTTGATGGTTTTCTGGATTTTGCTTTACTTAGACATACATTATTGTTATTCACTTTGCTTAGTCTGGCATAAAGACCTTAGGTTGCTCTTACAGTACCTGCTATTGCTAAGCAATCACTCATCTATGTACTAAGCAGTCTAATGGCTTACCTTCAGTAATCTGTCGGGAGCCCCGTACTTTCAGAGTGTCTCTGAATTTACTAAGCTTTGCTTAGTCTAGCACACAGATCACGGATTGCTTACGGTACCTGTCTTTTCTAAGTGGTCACCCATCTAAATAATGACAAGGTTCATCGTTGCTTAACTTCAATAACCTGGCGGGAAAACGGGTGTTTTCAGCGTGAAATTATTGCAGATATGCATTATACAGACTAGCAAAAAATATGCGCCCCCCGGGCATATGTATTTAAGTTTTAATGTAATAAAATATATCAAATTAGAAAGACTAACGAAATTAGATACGAACGCATATAAAAAGATTACACTTATTTCGATTATATTTTAACTGGCGTTTATATAAAATCATTCATATGATTGATTTTGATATGTTGGCAAAAAAAAAAAATATTTATTAAACCCAGTTTTGTTAAAATTAATTAACTACATCATATACCTTTATTTCTTAGTGATATATATATGACACATTCCATGATTTTAAATGCTCTATTAACATGGGCTCTTTTGTGGCTAATATAACTCAGATTTTCATCGGGACATCGTTAATAAATTAAGAACACCATATTATTTCGTTAAACTTTTATTGCTTAAACTTCTTCTTCTAACTAACACAACACGCGTGTGCATTTGATCCCAGCTAAAGCAGACATGCTTTCTGCCTGACGTCCAAGCTGGAACTGAGGGTTAGCTCGGTCCCACATGACTTCACGTATTTCGTGGGCTTTCTGTAATGGAAAGTCCCGCCCGTGATATGAAAAGGGGCAACCCCTTCGGAAATACAGGGGGTTGACAATAATCTATTCATAGATTATGTAACATTTTTAGCCCCCGCCCCCTGTACATTTTCTAAGTATACACTTGAGTGGCATCATTGCAATAACAAATAGTAGTGGCGATAGTGAGTCCCCTTGGAAAATGCCACTTTGGATTTTTACTTCTGCCAGGGATTCGCCTTCCTGCTTTTAATTGAACTTTCCAGTTTTCTATGGATTTTTTAATATTATTATTATTCACTTCTTGCTAGTTTTTCACACCAGTGTTAGGTGATGGTCTTTCACTGGATTCTGAGATAAAACAAGCCCCCTCGGCTCTTCTGGACTCTTCTGAGTATTCTTGCCGATTTCAACAATGCCGTTGTCTGGAGGGTCTCAATTCTTCCTCTGATTTTCAGTTCCTCTAGTCTGTTTGCTAAGCTTTTTGGATACCGTTCCAGGTGCCTCAACTACAATTAGTATCACTTTCACCCTCATATTCCACAGCTTTTTCAATTCTCCGACAAAGCCCAGATTATTATTATTATTATTATTATTATTATTATTATTATTATTTTCACTCCTTTTGAGTTTTTCACATCAGTGTTAGCTGATGGTATTTCACTGGAGTCTGAGCGACAACAAGTCTCCTCAGGTCTCCCGGACTCTTATGAGTATTCTAGCCGATTGCAGCAGTGCAGTAGTCTGGATGGTCTCCATTCTTCCTCTGATTTCTAGATCCTCCAGTCTTTTTTCCAAGTTTATTGGTACCGTTCCAAGTGCACCAACTACAATTGGTATCACTTTCACTCTCATATTCCACAGCTTTTTCAATTATCTGGCAAGGTCCAGGTTTTTATCCATCTTTTCATTTTCCTTCAGCTTCACCCTGTGATCTGCTGGGACCGCAAAGTCTGCCATATTATTATTATTATTATTATTATTATTATTATTATTATTATTAACTTAATGTTTTTTCTTCCTCGGGTGTGGTCGTCAACAAATTCGAAATAGTATTGATTTCAAGAGTCCAAAGAAAAAAATATTTCATAAACTAAAATTAATGTCAAGTAAAAAAAAAAAAAAAAAAGGAAATAAAATAACTTTAAATATTTTCTTTTTTAAAAATATAAACAAATTATTTGTTCAATTTTATTTTGGGCGGGAAAAAGCTGCACGTATTGACATCTTTGATCCTCCACCATTCTCTTTCAAAAATGTTTGATCGGACTGCCAAAAGGGGGTGCTTCTGCTTGTAATACTAACTTCTACCATTTATACTGTACCCCATTATTATGGGCTACAATATAAAGAGAGTTTTGATATCTTAAGTTGTGAACACGTACAGACATCCTTGTCCAATGTGAAGAGAATTGGCCTATATTTCGCAAAAAAAAAAACAAAAAACAAAACGATTCTACCAAAAGAAAATGGTTTCTGATCATCGAAGAGCTACCACGAAATAAAATGACCAACGAATGAAATTTACTACTCTAAGAGACAAAATGAAAACCCAGCAAAACTTTTTCTCTGAATGTTTCAAACGAGGCTTGATGATTAGTATTATCTGCGTTATTCTGATTATTGTCCTCATCTTCATTGTTATCTGTACAACGTTTCAGCCGATGTGCCCTCCGGCCTTCCTCAAGTATTTCTACTCGAATTCGGGAACCTTCTCGGACTCTGGAACCTTCTTTTTGGACTTGGGAACCTTCTTGTCGTAATCGGAAGCCATCACGGAACTTTGAACCTAACCCTTTAGTCAGTCCACGAGGGAATCCTGTTCTCATTCCACTACCCCAGTTATGGTTAGTAGAATGAGAACAGGATACCACCATGGACTGAATAAAGGGTTAGGTTCAAAGTTCCATGATGGCTCCCAATTACGATAAGAAGGTTCCCGACTCCAAAAAGAAGGTTCCCGAATCCGAAAAGAAATACCTTTAGAAGGCAGGAGGGCACATCGGCCCAAACGTTGTACAGATAACAATGAAGATCAGGAAAATAGTCCGAATAACGCAGATAATACCAGAAAAAGACCAGAAAAACTAGTTTAAAGAGATTAAAACTAGTGATGGGAATATCTCGAAGAATTACCACAAGAAGGTTCAAAGAAAATGGATATATGTCAAAAATATGTGCAAAGAACGACCGGTTTGGTACAGTCGGAAGAGCATTCGACTCGGAACCACCAGCCCCCGCCAATTCAGCGCATAAGTAGCACGGCTTGGATCTGTACAATAAAATGGGAAGCTAATGATAGGTGTGGTGCTCCAACTAAGACGCAAAAGCAATCTCTCTGGTCTAACGCTAGCGAAAAGGTGATAGACATCCTCGCTGCCCGTCTTGTTGGATTAGTCCTAGTATAAGGTATGCAAAACATCATTACATATACTTACAGACTATTCTAAGTGGCGGTGACTGAATTGACCAATCAAAAAACGCCATGTATTTAATTTACTATTCAAAGGTGTTAATAAATTGTCATCGAATTACTTGCTTGATCGGCTGCTTCAAGGAAAGACCATCAGGATCAGCAGACAAGGATTAAATCGGATACCTCTTTCTACTTCGGGAACAGATCAACAGATAAGTATTATACCTGATACATCTTTCTGTCTCGGGGACATATCAACAGACAAGAATTAAATCTGATACATCTTTCTACTTCGGGGACAGATCAATATACAAGGATTATATCTGATACATCTTTTAACTTCAGGGGAGGATCAACAGATACGGATTATATCTGATACATCTTTCTACTTCGGGGACAGGTCAACAGACAAAGATTAAATATGATACATCTTTCTACTTCGGGGAGAGAACAACAAACAAGGATTATATCTGATATATATTTCTACTTCGGGGACAGCACAGACAAGGATTATATCTGATATATCTTTCTACTTAGGAGACAGGTCAACAGAAAAGGATTAAATCGGATACATCTTTCTACTTCGGGGACAGAACAACAGACAAGGATTATATCCTATCCATCTCTCTACTTAGGGGACATGGCAAAAGACAAGGATTAAATCTGATACATCTTTCTACTTCGGGGACAGATCAACTGACAAGGATTAAACTCTGAGATTGCATCTTTCAACTAGAAGGATGGATCAAACTTTATGCCATAAATAATATTCTCTATGAAATTGCATTCAAATACAGACCTAAAATGGCAATTTGAATCATAACACGGCTAATACCGACAATAAGTCACTCCGACTACCTTACTTTAATGATGGGCAAACAAGTTTTTATTAAAAAGAATAATGTTATGGACAGATTGCATCTTGCAGCAGAATATTATTTTGATACAGAATGGATGGAGAGCATATCTTCAGGTGTGAGCCTTGAAGATATTTCCTGTCTTGAATGGAAATGGTGGAATGATGTCCTCTTGAGAATACATTAATATTCTTTAGAAAGGACTACTACCAACAATTGACAAGCTGTTCTCCTCGGTAAATCGAATAGATATCATTTTTTCAACATCATAATGCATCTCCTTCATAATGCTAAATTGACAAAAAAGTGGCTTCTGAAACTTTCATTACAAGAGATGTTCTGGTTTGGACAAAGTCCAGATTTAAATTCGATTGAATATATCCAGAGTTTATAAAGAAACTAAAGCGCTCTGAGATGTTTCTAATAAAGGTACGCTGTGAGAAACAGTTAAGAATGAATGGGAAAACATTTCTATTGAACAAGGTAAAATGACATGAAATTGAATGGTTTGTGTGATAGAAGGTAAGTGTTTATACAGCTGTTTTTTTTTAAATGGGAAGCGCGTGGTGTAATGGTTAAAGTCATGGGAAATGGACTCGTCGCCCCGAGTTCAAATCCTGGATGTGTTGATTGCATTTCACTTATCGCTAATACCCTTGGGAAAGGTATGAATCCTACTCTCCCTCCAGCTATGGATAAATAGTAAGGCAGACTGGGCTCTTTAACCTTGGTTTGGCAACCGGTCTAGGAGAAGGAAAACTCTGAATTCAAACCTGTTGAACTCCGCTTAAGAAATTGACCTTGTGTCACATCCTGCTCGTGTGGAGGGGTTGGTAAATATATATATACAAAAAAGTCCAACAATACCCTTGGGAAAGGGGTTGGTAAATATATATACAGCTGTTTTTTGTGGGTTTCTGCTTCCAAGACTTGTTCAAAAGATCTGGCAGAGTCTTTGTGTAGTTACCTTTTAGCTTTTATTGAGTTCACCAACTGGAACAAGCGTATTAATGTAAAAGAATATATTAATATTCTTGATAAATGATTATTAAAATCGAACTTAATCTGTTCCAGAAAAAA